>JAVGWX010000008.1:65939236-66364236 GCA_036924085.1 Ariolimax columbianus
TGAGGTGAGCAAATGCTTTAGTCTAACTTGAAATAATTATATGAGGTAGCTTCAAACAGTTCCCGGAATTAGGGGATTGTATCGAAATATGTTACAATAGAATTATCTACACTGCATTTCTTTCAAAGTAGTTCCCTTCGGCAACTATACACTTTTGCCAACATGTATACAGCTGCTGGAAACATTCGTGGAACCCATTCTTTGACACCTCTCAGCTGTCTTGTTGCATTGGTGATAACGTCCTCAGCATCGTTAAATCGCTGTCCTTTCATTGCCGATTTTAGTCGAGGGAACAAGAAAAAATCAGCCGGTGTCAGGTCGGGAGAATATGGAGGATGTTCCAAGGTAATCACATTGTGCTTTTCGAGGTACTGCTTCGCCAGTAGGGATCGATGTACGGGCTCATTGTCTGTCCTCTATTTTTATGATCGTTTTCTTCTGATTACATCTCTTAGACGGCGGAGGATATCAACGTACATTTCCTTGTTAATCGTTCGGCTTTCAGGGATGAAATCATGGTAGACGCTACCCTGTGAATGCAAAAACAAACAAAAAACAAAAAAACAAAATTCCAATATAACTTTTCCTCTGCTCTTGTCCAAACGAAATTTATGTGTCCGGAGAGATGTGGAAGATTTCTATTCAGAGGACTGACGTTTTGTCTGAGGATCGTACCAAAAAAAAACAACCCAAGATCTCATCTCCTATGATTATGTTGTTGAGAAAATGGCTAGCTTGAGCAGTCATTGTGCTTATGTCTCTTTCTTTCTGTTCAGGAGATAACATTTTAATAACCATGTGTTGACAAACACGGCGCATGTGCAGTTCATTGTGGAGAATTATGTGGCAACTTCCAAATGATAGCCCAACTTCTGAGGCTATTTTCTCGACACTAAGTCTTCTGTCAGCACACACAACGTTTCAAACATGCTCAATGTTTTCATTGTTGGTCGAGGTTGACTGTTGTCCACCTACGTGCATCATCATCGACATTAGGACTAAACGCGTGTGCCACTCAAATACGATTTCTTCATTACGGTATCACCATACACTTTATTAAGCAATGTTTATGTCTATGATGGTGACATCTAAAGCATAACACAGAATTTTACATTTGTACGTTGTTCAATCTAGAACATTTTCAAATCCGACGATGCAATGAACACAACACACAAACACAACTCTGTAACTTCTGTTCGAGAGTATATGTGAAGGTCACGTTTGCCATGTCCTTTCGTCACAGTCACTACTAACTTATAAATATATATTCTCCATAATATCATCTTTCATTCCAACACGAGTCGCGTATTTCGGGAACTTTTTTAAAGTACCTCGATATATCGGCTCTCGTGAGACTTGTGATGTTCTGCAACTTATATTATTCTCAGAATCGTGCATACTATACATGTACAAAAATGCTTTAGTTTGTGTCGGGCAGTTTTTGTTTTTTTATTCCACGATTCAAATTACGAGTCTCAACATTTTTTATAAACCTTTATAATAACCAATATTTGCACAGCCATCTCCACAAGTAATTGCCGTTTTACTGTTAAATCTCACTTAGCTATAGAGGTGCCTTACAATATTATCACAGACAAGTTTCAAGGTGCACACGCGTTTTATTAAATTAGATATCAATGAAATGACAACGACGTACAAATCTACGTTTTCCGGTGGGCATGTCTACATATATCAAGACATAGAGGGTATTTACTCAATGAGTGCTTAAATTCACTATGCGAATGTTCTGTCGACTAATGGCGAAGAATTTTGCTTTTGCTGAAGAAAAGAAATTTAAAAAATATTGACTTGTGTTAAATTTAGCTCTTATTTGTGTGCACAGACCAAGCTGCTCTGTATTTTAGTCTGCAAGTGTAATACTATATTTTATTGTTATATTGTTTTGACGTATGCTTTTTAGCAGCTTTCCTGTTCAATGTTTTCAATACATTGTTATGTTGTACGGGGTCGTGGTAGCTGAAGGTAAGGCGTTCGAATCTCAAGTGAAGGAAACGCTAAATGGTTGGTGGTTCGATTCCTGCGAGTTTCATGCAGCACCTTGTCTCAGAAGGTGAGATCAGCGCCTAGTTCTAACGGAGATGGGCGATAAACTTCGAAGTCCCATGCCCAACACTGTGCATGTAAAATAACTCTTGGCAGTTGAAAATCTTTTTAAAAAAGCAGGCTCTTGGTGACTGTCCTGGCAAAAATTCGGAAGGTAACGAAATTCGTTCCCAATAGTCGCAAGCATGAAGGTTTAAAAGGGAGGCAATCCTCCATCTTGCAACAAACGCAACACTATGTTGATAGCGTACCTTGGTCTGTATATATAATAAGTTCTTGCAAGAGGTTAATGATACAGCAAAGGCGTGCCCGTATAGGTTCTAACAAGGGGTTCATGAAACAGCAAGGGCGTAACCCTATGGGTTAAATGAAGAGGTTCATGAAACAGTAAGGGCGTGCCCGTATAGGTTCTAACAAGGGGTTCATGAAACAGCAAGGGCGTACCTTAATGGGTTATATGAAGAGGTTCACGAAACAGCAAGGGCGTGCCCGCATAGGTTCTAACAAGGGGTTCATGAAACAGCAAGGGTGTACCCCAATGGATTATATGAAGAGGTTCATGAAAGAGCAAGAGCGTACCCCTATAGGTTCTAACAAGTGGTCTATGGAACAGCAAGGGCGTGCCCCTGTGGGTGATTTCAAGAATTGCATGGAACAGCGTGGGTTTACCCCTGTGGGTTATATCAAAAGGTTCGTGAAACAGCAAGGGCGTAACCCTATGTGATATATCAAGAGGTTCTACCTGAGACCTGAATAGTATTTAAATGGTTAATTCGTGGTAAACAAAAAAAAAGATGAAGAGAAGCAGATGTGTACTTTTCTTTCTATTTGAGCACTGGATCAGACATGTTTAATACGTTTTCGAGTGTCCTGAGAACACAATATGTTTTATAAATACTGGAGTCATGTTATAACGTGCCCTGTTTTCGTTCGTTGTTGTTATTGTTTAAAGATGTTCGTGCTGAATTTTCTCTCTTGGCAGGTTCTATTGACCCTAATTATATTTTTGCATTACTGGCGAAGATTTACCTAGGCCTTTCTGGCTTTAGTGCACAGTTAGACGTCTCAACAGTTTCGCCATATTACGGGGGTCACGGTGAAGAGACGAGAATAGAACAGTTTCACACTGAAACATAAACCTGAGGCATCTACAATGCCGTCAAAGTCCTCTAGGACAGTTTAGCAATGAGACAATCACCTAAGATGCGTCTACAATGCCGTCAAAGTAATCTAGGAAGTTTCACACTGAGACAATGACCTAAGAGGCTTCTACAATGCCGGTAAAGTCCTCTAGGACAGTTTAGCAATGAGAAAATGACCTAAGAGGTGTCTACAATGCCGTCAAAATCCTCTATGACAGTTTCATACTGAAACAATGATCTAAGAGGCATATACAATGCCGTCGGAGCCCTCTTGGACTGTTTCACACTGAAACAATTACCTAAGAGGAGTCTACAATGCCGTCAAAGTCCTCTAGGACAGTTTAGCAATGAGACAATCATGTAAGAGGCGTCTACAATGCCGTCAAAGTCCTCTAGGACAGTTTAGCAATGAGACAATCGCGTAAGAGCCGCCTACAAGGCCGCCTAACACATCTAGGGTAGAAAACCATCTCCCTCACATGATTGCACACATTGCCATCCATGGAAGCTTGAAGCCTGCTAAGTGTGGAGTGGCCGTCTGGATTGAAAATAAAGCCATAGAAAGAATACATCGTGGCAAAGGAATAAAACAGTGAATCACAAGTGTTCATGGTAATCGGTAGAAGAAGAATGACATGAAGAGGCAGAGTGGGCAGAGCGCTTACTTCTCAAAGCAAAGTTATCGGATTCATGATCATCGATAGCGATACGATGCAGTCTACCAGTTCTAAAATGGTTTACTGTTGGGAAATAATTTGCAGCAAGAAAGAGAAAAGAGAGATTACTTCACCACACAAAATGACATGATTTAACTAGAGAAGAGCATGTCGTCATCTCAGTACTGAGAACTGGGCTTAATAGACTCAAGGATCATCTTTGACAAAAAGTGATAAGTGGGACAGATGACATGTGGAGAGCATACCATGACAGTTGGACACATCGTACAGTGCTGACTGCTCACACAAGTAGAGAGAGACAGAGAGAGAGAGAGAGAGAGAGAGACAGAGAGAGAGAGAGAGAGAGAGAGAGAGGGAGAACAATACTGGCCTTGTGAGACAGATATCTACCAAAACCTATACGGAAATAAAACAGCCTAACACACAATGGTATCCCAGCTGAAACGGGACCTTGATCTGACTGCGGATTATCGAAGAACAACAAAGAGCATCATGCTTCATTCGTACATTGAAGCCTCTAACACTTCATCTTGATAGCATTATCTTTTTTGAGACTACCTTTACATCTATTTTTAAAAAATGTATTGATTTTACAATAACCACAAACATAAACAACTAAAAGTTCAAGCTTTATATCCAGGCAACACTTTTATTATACAAGATTTATTTATGAGTCTCCCAGGTCACCTGGCACTGATTAGGGGAAGCTACTCCGGAAAATCAATTATTGTATCTGGGTTGCACAATCTGGACGTGTTAAAACATCCGTATCCTTAGTAGAAGATTGTGTGGCGGAACTAATGGAGATTAAGTCTCGAAATATACTCAAAACAAGTTTAATTTAGTGTTAACAATTACCGAATATATGGGATTTTATGCTTTGTTGACACTGCTTGCCTGTGTCGTGTTATTTTGTAAAGGTAAGTTAGAAAGTAGGAGTGTCCAAGGACAATCAATCAATTAACAATACAATACAATACTATTTATTACTATTACTACTACTAGTAATACTAGTAGTATTACTAGTATAATGAATAGTTTGACTCTATTCTGTTACTACTACTACTACTATTAGTACTAATATTAGTTATATTTATAGTTCCTCCCCAATCGCCGATTTCTGTTCTTAGCTTATTCAATTTTTGCTAAATCACGCATATAAATACACTTGTCATTGTGTGACTAGTGACTATGACAAGTTTATCACATTTTGATTTTAAAACTCCAATAATAAAAAGGATTAGACTGTAACTTCTACATCATAGTATATCTAAAGGTTTTTGGAATATCAGTTTTCTATTCCACATCGGTTGCCCATGGTCAATAAGTTACAATAATTAATCATTGGGCAGTTTGGCAAGATGGGTACATTTTAAACTCCAGGTAAATCTAGTCATTATAGAGAGACGCGAGCTTTGTTGATTATCTAGAAGAATGTCTTTAGAGGCTAGGAAATAATCGTTTTACTTTTTTCTTACACGTCTCATGTCTTATTAGAATTCTTCATAATATTTGTTTCGTGAATACAAACAACTAAGCGCGTTTGGCCATACCAAACAAAAACTATTACTGCGTTATTTCATCCTCAATATTACTATGTCTAATAAAATAATGTCTGATAATCTATAAAACATTCTTAACTTATTTATACTGGTTTAGAAGACTCTGCAGAGTCTGTACACAACCAGTTTCTTTTACTTCACTTGATCAACAAATAAATTTATCCAATCCATTCTTGAATGCATTAACTGTCACTGCCCACACAATTTCCTATGGGAATGCATTTTGAACATTCACCACTCTCTGACTAAACAAAATATTTGCTAATATTTAATCTCCACCTTTCATTAATTAATTTGAAGCTGAGCCCTCTTGTGATTGTAGCCGGCTGTACTTTGAAAAATTTGTTAGTCTAATTTATCCTTTCCCTAAATTATCTTATGAAGCTGCATTAAATCTTCTCTTTTCTAGACACTCAGCCTCTGTAGGCTGGTTTTTTTAGTCTTTTCTCATAATTATAATTCCAGAATCCCATTATCAGTTTTGTTTCTCCTCTTTGTATCCTTTCCAGCATGTTTATATTGCCTCTATGATAGGAGCTCACACATGAACACAGTACTCCAATCTAGGTCTAACTAATGCTTTATACAGTTTGACAATCACTTCCTTGCCCCTATGTTTAATATTTATATTTATCATATCTAATATTGCATTTGTCCTTTTCACTGCTACTTGCTTTTCATTTTCATATTGACCTGATCAACCACCTGCACACCCATACCCTCAGAATGTGCTGCAGCAAGGACGATGTCTGCAATCTTATTGATGATGATGGACAATTATTATTATTAAAAAAATGAATTGTGATTGCTTTGTATGTCACATTCAACAATCACAGTGTGAAATAGCACGTGACAGTGTTATGGTGTCACTAAGCACAATCAGGACTCATATGAAGTGGTGCACAGCTTGAAAGATCCTGTTAAAATGTCTTGCCATGGGGGGGGGGGGGGGGGGGGGGGGAGGACATACATGCTAAAAATGTAACAGTTGCATAATCATCACTACAATACTAGTTAACCCAGCTCGTACTGTGTATTTACAGTTATCTGTGGTGTTGGACTTGCACATAGAACAGAAATTTTGCTGTTCCGCATAAATTTATTGGTCTACATGGTTTGGAAACTTGACATATCATGAAAAATATCACACCAAAGCATCAAACCTTCACTGGCATATGTCTGTGTTATACTCTTTATACTATATGCTCGGAACTAATAGCAAATATACACTTTGGGAAGAAAACCACACAATAAATTATATATCTGGAATTGGAAGAAGAAAGGTGGATAGGCCATAGTAAAATTATTCAGACATAGCCAGACATGTTCTTTACTGGAGCCTATAGGGAAAGAGAAGAGTAGGTATGTTAGGGAAGAATGCTGGAAGAGGAGGCTAAACCAACTAGATGTCATAGCTGAAAGTAACTTTAAATATAAATGGGTGGTTAGCTATGATTATAACCATATTTTCTATCAGATATATAAATTATAGACAGTAATGACAGATATATAATTCGTACATCTACTTGGGCCAGGAAATTACAAACTCCCATGACATGCATAAAGAGATCTCACGAAGGTTAGCTGCGGGGTGCTTCAGCTTGAACCACATCAAGACAGTACTTCAACAAACGAAAAACAACAAAACGAGAGCACACATCTTCAACAGCCTGATCATTCCTGCCATGGTACACGGCTGCGAGGTGTAGTACCTACGAAAAAGTGACATGGTGTAGCTCCTAGCTACTCAGCGAGCAATGAAGCATAGAACACTGTCATTTTCACTACGAGACAACATCTGCAACGCCGACATCAGAAGTCAAATCTACTTCATTGGCATTGTAGATACGGCGCTGATAAGAAAGTACAGGTGGGCAGGCCACATTGTACGCATGCCGGACAATAGATGGACACGTAAAGTGATGTCATGGTGGCCCTACACCTATAATCGTCGCCTCGGACGTCCACCAATGAGATGGAGAAATGGCCTTTGACAAGACCTTGGGTTGGCATAGAGCTTAATGACAAAGGACAGAGAGGAGTTTAGACGACATTTGGCTACCTGGCATAGGGCACACAATGTGCCTGAATGAACACCAGGATTGCAGTATTACAGTATGGCAGATATGTAAACTGAAGACACTAATGGCGGATATGTAAATTGTAGACAGTAATGTCGGATATGTAAATTGTAGACAGTAATGGTATTTATTGTCTTTTGTTGTCTCTGAATTTAGCACTCAGATTGACTAAAGTAATATACCTTTTTCTACAGATGCTTCATCATTGATCATCAGCTCAATTATTGCAGTCCAAGGATTTGAGTCTTATCACAATGTTAGACCTTTCAAATATGATGTCCCAACAGGGACTTCTAGGATAACCTTCACTGTCCAGACTAGCAGAAGTAGTATAACATGTGCAGCAAAAACAGTAACTGTGTAGGTTTCTTTATACTTTGTTATGCATAACTGACAATATGGTGCTCTGGGCAGACCCATAGGTGGTTAGTCTCTTTTGGGAGATGGCTTTGAGAATGGATGCTAATGATTTATGTAACTCATTGGTTATACACACTCCTGACCTGTCCACACATGGGGATCTCTCTGCTTGATAATGTCTTTGATTTCTCACTCGTGCAGTATGTGTATTTCTGATTCATTAGTTTCAGTGTCATCTAACATCCAGTCATTAATTGATTTCAGTCTGTATTTCTGATTCATCAATTAAAGTGTCATTATCTAGCAGAAAGGCATTGATTGATTGCAGTTTTATCTCTAAATTCATATATGAGTGCTTTTAAAATCAGCATGTCAGCTCTTTCATTGGGGCAAATCTCAGCATGGTCAGAACAGTATATCCACATAAGTCCCTTAAGGTTTGCGCCCTCAAATTCTTTTGCCCTCCAATCATCCCTCCAATATAACCTTCAGCAGACTGTCATGTCTCTTGACAAGACTAAAATATTTTGTTTTTCTGCTTTTTATTTCCTTCAAAAGCAACTGATCCACATTGAATTGTTCCAGGACCTCACTATTTGTTTTTCTATCTTTCCAAGAAACTCATCTGTCTTCTGAAGACCAACATTTCAAAGATTTCAATACGCTTCTCCATTTTCTTTGTCAGGATTCAGGTTTCTACTCCATACAATAAAACTAAATGCACATGGTATTTAATGATTATAATTTTTAGTTTTGGAGATATCTGCTTGGAGAGAAATGTATGTTTTGTGCTGTTAAATGTATTCTTTGCCATTGCAATTCTCTTAATGATCTCCTTTTCGCATGGGCCATCCTCCGTTATTAACTGCCCAAAGTATAAATAGCTTGACACTTGTTCTACACTTTCTACATTTATGTAGATGTCAACTCGTGGACTTTTTTTTTTCCTTTTGGTGAACACCATAACTTAATAGTCTTTAGTATGCTGATTTCCAGCCTACATTGCTGGCTCTTGCTGTGTATTGTATCTATTAGGTTCTGCAGATGTAATAACTTGACTTAACTTCATTAGAAGACTTTACAGAGTCTGTAAATAGCCAGTTTATTCCACTTTAAAAATGACTGTGATCAGCCAACCTATTCTTGAGTGCATTAACTGACCCTGACTCCACCACATGCTGGGACAATGCATTCCAAGCATTCACCACTCTCTGGCTGAAAAAAATGTTTCCTAATATCTAATCTGGACCTGCCTTAAAATAATTTGAAGCTATGCTCTCTAGTTTTTGTAGTCGGTTGAACTTTGAAAAACTTATTATAGTCTAATTTATTCTTTCCATTGTTTAATTTATAAACATATATTAAGTCACGTCAAATTCTTCTCTTTCTACACTTCAGACCAGTTTTTCTAAGTCTTTCCTCATAACTATAATTCTGGAATCCCACGATCATTTTTGTAGCCCTTCCTTGATGAATTCTCTGCCATAACACTGTTTCGTCCACATATCTGATATTATTGATACTTCATCCTATATTAATCCAGGCATTTCTTCTAATTCATTGAACATTTTTTCTGTGTTTATATTAAAGAATCAGCAAAAAGAAAAACAAGTTATGGTCTAGGGTGCAAACAAGGTGCCAGTAATCTCCATTGCAGATGATGGTCTCGAGGTAGTAGATCACTTTACATACCTGGGATCCTCGGTCAATAATAGAGTATCCCTGAACCAAATGATCAATATCAGGATAGGCAAGTCAGCAAAATGAATGAGCAGATTAACAAAAAGGGTGTGTAAGAACAAGAAGCTCACTATTAAAACAAAAAAAGGTGTTGAAGAGAGCAGGCACTGTTACAATTATTTTCATGCTTAGTCTTTGAATGCACTGATGGCTGGGATACACTCAGAGCATGGATGATGGCAGAATACCAAAAGATCTTCTCTATGGGGAATTACAATTGAGAAAAAGGTTTCGGGGCCAGCCACTACTTAGATACAAGGATGTATGCAAGCGAGAATTGAATGATGTGGACATTGTTTTGGAATCATGGGAACAGGACGCCGTGGATCGTCTTACATGGAGGGGCAGGATTAAGCATGGAATACAGACACAGGAGATACTGGTTGCGGATAGGCTAAGGACTCAGGGTTTGAGAAGACACGCCACACCATGTGATGCCATAAACGGTCCTGACTTTCATTTGGGTCACATTTGTTATTATCATGGACTGTGGTTGCATCCCTTTTTTCAAAGCACAAGTACTATCGTCTGACATGATGGAAACAGTCAATGATTGATATTGTTGTTTGCGAATGCCCCCAATTAGTAAGTTACTCTTTTGTGCACTATGAAAAGGACGTTAAGTGGTGGGTAGCAGTAGCTTTCCTCACATTCCGAGCGTGATGATGATGGTGTACTGGGGTCCTTCAGACGGTTGTGCTATGCTTGGTTTCATCTGCGTTTCACTCACTACAATGGGGATCACGTCGATCCCTCACCTCATTAGCCAGGCTGCCATGAAAACAACCAGTTTCCCGGGAGGACTACTAGAAATCCGAGGTGAGGGTCTTGGGCAGTATATTTTGCCTGACCAAACGTTAGTCTTCCTTTCCATGATTGGTATTAAACAATAATTTATTTTAATATACTTTATAATGGTTTACAAAAAAAATGTATGTGTGTTTTTGCCATTTGTAAAAAATTTTAAAAACATGTAATGCTGTCATTTTTTTCCATAAACTTTTACTGCACTGCTTTACTCCATTTTCATGCCTGTTTTCTAGTCTCAGAATGCCTTTACTCATTGTTTCAGATTGATCCAGTATGGTGGTCTACCACTTGTCATAGAAACCAATAAAACATTTCCTGACAGCTTTATTGTGGATAAGCCTACTATAGTATGGCATATGAAGGCAGAGCAGGGTGATTACTTGCCAATGAGGCGGCCTGCACCTGGTCCTTGGTTTCTGATAGTTTTTACAGAGAAAACAGACAAAGCAATCAAACAGAAGGTTTGCTATTGTTTCATAAATTGTATTGTAACTCTTCTGCTGTTTATTTCAAATATTTATTTCTTCTTATTCATCGTGAAAAGGACATTGTGATATAGTTTATCGCAAGGTTACGGTATTTGTGCCTTTTGGCCGGACACATCCAGTTTCAGCAGACTTTTTTGGTTAATGGGTGATTCCTATTCTCTTAGCCATACATTATTTTGTTTGTTTTCCGGGCCTCCACTTGGAGGCAGAATAGGGTCTTGGTCAGCTCTGGTTCGCTGACCGTGGTGCAAGCAGCCAGCTATGAGTTGTTGGCTGCTGTCAGCTCATTCAGTGTGCCACATCTTCAGCCCAAATTGTTTATTATTTTTCCTCTTAAATTTTGAAAAATGTAAATAGAACCAGACTGGAGCCACTATAGCAGAGAGGTAAGATGGTCGCTTCTAAAGATGAAACCATGAAATGACGTGCATTCTAAACCTGCAAGTTTTAAGTGACCCTTGGACCATGTGCCTAGCACTATCAGAGACAATTGATAAATTGAAGGTCCTGTGTACATACTGTGCATATAAAAGAATCCTTGGCAGATGGAAATCAGAAAGAGCAGGCTACTGGTCTTTGCCTGGTCAAAACATTCGAAAAATAATTAAATTCTTATCAAATATGCCGCCTACCTTCTGCCATGTCTAGTAAGATGCAGGAAGTAAAATCACCAAAAACATTTTTAACAACCACCAAAAAAACAAAGAACCCTACTAAGAGTAGCCTCTGGCTATCTGGCAGCAGACTCGCGTGCCTGTTTGAGTACCAGGATCACAAGTATGCCAACCACTAGACTGGATAAATGGGACTAAATCTAGGAATAAATGGGACTAAAACTGGGAATAAATGTGCCAGATATATATGCCTTGTTGCAGACACACTTAGGTCATGCAGTCATTTACCATCTACATTCCAGCATATAATCCAAATATTATCTTATTATGTGTGTTGTATATTTGAAATACTTTGTGTTTTTATAATAAGTAAAAGTTCATATATTCTGGTTCTTTATCTAGTGTTTTATTGTTGTGTTTGGCACAGCTATGTTGTTCCTTGTAAGAATTTATTAAATATAGAAACAAGAACGGCCGCTGCTCGAGCAAAATTCAAGTTAAAAAAAAATTTACTTAAATTATTCTAAGGATTCTCGCCCAACAGAGAATACGTTGCAAAAAAGGGGACTGTGTAGCCATAACAATAGGTCTTGGTTATGTGGTTAGTAGAGCAACCAGAAGCAACTCTGAGGCCAGTAAATTGATAAATAAAATATCGACAACAAACGCAAATGCAAGTATATTTTAAGCACTTTTAAAAGAAATACAGCAGATAGACCGGCAGTACTTTTGGTAAGGGAAGTGGACAGATTGCATCCAGCGATAACACTTTTTCTCATGTAGATATGTGTGTGTCAGACTGAACAAATAATTTCGTAACCTCTGCTCTGATCGGTTAATGCTTACTCTTCCTCAGGGTCTAAATGACGATGATGATGTCTGTGCATATTTTTTCTCAACAAGAATGGACTTTGATAAAACAGTAACCAGCACAGTTATTGATTATAGAGAAAAGCATGAGGTCAACATAAGAACAGATGGAACTAAATTTAGGTAGTATTTTCATTCTAACCCGACTTTATATGTCCTCGCATGTCTTTTGTGCTTATGTAATGGATGTTGGCAAATGTCAGTCACACACGCTCTCATTACTGCTTTTTAATTTCAGTATTTTGGGATTTTGTTACTCGTTTTATTGTAATTTATATCATTCGTTTATACATCACTTGTATCTCAAGACCTCAAAACCATGTCTTACGGAAACTTTCATTGTTTGTCTATCCCTGATTGACCCTAGTATTCATTGTAAACAATCCATAATGGGTGGCAAAACAAAATTATGATGTCTTATTGGATACATTTTGATCAGTGTGAAAATAGGCATTTAATTTAAGAAAAATAACCCTCTTCCCCGTGTCCTCTTTTTCTGCATTCGCTCTCAATCTCCTGCTACCAATCCCTAATCAGGGCTTTGCAAGTAGCAGGATGTAGCCCAGAGAACAGAATGTGTTGTGTCGCTAGTTTACAGCTTGACTGCGATATTTGCACCTTTCAGTCAGACACATCCGTTTTCGACAGTCTTTCTCGTGTATTTTTAGGTCTATCTCTCATTCTCTTTCTTTGAAGACTCCATATGATAACTTGCCTCACTATGTTGAATGGTGCCTTTCTTAGCATATGGCATATATATGTTGTTGTTCTTATCCCATAGCTGCTGAGCAAGCTTGCTCTTGGCAGCCCAATGCTATTCTTATATAGATACAGGTCTTCTTCAGTTGTTTCACTGCTCCGTACAGTGTGTTGGCAATTGTCAGCAGTGCTTGTAAAAATCTTTTTCTCTTGCCGCTAGCACCTTGCACTCAATGAGTAGGTGTCGAACTGTTTCATCAGGATGAGAGCGATGTCTGCACAAGGGCAGGTGCTGGTTATTGATGTGGTTCAAGTGACTGACTATTGACTCTGGTATGTCCTTTTCGGAACTGAAAGATGAGAAATTTATTTATGTCATCGTTACTTTTTGGCTGTGACATTTCGTAAAATACACTGCGACCTGTTGTTCCCCTCGCCACCTGTTCATCCAGATTTCCCAGGTATTATTCTTAATAATTCATTTTACTGTGTGGTTACTGCAGGGTCTATCCGATTGTTGTTTTGAGGCTTCTGTTTTTTGCCAAACTTGTCAGCCATCTTGAATTATGTAAAAGAGACATTATTATTATGAAGAAGAAAAAAATGTCTTGTGCTATTCATCAATCACAAACTATACAATCACACACATATATCACAAATGCAGCACAAATTATAATTGTTTGAGATAAATAGCACAGTCCTCTGCACATGTGAATTTTGCAAATTGAACAGCAAAAAACAGTCTCTATATCATATCCTTCTTCTTCTTCTTCTTCGTTCATCCTCATATCAAGGTTCAGGTTTCTATTACAATGGAGACCGCTATTTGTAAGGCTGTTTTATCTCGATACAGCTTGTCTCATATCTGTCTCACGAGGCCAGCATTGTTCTCTCTTTTCTTGCGTAAGAATGCAGCTTTGTAGGATGTGTTCCACAGTCATGATATGCTCCCCACATGAGAACCTGTCATCTGTCCCAATCCTCATTTTGTTGTAAAGATGACTCTTGAGTCTGTTATGTCCAGTTCTCAGTCTGAAAATGATGACTTGCTCTTCTCTAGTTAAGTTATAGTAGCTGTCTTCTTTTTGGAAGTCGGGGTGTTGATCAGCCCATTTTACCCTGAAGTTGGCTTTAATTATGGTCTTGGCCTCATTATATGTGATACTCAGGTCTGTTTGTGGGGATGCTCCTCCACTCTTTGCTAGTTTGTCTGCAGCTACATTGCCTTCAATATTGCAATGGGATGGGATCCACTAAATGACCAAACTTGGGTGTTCTGCTGAGAGCTGTGTCAGGGAGAACATACATTGCTCAACATCTTCATCTTTGTGTTGTTTTAGCGCTACTATTACTGACGTGGCATCAGTCAGGAATACTATGTTTTCTTGGTGGATATCTTTATCTTGGATTATAAGCTCAGCTGTGTCCTTCAGTACCTCTGCTTCTGCACGGAAATTACTGGAATATGTTCCCGTAGTTAAAACTTGAGTTTTTTTTTCTTCATTCCTTAGTCTGTAATAGACCCCTCCACCTCCATTGGATTTGGCTTTCTTAGATGAGCCATCTGTATATACGTGTGTCCATGTTTCTGGTGGGTATACTTTCCTAAGATATTCTTCTGTGATAAATTTCCTTTCTGAATCTGAGTTCCCTTTTTCCCTATTCCCTCTATGGTTTCTACCATCTCAGGGGACTCAGCTTTTTTCCATGGTGGGATTTGGGATGTTTGTTTTAGATCTCTAACCACTGCCTGGCTTATGATTTGGTCTACTCTTGCAAGTTCTTTTGTTTTTGATATGAAGTGGTTTCTCTTTAATCTCCCTCTTCCCATGCGATTTATCCTGTTATATATTGGGTGATCAGGCATTCGTATCATATCCATGAACAGTCTTTGACTTGTTCTAAGAACAAACAAAAAACATTTTCTTGTATCCTAGTATTCAGACTAGATTGTGTTTGATGTTTTTTTTTCCTGCACAATTGGTGTGTCTCATTAGTAGCCCTCTTTCTATGAGATGCTCCATTCAAGCCATTGAGAACTCCAAGGCGGAACTGCAAGTGTGACGTAAGAGACAAATTCATCAGAATGAAGTTGACAGCTGCCACCTGCATCAGAAACCACAGACAATAGTGTCACCGTTTCCTAGATTTCATACCAAATGGATAGTATGTTGTCTTGATCTGCTTTGTCAACATCACCCGCATGTTGGTTATAGGAATGGTTTGGCGGGGATTTGTTGTAGTTTCTTCTGCCTTCCTTTGCACAGTGGGAAACAGAAGACATTTCTGCACAACAATTGGTTGACAAAAAAAATAATTGGTGCTTGTCATACTGAAGTCAATTATCATCATGTCAATGCTGAACTCTCTCCTATGATAATAGTTTTTCTGACTATATTTTTAAACCTCAACAGAAGTATGCTGTGTTGACCAGTCATCTTCTGCTAATATATCATCGACAGCAGGTCTGACATCACTACTTGTTTCACTGTCAAATCTCTCATTTCTGCAATCAAAGCATACATCCAAATAGTCAGTCATCAAAATCAACGTCTCATTCACCAGAATCAAAGTTGCCTTATTTATGCATCAAATCACTTTTCATACCCTGAAGCAAAGAATCCATAACTTTGAAAGTAATTTTTGGAAAAATTCTAAACATTTTTTACATGACCGTTTCACAAGCCGTTTCAAGAAAATGGAAGCGTCACATGTCCTGGATTAGGTACAATTTTGTCTTTTTAACCAAAGAGTATTTGTTGGTATGCAACAATGGCTAACACTAGTGTTAAATGGCCGAACTCGGATAAGTCAGTTCAACTATACAGTCGAACAAAGTCAAGCCGAGCTGAAGAGTTAAATTGTCTTTTAATCTTCTGCTTGGTTTTAAAAAATCCTGATTGATATTCCATTACAGTCCTTCACTTATTTGATTTACTTTTGCAGATTTATGAATGAATGGAATACTTAGTGAATCAAGCTGCAAGGTACATTTTTTCTGTTATGAGTTCATTTGTAAAACTAACACAGGTTATGCAATTTCAATTTATTATTGGTCCAGAATGAACTCTAACAGCATGACTTCTGTCCAACCATTTTTATTTTCTGTAACTGATTTTTAAATATTTTTCAAAATACTCTAATAGTTTTTGTATTTGCTTCAGTTCATGTGCAAACAGATCCTTGATTGTGTTCATTCTATTAGTCATCTGATACAGCTTAAAATAATACATTATCACTCAGTATAACATTTCAGAAGGCTCTGAAGTTTTTGATTCAAGTTTTATATTGAATGATCTGATGGTATCCTAAAAATTAATGAACATTTGGAACAGTAGAGATACAGCCCACATTGTTGGCAGTTTGCTAGAACTAAAGTATAAATTCAGTCATAATTGGTTGAAGTTATGTGACTTATTGGTCACAAAGAACTACAATCTCATACTCTTATGCCTAGAGATAGACATTGCTTTGGATTGCAGCTTGACATTCTTTTGACCTAAAATCAAGGTGGTCAGTCCTATGTCAGGCTTCCACTTGCAAAAAAAGGTGCAAATTTCTAATAGTAGTGTGCATATTTGAAGGGAATTGTGGCAGAGTTCTAATCACTTAAGTAGTAGCTCTAAGTTCTGCACTGCATGTCCATAGGGGTCATGTCCCCATTATGTGTTCAACCATTTCCATCAGGCACATCTGGCTTTGAGAGTCTAATGGACTAATGTGCTTCATTTTATGTGTTTTTCCTTACTTCTTCTCTGGCCAACACCTCTACCCATAATAACAATAAAGGTCAACTTAGATACACGAGTGCTAGGTCAGGACAACTTTTATGATCTGAAAACCCCTTCTTGATTTCTCTGTGGGTAGCAGTTCAACCATAATAGGTTGTTTTTGTCAATTTTGCTGACCTTCAGTTGACTCTTAGTGAGCAACAGTCTGGCCAAGGTTCTAAAGTTCTGTCTGAGCACTCTCAAACGGCATTAAAGGGATCTCCTTCTCATGCTTCCTTTGGTCACTTCTACTTATACACCCCCTGGGAACCATGACTCTGTCATATGTGGAGCTAATGTACCCATTGTCTGACAATAATGAGAAAGGATTGGGATTTTGTTAGAAACGTCTCTTTATTGTCAATAGAGTGTTACCCAAATTGAAACTACCAATGCTAATTGTTTGTCTACCTGCAACACAAACATGTAAGGCCTGTAAAATCTATGCTTGATGATTTTAAAGTTGGAATATAATTGTTGAATGACAAAAGGTGTGGCCAGCTGGGACACTTTTTTGGAATATCTGACTGGTTGAATACCTTTAACTCATCTCTCTCTTGTTGCACAGCGCTATTATCACCTGGAGGTCCATAGTTCGAATCCAGGCTGCGTATTACTCCACTTTCTTTTCTGTTGTTTGTTATATATGTTTTCCGAATACAGAAAAAGACTTGGGTTTGTGCTCGCTATCACTAACAAACATACATTGTTTAGAACTCACTGCTTTGAAGCATGTTGGAGAAGGTGACTACAGAGGATTGTGCATGGAGCTAGCAACCACATCATATAAAATCATTGCTATGAAACTACCACTTAGATACATCATCATCATTTATCAGTCTGGTTTTCCTTGCAAGATAGGGCTCTAATATTTGTTGTGGTGCCCATAGCATCATTATTTTTCTGGTTTGAATTGTTAATCCTAGCCCAACCCCCAAACCTAGGGGATGGTTATGCACTTTTAGTCTCACCTTTTGGATTTGTTCAGCTTGGTTAAAACTGCCGGGAGCACAAAACCTCCGCCAACTTAGCCTCCAGGATCATTAAGTCATGCATGCTGTTCATCCGCCTCAAGGTAGTGCACATGGGACAGACTCAGATACTTCTTCAATGTTCATCCTGAAAAGGGACTTGTAATATTGTGTTGTAGTTTACAGTGGGGTTGCAATATATGTGCCTTTCGGCCTAACACATCCAATTTTAGCTAGCTTTTTAGGTAGCGGGTTTTTCAACCCACTGTAGTCTCTACACTTCAGAAAACAGACTACACTACTGCAGCCTGTTTCCAGGGTTGTTTCTTGGATGCAGAATATGGTCTTGGTCAGCTCTGGTTTGCTGACCTCGATGCATGTAGCCAGCGACTCATCGCTGGCTGTTGTTATCTCATTCACTGTGCTGCATCTTTCGCCCAAGATTTAAATATAGGCTCACAGTATATTGTGGTCAGCTGTAGTAGTGGTCTTATGCTTCATTTTGAAATGAATTAATCAATTAATTAAATCCCTTCTTTATAGTTCTTTTCTCAGTTCTTGTTGTATAGAGTCAGTTCTTAAACAAGTGCTCTGCAACTTTATTTAAGTGTTTCAAATTTTCTGTATCACTTTTAAAAATTCAAGGACTTCATAAAGGCAAATTTACAGATATTCAAATGGTGAGAAACCAAAATAATTAAATACCATAATTCTCTAGGTTTGGTCCTCTATATATTTTAGTTGATCAGCAAGTGCCACATATTTGATCAATTATTGTGGATTACTCTCACAACAAACTTTCACAAATTGTCAACATTATGTAGTACTGACATCACTTAGCAACTAATGTGTAATTTGATATATTACTTGCAGTCTTCTCAGCTTCTTTCATTAAATCTTTAATAATGAGTGAAACCTCAAAGTGTAAACAGAGCTTTTTCAATTGTACCTTTATCAATGGAACCTTGAAATTACAATGTCAGTTTTCTTATTGTTTTGATGTTCAAAGTAGTGTTTGTATCTTCAAGACAAAATTATACATTTTTATGGTGGCATGGGTTGAAGGTGGGAGGAAAGGGGGTGACGTAATGGGGTGGGGTGGATCTTTTACTTGTTAAACTATTATTCTTTCTTTCTTTCTTGTGAAGTTCAATTAATGAGCAGATCTTCTACATGGGTATTACTAGTATTGTTAATAAATTGCACAGACTTAACTTAACGTCTTTATACTGGTTTAGAAGACTGCAGAATCTGTATACAGTTCAGTTCATCCCGTAACTGAGAGTGGTGTCTGCTTGGAATGCATTGCCAGGGGAGGTGGTGGAGGCAGGGACAGTTAATGCGTTTAAGAATAAACTGGATGCGCATAGATTTTAGAGCAAGGTGATGTAAATGTAACTGGTTGTATACAGACTCTGCAGGGTCTTCTAAACCAGTATAAAGACGTTAAGTTAAGTTAAGTTAAGTAACCCATCAGATTGTTGGGGCACACTTGAAAACACTCCCACAATCCTATGCCATTTCTCTCTGTCCGCTGCCGCCAGTCGTGTCTCACCGGGACTACGGTTTGACCACTCAGTGATGTTGTCTGTCCATCTTCTCCTAGGACGACCCATCCCTCTCTTTCCTGGTACGAAACCATGCAGTATTGAATTTGTAATTCCGCTAGACTTTGTGACGTGCCCATACAAAGCCATCATTTACCTTTTGATAGTCGTGATTAGAAAGGCCCAATTGCATTTTTCACTCTCCGTTGTATTTCTACGTTCGTGACACGATCCTTATATGGAACATTTAAGAGTATTCTAAAGCACTCATTTCCATTGCATGTATTCTGCACTGGATATTCGCAGTATTGACCCAAATCTCACAGGCATACAAAAATATTGAGAGCACCAATGAGCGCATTAGTCTAACTTTTATGCTGAGGCCAAGCTGCTTATTCTGCATATAGGTTTCAAATGCGTAAGTGCACAGTTGTCTGTGCTATTCTGGCAATTATCTCATGCTGCAAGCCCTGTTCATTGATCAGTGATCCCAGATACTTTAACCGGTGTACAACTTCCAGTTCATGACCATTTGATTTTATACATGTATACAGCTTGTTTAATTTACATTTCCTTGCATTTAAAAGCTATTCGCATCCAATCTATTCTTAAATTCATTAATTGTCCTTGCCGTCATTACTTCCTGTGGTAATGCATTCCAAGCATTCACCTCTCTTTGACTAAAAAAATATTTCCTAATATCTAATCTGAATCTTTCTTTAGTTTATTTGTAGCTTTCCCGCTTGTTCTTGTAGGTGGTTGTATTTTGAAAAACTTATTATAGTCTAATTTATCCTTTTGTCATAACTGCAATTATGGAATCCCACTATCAGATTTGTCGCTCTTCTTTTTATCCTTTTCAGCATGTTTAAATCTCCTTTTCGTTAAGGACTCCACACACATGTACACAGCCCTCCAATCTAGGTCTAACTATTGCTTTATGCAGTTTGACAATCACTTTCTTGTTCCTATGTTTAATATTTCTTTAAATCATACCTAACATTGCTTTTGCCTTTTTCACTGCTACCTGCACTTGCTCACTCACCTTACCTGTATGATATATTATAACCCCCTATATCCGTTTCCTTTTCTATCATTCTAATACTTTTCTCGCCCATTCTGTAATCATGTTCCATATTGGATCTACCCATATGGATGACTATACATTTATCTACATTAAACTCCATTTGCCAGCTCGCAGACCATTCTCGAATTTTATCTAAATCCGACCTCAAAATATCTATTTCTGCTTTAGATGAGGCACTACTGCATATTTTAGTGTCATCATCGAATTTTGCAATCATGGATCTGATAGCAATGTCCAAATTGTTTATATATATATAAAGAACAAAATTGGTCCCGAACCCGAGCCCTGTGACACTTTACTTTTTGCTTCACACCACTCAGAGTACTACTTATTTATGCCCACTCTCTGCCTTCTTGCAGTTAACCAATTTTCATTCCATTTGGCAACTTCCCCACCTATTCTATTGGATTTTAACTTTCTAAAAAATCTTTGATGAGTTAATCTATCAAAGGCTTTAGCAAAATCAGGATAAATAACATCAACTGGCTCCTCTTTATTGATCATTTGATTAATCTCCTTCATGAATTCTAATAGATTTGTTAAGCACGATCTCTCTCCAGTAAACCCATGCTGACTATTTCTGATTAGATTAAACTTGTCTAAATGCATTACAATGTTTTCTTTGATTATTGACTAATAATTTACAGACTATGCTCATTAAACTCACCGGTCTATAATTTGATGGATCTGATTTTTTTCCCTTTTTGAATAAGGGGATCACTCTTGCATCTTTCCAATTCCCCTGGAACAATCCCTTTTGCAAGTGATTGAGAATATAAAATAGCCAATGGTTTTTCTAGTTGATTTGTAATTTCAAACAGCAATTTAGGATGTATCCTTGATCTTGACATTTATTCACTTTCAACCCCTCCAATTTTTAAAAAACTTATTCCTCTGTAATATAGATTGATCTTAATCTCACTCTATCCTACTCTCTTTGGAAAATATCTAAAGGCTCTAGTATCTTGGAGCAGTCTTGTTTTGTGTAGACTGTGCCAAAGTACTGATTGAGTAAAGCTGCCTCCCTATTCTCACTTATTATTTTACCTGTGCTATTTATGAGAAGGACTACTTTATCTTTCGTCCTTTGTTTATTTCTAACATAAGAAAAGAAGCTTTTACTATCAGTCTTGATATTATGAGCAAGTTATTTTTTCTAAATTAATTTTTGCTTCTTTATTCACTTTCTGAGCTATGTTTTGCTTGTCCAAATAATGTTTCTTTTGATTTACCTGCTTCTATATATTTTTTTCCTTGTTTTATTTTTAGCTCTTCTACATTTAACTGCAAATGTAGTTATCTACTGTTTACGCTTGGGGTTTACCTCCCTACATAGGACCACATTCCTCTTTTAGCTTTTCTAGAACTGTTTTAAAAATCTCTCACTTGTGGCAAAGACACTTCAGGGAAAAAAGTGCGTAGGGAGACCAAGAAACACCTTGCTAATAATGGTGGAAGAAAAAGCCAATTCAGTCAACATTTTGTGGGCGCAACTCAAGATGATGGCACAGAATAGGAACAGACGGAAAGCATCTGTTGTGACCCTGTGTTCTGATGGAAACCACAGGGATACAAGTGATGAATGTGGTTAAAAACATGACAGCCCATACAGCTATATATTATGGAAAGAAATTGGAGATAGATAGGACATACCCTCAGGAGCTAAAGCTCTATTGATAACCTTGTGAGTTTGAAATAGAGTGCTAGATGAATGTCCTGCAATGATACAGAAATAAGAGTAAATAGCTCATTATCCTTGGAATGAGGCAAGAGGAGAAACATGCTCTATGAACTATCTGATAATATTTTGATTTGTTCTATTAACTTCTTGTACACTTATTAAGCTTGCATGACATCTATTTTCACCATGAACTACCCGAACCATAATTGTGTCTTTCTCATAAATTTCATTAGAACTTTGTATATTTCACATGACCTGCTTTATCTATAGCTGTATTCTGATACAATGTGTATTAACTTAACTTAACGTCTTTATACTGGTTTAGAAGACTCTGCAAAGACTATGTACAACCAGTTTCTTGGAGGGTGGTTTTACTGATGTGCGAATCCATCTTAATAAGACTCAAACACTAGAGCTAAGTAGACCCGCAACCAGCTAGGCACTATCTATAGCAGCTCTTAACAAATTAAGTAGATTTTTTAAATTTTAATTTTGTCCAAGCAGCGACCGTTAAGCCTATTTTTTTCAATTTCCAACTGCCAAGGAATTTTTAATATGCTCAAAACAACACAGGAGTCTTATCTCACTACTCAGAGAGATCAGGGGAATTTTTACCAGAAGATCCACGTGAAAAACAATCTGAGGCGGACATCTTACCGCTAGACCACTGAGTCCACCTTGTACTCAGCATACAAACTAAATTTAAACTGGGACTTGTACTTAGCATGCAAACTAAATTTAAACATACCAATTCAATCCTAATCATTAATGAAATCTTCTCTCAGTTGTTGCTTGAAACAAACATTCTTTTGCTTGAAAAACCATTAACTTTATTTAGCGCAATTTCCTTTGATTTTAAATAAACCATTTTACAAGTTTATTTTAATATATCAGCTCTTCCACACGATTTTGTTGCTATTGTACTATGACAGCAGTGGTGGTTTAGGAGATAATTTGGGCGATAAAGGGTTAACAAAGAAATTTAAACTTTCCTCTTTCGTGTTCACAAACTATTTACAATAACTCAACATTTATCTCTGAAAGATCTGATAAAATTAATGGGGGAAATCAAGACACACAAAACATGAACTGATTGTTATTTTAATTTGCATATGGAACTAAATTTTCTTTTTTTGAAAGTGACTCCTTTTAAGTTATAACTATTTCAACTTTGATTTTATAAGCCAGAAATGTATATAACTGATTTGATGCTTGGTCTTACATAGAACTCTCAATTGTAAAAGTTAGACTTTGATAATCTGTAATTATCTCAAAAAACTTCAAATAAACAGATAGTACACAAATAGTTTCAGATATCACATAGAAAACAATGAAAAGGGTTGTCTAACCTATGTAAAGTATATTGCCAAAGTCTTTTAATAAATGTACCGTAACTCTGTAATCAACAACTGGATACATGTATTCCAGTAACAATTTGTTGAAACACAAAAACACAACAAAGCACCAAAATTCAATAGTTGGTTTTCAGTGTGAAAACCAAACACAAAGTTTTACTTTGGTTAATTTCCTTATAAATGATAGTTTGTCCATCACAAGTGATGAAGACCACTCTCTTTGTTCAGCCGTGTGGACAGTCGTATCTCTTGCTGTGTCCGCTGAAATGGGTGACTTGCGCGGAGATTTGGATTAAAGTGAGGAAGAAACTGCGCCTTTTGTCAACCTCACTCACAGAGCCTAAGCTACCTTTTGCCAGTGGCAAGACATTCATCGAGACGACTGGAGATAGCATAGGAAGCAGATTTTGCCTCAGGGTTACCACCGAAGCCTTTCCGTAAACATGTAACCCGCAGGGTAGAAAGGTGGGAAGGCATCTAACGCAGTTTGTCGTGCCTTTTCAATAACCACAAGAGGTCGTATGGACAACACTCAGCGTGTGAGTGAGTCTGGCATCTCTCCCAGCTGTATTCAGTTCATCATAGTAGCATCTAAAATTCCCACACGCCAAATTCGTGAAGGTGAACCGGCAGAACTAACCCGGGAGATACGACACAGGTATAACTAGTTTAAGCGTAGCGCCAGTCAGCCGGCGTCCAGACCAGGATAAACGGATGGAAGAAATCACAAAAAAAGAACGAAATAACAAGTCCCGACGGAAAACAATTCCACGTATCCATGAACACAAGTGTAAGTCGTCGACTAGTGTGAATTCCAGACAAATCCATGGTCTGGCGGCATCCATAATGATCCAAAACAGTAGAGAAATGTAGACTCGCAGCCAGTTACGGCGCCATCTTTGCCAGATTTCAATTTCCTTATAAATAAAGCCACACAAAAATACAAATGGTTCAGGTAACACACTTGAAGCCAGACACCTAGCAGAAACAATCAGACTTTGATAAGAACAATCAGACTTTGATAAGGACAATCAGACTTTGATAAGAACAATCAACATGACATATGAAACAGGTGAGACATTCTACATATATTGAGCCTGTATGCACTTTATGTTTGTTTGAATGGGTAATTACGATCATTGTGAACATAAATCTCTGTTGTTTTACAATCTTAGACAAGTTTATGAATTTATTATTTTATAAGGCTTTATTTATAGACATTTCAAACAATATATTTTGTTCACATTTTGTGCTTTTTCCCTTATTTATTGATTACATGCCATTAAGATATTCTCATATTTTTGTCTACATTTAATTGTTTCTCCTATACTTGTAATATACGCCCATTTTTTGGGGCCCAATTTATACACAGGAGAGAGAGTATGAGTGGCAGAGCAGTTAGACTATGTTTCATGGCTAGGAGACCAGGTTTTGATCCCTGTTCTCGATCCACAGTAGTATCTCCAGCTGTAAATGGGTATCTAACATCAGTTGATGTCTGTTGTGGGATTATCTTTACATTTATTACAGGTATATCTTCCGTGGTGAAGTGGTTAAGCCGTCGACCTCGTGATCAGGTGGTGTGGGTTCGACTCCGGACTCCGCCGTCTTTTTCACCGGTGCTTGATGCGGAATCCCCTGCATCTCATAGTCGCCCCTAGTCATCTTGTCCTTGACTTGTCACTGGGATCGCGGCTCGAGACGAGAGAGTGAGGATAAAAAGTAGCGCAGTTAATCCTTACTAAAAATAGCATTAGCAAATAAATGATGCCATCATCGTCTACAATTCGACGGCGACCTTTGCCTTTGCCTTGATCATTCAACAGTGTTTCTCAAAGTATTGTAAAAGTACCAATTGTATTCTTCTACTAGTACTACTTCATATGCTATGACAAATGGGTTAGTAAATCATGATTCTCAGCCCCATGCCAGTAGGTATATTTATCAATAACTGACTTTGGTCTTCTTAATTTTGATGTTAAATTGTCCATTTGTGGCACATATAATAATTTTAGTTGGTATATGAGAACAGTAACCAAATATTTGATAGAAAAATATATACTTAGTAATGTTGAACATGCTAAACAGATAACAGTAAACTCAACGTGGATACTGTCGATTGGGATGAAGTGGGAGAGACAGCACTGTACACGATCTCAGATTTTTTTGGAGGGGGGAGCCAGTTCTCTCCTTCATGTCAGTCTTCTCCTTAGCTTGGTTTGGTACATAATTACAGCTGGGTAGACTTTAGCAGGCTATGATTGAGGCACCTACTTGGCCCCTTTGCTGTGGGAGTCAAATATTGCATTGCCTTTGCCACTCTGAATCTTTAAGCAATGGTACAAGAGGTAGATGAATAATAATAATCATGAAAACAGCCAAGAACTGATTGAAGTTTGAGAAATACAATCATACTACTGATTAAATTTTGTACAGATTTGTACCAGTATATGATTGTTCAGCATTTACAAATATTTTAGCTTCATTTACTTTCTAAAATTGTGAAGCATGTTATATTTTAAAATTGAAATTCATAAAAATGCTGAATTTTGAGTAATTTTATTTGTCATGCCTAGTGGTTTGTATAAACATTTCAGCAATTCACATGTTACTGTTTCCCCCCAGACATATTGCGATGCCCTCCCAGATCTTTTCTCTTTGTTTTCTTTGATGATAAAGTTTCCCATGTCCTCCATTTTATTTATGTGTCCAAATAATTGTTTGTCTTTATTACCTTTTAGTTAATAAACTGTCTCCCGTCAATTTGAGAATCAGAAGTAGAATCGAACTCAATACCAAACTCCAAAACCAAGCCATGAGAGTTATAACAGGAGGCATGAAGTCAACGCCAATTGTAGAACTTGAAAAGATTACAAAACTGCAATCCATGACCGACAGAAGAGACTGCAGAGCCCAGCAGCAATCAGAGAAACTCAGAAGACTGACTGACCATCCAATTCACCAGAGACTAAACAATTTCGGAAATGGGAAACTAAAGTGAAGAAACTTTGCAGAAATAGCCAAAGCAAAGATGCACAAAGACCCCACGAACGCACTAACAACACCAAAGCCCATCCCTACTGTACGAAAACCTACCTGGAGGCAGCATATATATCCAGAGATGGTAGAAAATATACCAGGTATTAGAAATAAAAACTGCCAGACTGAAAAAGAAAGAAGAGATACTACCCTGAGCTACATAATGAAAAACTACCCAAGCATGGACTGGACCCATGCGTACACCAACGGTTCTGTAACAAACGCAACACAGAACGGAGGGGCAGGAGCATTTCTGAACCTACAAAATGGCAGAAAAATAACACTATCATTCGCTACTGGAAAATACACAAGCAATTTCAGAGTGGAGGCAGAGGAACTGAGGGCGGCAGTGGAAGAAATGGTGACAGGTAAAAGTAATGAAAGCCATATAGTCCTGCTTACAGATGCCTTGGCCGTAGTCACAGCACTAAAAAGCCAGAAAAACACTGAACTTAATCATTTAAGAGCAGCACTCTGTCAACTATGCCAGCAGTCCACACCAAAAAGAGTAGTGGTACAGTGGGTTACATCCCACTGCAACATCCAAGGCAACGAGGAGGCAGACAGACTGGCAAAAGAAGGTGCAAGACTACCACAACCAGATACTAGTATGACATATGAAGAGTCAAAACGGCTTATTAGAGCTAGATACATGACCAAATGGGAAACCGAACATACTGGCTACACCAAAAACGATGCATATTACCAGTTGAACAGAAGAGAGCAGGTCGTGGTCTTCAGACTTCACACTGGCCACAATAGACTAAGGTACCACCTATTCAACAAATTGAAGATAGGTGGCACTGACGAATGCCCGTGTGGTACCGATAAAATGACCGCTGAGCATCTGCAAAACTGCCCGACATATGGGGACCAGAGAGAGCAGATGTGGGCATCACCAGTGGCAACACTAGACAAGCTCTATGGCAGTGTCGACAGCCTCAGGATGACCGCTGCTTTTTTCAAAAAAATTAAGGTTGATGTCTGACTGCATATGAAGAAGAAGAAGAAGAACTCAATACACGAATTGCTCTTTTCAGATGATCAGTGTCTGTTGTGTGATGATGTGTCTGTTGTGCGATGATGAAAATAAATTGCAAAGTTACATGAGTGCACTTGCAACAACCTGTACCAAATACAATATGCAAATTAATTAAATGAAAACAGAAACTATGAGAATCAGCAGATTACGTGCACCACTCAACATAAGTGTCAATGATATTTTTCTTTAACAGTTCCATGAGTTCAAGTATTTGGGCAGTATTTTTCGGCAGATGGTAGGGATCGACAGGGAAATTGAGACTAGGTGTCAGAAAACATCTGCTTTGATTTATCAGCTATCATCACCGCTTAGGCACCGGAGAATTAGTTTGGCAATAAAGCAATAGCTGATAAATAGTATTTTTATGCCGACTCTGTGCTACCAGTGCTACCAAATATGGCTTCTGTCCAGGACGTGTGAGATCAGAATTTTGACGTGTGAGCTCAGAATTTCGACGTGTGAGATCAGAATGTCGACATGTGAGATCAGAATTTTGACGTGTGAGCTCAGAATTTCGACGGGTGAGATCAGAATGTCGACATGTGAGATCAGAATTTTGACGTGTGAGATCAGAATTTCAACGTGTGAGATCAGAATTTTGACGAGTGAAATGAAGTGTTTGAGCAAGGTAACTAGTATTACCAGGAAAGACAGAATGCGAAAGGAAGACATTCGCAGTAAGATCAGCACTATGTCTTGTGCAGAGTATATTTACAGGCACAAAATGCGCTGGTTCAGTCAACTCATGAGAATGCACCCACATCAACTTCCACTGATGGCATACGATGATAAGTCTGGCTACAGGGAAAGAGGGGGGCTGCGAGGCAGGTGGATAGATGATGTTACAGTGCAACAACACAGACTCACAATGACCTGCTCAGAGCACTGGGCACAGGATTGATGCCTTAATCTCCCCAGTCAACACTAAACTGCATAAGTGGAAAGTAAATAAACTAACTAACCTTTTAGTTTAACAGTTTAACAGTGTTCTTATTCTTAGAATATTTTCTCATTGATTTCTTACTTGTCCGTTCTCCCCAGAAACCACATTGCTGTTGCTATGGGTGAATTTTGTTAGTTCAATCATTTATTATTCAGTTTGTAGATTTATAAAGCAATAATATTTCTACATATAACACTACAAGCCTATATCACCCACAATGTCAGGGGTTTGTTTGGTTATGTATTTTTATTGGTTTTCTTTAAACTTGTTTTAACATGTGTAATCATGTACTGTATTATTGTTTTATTTTTTCATGAGGGTTCCAAGGTATCTTAAACTTGTTCTTTTTTTTTCAACTTACCTAGAAAGACTAAAGCTAAAAACAAATTGAAGGGGTTATTTGCATTAACAATGTGACTGAAGTCAACGACCTCATCTTAAAAAATAAATTGCTACAGAAACCACTAATGCAAGAGCATAAAAGGTGCCTTAGCACAGGCTTCCTTTAAGGAGCCATCATTAACAATGGTTTAAGAAGGAATGAAATGAGGATGAATACAAAACAATATTATACATGTAAATAGATAAACGTAAGCCTGCCTTTGCATGACATAATGATTTCTATTGCAATATTTAAAGTTTGCTTTAGCACTGATCATGTCTTTAAAAGTTGGCCAGGCAGAACAAAATTACAATATTTCCATGTAAATAAATAATTCATATGTAGAGCCTTTATTTCTCATTAAATTTCCACAATTTCATTTTGCATTCTGTTGTGTTCAGACTTTGTTACTGTACTGCGTAACTTGATAATTCTATTAACACATATATATTGAAAACAAATTATTTTATAATTTTCGAGATTATATATATTATCCTCTATTCATTCACACAGTGGACCCCAAGAATAAGTAAAATACTATATGAATCACATTTTTGGGTTAATTTTATCATCTTCTAATTTATTATAGTGAAAGCTCTTGTTTTTTTTTTAAATGTTGACTTTCACTGTTTTATTAAAAATTAAAGGCTAAGATTTTCATCAGCTAGATCAGAGGCATTCATATTTTTTATTGGTCATGGAACACAGTCAGAATTTGCTGTTTAAAAATATTAGAATATGTAAATTCTCCATATGGATGTGGAAGGTAACAGGAAACAATCACATTAACCTCCCAAGTATGCATTTCTGATCATGTCACATGAAAATGCGTGTTCAAACATTGCAACATGGAATGTTAGGACAATGAGGACAATTGGAAAGTTGAAAAACATATCAAGTAGGAAATGAACAGGTTAAATATAACTGTCCTTGGTTTTTGGTTGAGACATGATGGAAAGAAGAAAAGGAATACCAGAACCATGAATATCGTTTAATTCACTTAGAGAATGAAAAGGGACAAGGGGGAGTGGCGTTCATGCTGAATACACACACAGCAGCAGCAGTAACAGATGTACAAATTTGCAACCACAAAATAATTGCCAAGATTAGCTACGGCAATTGTAGACACTGTTCTTACACAAGTTTATATGCCAACTACAAACCATGACGATGAAGAGGTAGAAGAGATATACAACCGTAAAGAAGAAATATTAAAATCAGCTAAAGAAACAGAGAATGTTGTTATAATGGGAGACTGGAATGCAACAATTGGAAAATGCCATGAAGAGGACATAGTAGAGAAATATGGCTTAGGAAAAAGAAATGAAAGGGGACAACAATTAGCAGGGCTCTGCAAGCAAGAAAAATATATGATAACAAACACTTAGCATCAAGTTCCTAATAGAAAATGGTTTACATGGACTAGCCCAGGAAATCTTAAAAGATAGCAGTTGGACTACATTCTCCTGGAAACATGATATCGGAATCAAGTAAAGAAATCCATCACATATCTAGGAGCAGATGCTTATACTGACCACAACCTACTTATAATGAATGCCAACTATGATGGAAGAAAATATAGAAAATAACTAAAAGACCCAAATGGAACATCACTGCACTGAACGAGTTAGAAACAAAGGGTAACCTAAAGGTGGAAATAAAGGGGAAAGAAATCACAAAGCAACAACATGCTTCCAAAGACACAGAACACCAGTGGAAATGTATATAGATGACAGTAACGGCTGCAGCAGACACGACTGGAAGAAGGAAAGTAGAACTCTGGAAACCTTAGGTGACTGAGTATGATGGATGAAAGAAGTTAGTGGAAGAAAATAAATAATGAGCAGGTAAGGACCAGGTATAGGAAAATAAAAAATGAAATAGACAAGAAATGTAAATTAGCATGAGAGAACTGGTGGATGAAAAACTGCGATGAAATTGTAGATTTAAATGGAAGGGAGCAACCAGATCTGATAAATAAGAAAATAAAACAAACATGCAAAAGGAGTTGGTGGAATCAATCAAGATCATTTCGTAACACAAATGGGGACTTTCTGACAGAGAATAGGTAACAGACTTGTATAACGATGAAAACTACACCACCCAAGTTGATACAATTTTCAAGGAGGCTGATTTGAAAGAGCAGAATCTGCCAAAAACTAGAGAGAAATTGGACATAGCCCTTCACTTCATCCCACTTAACAAAGTGCCAGGGATAGATGATATACCTATTTAAGCATCAAAGCAGCAGGTAAAATCCTACATGAATTACTTTTTCAACATGTGAACAGTATTTACCAACATGGAATATGACCTCTAGATCACACAACATCAGTAATCATCCCAATCCCCAAAAAGTCCAATTCAATTGATTGCAGTCAATTTAATTTTAAATATTTCTTAGTTTTTAAGGGCAAATCGTTACGTGTTATAAACAGACTGCAATATATTTAAAGATCAATTTATAAAATAGCATACATTTTTTAAGGACAAATTAAATTTAAAGTAGACATTCAGTAACCCATCATATAAAAATCTTAATAAGATAAAATAAATGTCAGTTTTGATAATTGGAGTTTGGGATTAGAAATCAAAGCAAATAGTAGGGCACCAATCAAGACAAATATATTTTTATTGATGATGATAGCAAAATATTATATCTTTTTGGGGATGATTTATCACTTTCAGTTAAAAGATAAAAGTGATTCAATATTAGACACTGCTGTCAGTGATCAAGTATTGAGATTTCAAAGTATAAGGCTACAGCTTGTTTGTAACGGGGGATGGTCAGTTCCTTTCCTTGCTGCCTTTTCCTTTCCTAGCTGTAGGCCAAATAGTTATTTACAGCTGGGTTGCCTGGAGGGTGGTGGCAGTGGGAGTTCAACCCTGTACCTTTGCTGTGAAAAGCAAGTGCTTTATCACCAAGCTAACAAAACACTTTTTAAACGACATCATCCATTTTATGATATCAGGGTATGTAGACGATAACAATTAGTCAGTATCCATTCTTAAATTCTCGAGCAGTGCTGAAAAGAACTTCGCTCTAAATTGAAACAAATTTAAAATTTAGTTAAAATGCTGTTTTGAAGATTTAAGCTTAAATCTATGTTATAAGAATCAAAATACATGCATTTGTTTGCCTGTTGTAAGCTCTAGCTGTTTTCACAGATCACTCTGTCTGGAATTCTCAATCCAACGCAACCATTTAAAAAAAATATATCACTTGTTTAAAAAATTGTACTATTGAACAGTATTTCTTACATAGTGCAGTGCATAGGATCAATTTCTCATATCCAAACTTGTTACATAGTGCATGACATCCATTTCTCATAACCGTTCTTGTTATATAGTGCACAGCAATCATTTCTAATAACCGTACTCATTATAAAATGCAGAGCATCCATTTCTCATAACCGTATTTGTTACATAGTACACAGTATCCATTTCACTTAACCATACTTCTTACATAGTACACTGCATCCATCTCTCATAACCGTATTTGTTACATTTCACTTAACCAAACTTCTTATATAGTACACCGCATCCATCTTTCATAACTGTATTTGTTACATAGTTCACAGGATTCATTTCTCATAACCGTACTTATTATAGAGTACACAGCATCCATTTCTCACAACCGTACTTTTTGCACAGTGTGCAGCATCCATTTCACATAACCATACTTTTTACATACTACACAGCATCCATCTCTCATAACCATATTTGTTACAAAGTTCACAGGATCCATTTCACATAACCGTATTTGTTCTTTGTTTGCCTCCAGGTTTAATATTCCAACATCAACAATGAGTTTTGATATCAAGCTGACAAAATGTGATCCGAGTCCATGCAACATAACCATGACCTACTTCCCATATCAATGGGCAGACACAAGTACTGTGACTTGTACAAATTCTGTGAAGGATTGTGTGATGCATGTGTCTTCTCCTAATATGACATTTATGCAGTTTTTTGAACTGAAGAATGATGGAGTGAACCAGAACCAGAAAGTTACCTTCTCAATTGATATTGCAGGTCAGAAAAATTGTATTGAGGTGTGTGTTTATCTGCATATCACTCCCAGTGAAGCATATGGTTACAGCTGCTGCTGATCTCCTTATAGAAAGTCTGCATTAAAGTGTTTAAGTGCTATCTTGGAGTTGTGGTTTCTATAGCAGCTAGATTTACTTATGAGATTGCTTGTCTCATACAATGTTTGAGATGATTTACCTATGAGGTTGTTAGTCTAAGACAGTGTTTGAGATAGATTTAACAATGAGATTGTTAGTCTAAGACAGTGTTTGAGATAGATTTACCTATGAAGCTGTTAGTCTAAGACAGTGTTTGAGATAGATTTACCAACAAGGTTGTTAGTCTAAGACAGTGTTTGAGATAGATTTACCAACGAGGTTGTTAGTCTAAGACAGTGTTTCAGATAGTTTTACCTATGAGGTTGTTAGTCTAAGACAGTGTTTGAGATAATTTTACCAACAAGGTTGTTAGTCTAAGACAGTGTTTGAGATAGATTTACCAACGAGATCGTTAACCTAAGACAATGTTTGAGATAGATTTACCAACAAGGTTGCCAGTCTAAGACAATATTTTAGATAGATTTACCTATGAGGTTGTTAGCTTAAGACAGTGTTTGAGATGTCTTACCATTAAGGTTGTTTATCTAAGACAGTGTTTGAGATGTTTTAACTATAAGATTGTTTGTCTCGTGAGATGTTTCATGTAGTTTTACCTGTTTAATCATGAAAGCACAAATAAAACAGTGATAATCCATGAATCGTAACTAACTGGCTTAACTACACATTATATCCATTGCTACTTATTACACTGCATGCTGATTTTGGCCATGAAAATCCACAAAAATTGCAAGAGTCTCGTCACTCAAGACAGGTCAGTTTGAATGCACCTATGAGGTTGCAAGCCTCATTTATTGTTTGAGATGCCTATGTTTAAATTGTTGTAGGCTTAATGCAGTTTGTTTTTAAAATGAAGGTTCAGATCAAGATTATCTATTTCAGGCTTGTAACCAAAGACACACAACAACACTCTTATTGAAGAATAAAGAATAAATTCACTACACCTTTGCTATCAATCAAACCTCTTAACTTTATATGGAGTACATGTCCTCAACAAGTATATGTCAAGTGCTCCTGTCTTGTGCCATCCAATTGAGCTTTTTTCTACCTGTTAATCAATCAATCAATCAATCAATCATTCAACCGAAATCTTTTCAGCTCCCTGTGGAACATATGTCATCAATAAATACATACCAAGTCATCAAATGTTGACCTGTCCATATATATATTTTTCTGCTTAAAGTTCCTACAGGATAGAGTAGCCAACCCTTTTTAAACACTTCTTATAACATGCCTCATGTTACAGTTGGGCCTAGGTAACACTCACGTGCCTTCTTCTACCTGTAAATCTGAAGACATTCCTAAATGCTTACAGGAAAGTCTGCATGGCAGTGTTACTATTCTTTAGCACCTTTTGGTTCCCAAAAACATGTATGTGGCAACCAACTATGTATGTCAGAAAAGTTCACTAAGGAGTGTTATAAATGGGACTGGCAAGTTATGTAAGACCAAGTGTTATAGAAGCCATCACTTCAAGAGCATGTAAGTGCTTTGGCACAGTTCAACTGTAAAGATTGTGATTGTGTCTAAATTTAGCCTCTTCATAGAGCTCGGAGTCGAAGACCTGTTAGGAAGCTTAACATTTCAAATCTACAAAACAGGCCAGTTGCAAAGTGTTTTTCAAGAGCTCTGGATAATCAGCTAAAGGATGAACAATCTTGTCAGTTTATAATTTTAAAAAATTTTTTAAAGTAGCATGCCCTTTGTAGAACGTCTCTTCTTACAACCGCCAACCTATTTGGCTGTTAAAAGTTTATTGGCCGGTGTGCGGTACGAAATATTACCATTACTTTCCATACGTGGAGGAGCGATCTCACAGATAAAAATCTCATGTCTGCCAAACTGGTGGGTTTGGAACCGGGTGTGTCATTATTGTGAAATCTGACTTGACTTTTTTACCTCTTGATAACGCTGCCTTCTGTCAGTTTATGTAGAAGAAAAACAGACACCTCTAAAAGATACAGTGTATTCTGCCATTTTGTTGATTAAGAAATTCTGGAACATACCACTTGAAGGAATCCCTACTGGTTTGATGAGAATGATGCAGTATCAACACTCTGTTGGCTAAAAAATACCAGCTGTACAGAATCTACCAAAATTATTTTTCCTCAATATTCAAAATAGTAGCACTCACCAATATGTGAATGATAGTCCGGAATAACCTTAGAAGAATGCAGAATGTCTGGCTGAGCAATAAGGCAGATGAGATCCAGAAATATGCATACACGAATGGGCAAAAATTGGTTGTATGATGAACTGAAGGCTGTTTATGGTCATCGATCCCATCACTCATCACTTGTCCTTGAAACTGATGGTATGAGACTGCTAATTGAAAAGGGCGAGATTCTGGAACCATGGGCAGGGCACTTCAGTGCATTGCGCAGTTATCCCTCAACCATCAGCGAGCAAGACATAGTTTGCATGTCATAAGTCATGACTAATCAGAGGCTCAACAGCCCACCCAACGCAGATGAAGTCAATATGACAATCAGTCAAAAATTTAGCAGCAGAGCTCTTGGGTTAGATGCTCTTTCTGCTGAAGTTTACAAAGCAGAGGGTTCTATCCTACTTCAATGGCTAACAACTTATTCTGCTCAATTTGTGATAAAGGCCAAATACCTCAGGACCATTTTACAATTGAAAAGGCAATCATCATTTCTATGATAGCCAGATAGCTACAGGGAAATATTTCTTCTGTCAATCACAGGCAAAATTCTTGATCCTGTCCCACTGAACCGCTTAACTAGTCATCTCAACTAGGGGTTACTCCCAGAGAGTCGGTGTGGTTTTTGATCGGGTGCGGTGACAGTTGACATGATACAGGCAGCTCGCCAACTTCAGTAGAAATGTCAAGGGCGGCATTGTGATCTGTACACAGCATTTGTTTTGACCAAGACCTTTGACACTGTCAATAGAGAAGGGCTCTTGCAAATCTTGGTGAAATTTGACTGTCTCAGCAGATTCATTACAGTTGTTTACCAATATCATGAAGGAGAATTGTCTACAGCTACTGGCATGCCTATCAGATACAAAATATATGGTCAGCTATTCAACCTGGAACACCTGAAATCCTACACCAAGGTGAAAGAAGCCACCATCTTGGATCTACTCTTCACTAAGACTGCACCCTTAACACCTACTGAGAACAAGATATGCAGGCAAACATAAAGATTTTGGTGGCATGCACTAATTTTGGTTTGATAATCAACACTAAGAAGAACCCTAACAGCAAATTTAACATCAATATACAAAATCAACGTTTCCTAACAGTTTATAACTTTACCTACCTTGGCAGTACCCTCTCTAGAGCAGTCAATATTGATTCTGAAATTAATTACAGGATTGGCAAGCACTGCATTTGGGAGACTACAAGAGAAAGTAGGAAATCAATAAGGAATCAATGTCGCCACCAAGATAAAAGTGTATTGTGCTGTAAATTAATCATTCGTTTGTTGTTTTTTTTTATGGGGGGGGGGGGGGGGGGGGGGGGGCGGGTGGGGGGGGGTAGAAGGGACAAATAATATGTCACACACATGGAGTTTTCTAAATGCATCTAATCTAAAAGTTTCACCATCAATGTTAGCACTCGCACATAATTGTCCTGCTTGACATATGAACATAACACAAGGTTCTCAATTTGCAGAGCAGAATTTTATCATTGAGGCTCAGAGAAAGCAACACCTGAAAGAACAGAACATGCGACGATGTTATGGTCGACTCCTTACATGTTTGCGATGAGCAACTATTATTATTATTATTATTACATTTATTAAGGTGTTCTACATGAAAAAAAATGGGCTTGAATATACCATAAAGTAAATACTAAACAAAATTGAGTTTTTTTCTCATTTACAAATTAAGTGATGAATAGCCCTTATTATTATTGTCTAAAGAGTCTTCATTTTAACACAGTCACTCACTTGCGGATCTCCAAGTGAGTAATTTTTAAAAATATCAGCATTCTGTTATCTGACCGGCTAAATTAGCTGTTCAGTAATAATATTAGCTGCATGTGGGGAATTCCACCCAAGCCAGTGAATAAAGTTCTAGAAATCATCCATACAAACCGGTCAATAGAGTTCTTGGAATCACTTATATAAACCAGTCAATAGAGTTCTTGGAATCACTTATATAAACCAGCCAATAGAGTTCTTGGAATCACTTATACAAACCAGTCAATACAGCTCTAGGAATCATCCATACAACCCAATCAGTAGTTCTAGGAATCATTCATACAAACCAGTTAGTAGTTCTAGGAATCATCCATGTAAGCCAGTCAATAGAGTTCTAGGAATCATCCATATTATAATATGAAAAATGTTTGACTACACATATAATACAAGCAGTTGGGGAATAAAAAACATTGCGTTATATTTTTGTCCAAACAGTGATATCACTCTGACATTTTGTTTTTGCAGAGTGCACTACAGAACGAAGTAGAAACTGCACTTCCACAGAAAAATTAAGCAGAGCGGAGACTTCCAGTCAACTCTATACTACCCTTGGTATGCTGGTTCAGAACAGGATTGTTCTGGTGTCTGCTGATTTACAGATGGCTCCCATTGTTGTTATTCCTTTTGAAATCTTGGATCCTAATGACATTGGAGGTACCCTTAAGTGGACGATGATTTCTATTAGTAATGCATTGGTGAGTTATTTCAGAGTAATATGAATTCGGAGAAATAAAAATGAGTTGAAAGAAAGAGGGAGATGTGAACACATAGATAGAAATATGAGTTTACAAACATTTCTTGAACGACCTTAGTGGGATCAGCAGAGCTGCTGGTCTGAAGATAAACAAACAAAAGTGAAACACAATGCCTCAGAAACCCTTACTGCCCAAAGCAGGACATCAAACTAGCTAGGAGAGGAAGCCGTAGAGAATGTCAACTCCTATATCTACCTAGGCCAATAGATAAATGCCAACCACAAAATCAACCGCAAAATCTCTAGAAGATGAAAAGCAGCTTGGTATTCCTTAAACTTCAGATGCGAAGTGAGGAACTTGTGTAAAATAGACGCTGAGAAGCTTAGAATCACTCCGAGAGCAATGGATCGGCGTGTACTTAAAATTTCTAAATGGGATAAGTTCTGGAACAAAGATATTCGACATCAAACTTTGTTTCAGGACATTGTGGAAGCAGCGATATCACGCAAACATTGTTGACTGGGCATGTGGTGCGCATGCCTGACAACAGATGGACGTGTAAAACAGTGTTTTGGTCGCCATATAACTGTACACATCCATGGGTCGCCGACATATGGAATAGCGAAATGGACTAACCAAATACCTAGGCCCGCATTGGTAGCACTGCAAAAGAATGGAACACGTACAGAATATTGTTGGCTTCCTCGCATACGGCACATCTGCCAGACTGACTCCGAAGATAATGTGAATTCTTAGATGTGCTTGAATCAGGCTTTCTGAAAGAAGCCAGCTACAGTGATGACCTTACTGTTCATATAAAACATGCGCCCGCAACCTATGGCCCCTAAAGGCAAAGGCCGCCGTCCATCGTAGACGATGATGGCCTAATTAATTTTGCTAGCGCTATTTTTAGTAAGGATTAACTGCGCTACTTTTTAACCTCACTCTCTCGTCTCGAGCCGCCCGACCCCAGTGGCAAGTCAAGGACAAGACGGCTAGGGCGCGACTACGAGATGCAGGGGACTCCGCATCAAGCCCCCGTGAAAAAGGCAGCGGAGTCCAGAGTCGAACTCACACCACCTGGTCACGAGGCCGACAGCTTAACCACTTCGCCACAGAATCCCCCATGCCCTCCCCCCCCCCCCCTTCCCCCCAGGTCATAGTAAACAATACCTTGCACCTGATCACAAATCAAAATATCATAACTCCAAGCCTGTAATGGTTCTAAAAAATAATTCAAATGCGTGTTTCAGACCTGATGATGGCACACATTATATGTTATATTTATTTGCCCGTTATAGAAATAAATATACAAGGAACCGTCATTATGTAACAGCAATTTTATTATAAAGTGCATGAAAGAGTATATACGATGGAAAATTTTATTTCAGGACACAAAATGGCTCTTTAACAATGCTCTATATAGGAATTGTGATGATCGAGCAGTATAAATGCGCAATATAGCGTTCAACATGACCGCTCCACTGTTGACTTGCACTGTTGAAGAACAACTAGGCGTTATATATTTTTGTGGTCAGAGGGTGTGAACCTTCTAAAATCTACAAAAGAATGAAGGATGAGTAGGGAGACAGTTGTGTGAGTTAGCAGAGAGTGTATGAATTGGTAGAAAGATTTCAAAACAGAAATCAAAACATCATTGAGGAACTGTGCAGAGAGATACCAACAAACGCGGCAACTGACACAGGGAAACAAAGCTGCAGGTCGACCAGCTAGTTTGTGGCAACAGGTGAGTCACTATTGATGAAATAGCCGTAGATTTTAACAAGAGTTATAGCATTGCACACAAAATTGTCCATGATGACCTCAGTTACAGGAAAGTGTGTAGCAGATGGGTCCCAAAGCAGCTGACAACAAGGTAATAGAAGCAGTGCAAAATTGGTTAAATGTCACAACAAAAGATGTTTTCTAGAGGGCATTCACAATCTAGTGTCCAGGTGGACAAAGTGTGTTGCCAGGCACAGGGACTATGTCGAAAAATAAGACAACAAATTTTGCACTCTCGTAAAAATGTTATTAATAAAATTGCTGTTACTTAATGACAGTCCCTCATATAATAATGAGTTAAAAATTTTGAATGCTAATGTATTATTGTCTGTCAACACTTACCTTTACCTTCTGGTGGCTGGTAGCATGGCAACCCCCACAGCTATGGCAGCGGGAGTTTCACTCCTGGTAGGTTTACCAAGCTGGACAAGCCTGCTTGGGTAAGGGACATATGAAAGTTGAAAACCTGGTCTTCAGGCTTGGGATATTAGTACAGGAACCGAAATCTCTATGTTAAAAAAAACAACTTTGTTATAGAAACTGATATATAAACTCATTTTACTGCTCAATGGGCATTCGGAGTGCAAAGTTTGTGTAACTGCCAGTGGTGAAAACTGAAAGAAAGTAACTGACATGACAATGAATGTCCTGAACCAGAAATGGAAGTCATGAACCTGAGCTCAGATGCCTTGCAAAATATCACCCCAGACTGGGTGAAGTGAAGGGAGTTTGTTGCTGCCCTTAAAGATGCCAAATGCTGCGATGTTCATTGGCCGCCTTGCCAGCCATTGACAAAAGGTCAATGAAGTTATAATTACTGCTTTAATTTGTTAGCTATAAAACATGTTGCCTGAATGGTTGGCCAGTGTCTTTGTGTATGACAAGGACAGGAATAGCACCACTGCCTCAAAGAGAGCATATCATAAGAGGCAACTAACTGTGTGACATGGCATAACACCAGCCATGGTTAGGTGGTTTGTTTAGAGAAGCATAGATGACACCTAACAGGCTGTGGGTATACTTTGCTCTAGTGTTTGAGTCTATTAAGATGGACTCGCACATCGGTTAACCACCCTCCGTAAGCACTTGTCCCAATGTAGCGGAGTATTAAGCTGCTCGAGCCTAGCTCGCTAAGCAGGAAACCCTTCTCCTGACTACATCCAAGCTCATACCAGAGTTAGGACCTGCACAGGAGCAACTGCTCCTGTAGAAGTACATGTTGACTAAGAACAAAGAAAGCATGTTGCTTGCAGGCTACTCACTATCATGACCCCTGGCACATGACCAGAAGAGGTGTTTCGATCCCTAATATATAGTAAAAAAGAAGAAAACTTGTTTGTGTCTTTCCTGAGTAAAGTATGTTGATCCCTGAGTAGATTCTGGCTATTCCTGAGTAGATTCTGTCTATTCCTGAGTAGATTCTGTCTATTCCTGAGTAGATTCAGTCTATTCCTGAGTAGATTCTGTCTATTACTGAGTAGATTCTGTTTATTCCTGAGTAGATTCTGTCTATTCCTGAGTAGATTCTGTTGATCCCTAAGTAGATTCTGTCTATTCCTGAGTAGATTCTGTCTATTCCTGAGTAGATTCTGTCTATTTCTGTCTAGTCATGAGAAGAATTGTTTATTTCTTTGTCATTTGAGATATATAGAGATTTATAAACCATGTATGACAGTTGTATGTGTTTTATATAAACCAATTCAGGAAAACCAGATGATCATTCAGATATGTGGAACACTTTTGCACAACTATCTACCAGAAATTACAAGCGGATTTAATCTGTGCACAAATATGTCTAATGGTATCATGCAGAATTTTACAAGTGCAAGTGAAGACCAGCCTAGCCTGTATGTACCATATCCTAAAGCTGGATTCTGGCATATAATCCTTCAGGCTACCTGCTTTGATGTCAATAGGTAGGCACTGTGTTTTATCACATGTTCTGTTCCATCATGCATGAAGCCACCTAGACAGCATTCAAGGAGTCAGTCTGGTAGTCACCTTTAGTGATAGTCAAACTATATAAAGCATTAGTTAGACCTAGATTGGAGCACTGTGTACTGATAGGGAGTCCTTATCACAGAGGAGATATAAACATGCTGGAAAGGATACAAAAAGAACAAAAAAGCTGAAAGTGGGATTCTAGAATTACAGTTATGAGGAAAGACTCAGAAAAACCGGCCTACAGTGTCTAGAAAAGAGAAGAATTAGAAGTGACAATACAGGTTCTTAAGATAATCAAAGGAACAGATAAATAGACTATAGCAAGTTTTTTTCAAAATACAACTATCTACAAGAACAACAGAGCATGGCTACAAATTAACTAAAGAAAGGTCTAGATTAGATATTAGGAAATATTCTTTTAGTCAAAGAGGTGAATGCTTGGAATGCATTGCCATGGGAAGTAGTGGAGGCAGAAGCAGTTAATGCATTTAAGAATAGATTGGATGCGCATAGCTTTTAGAGCAAGGAAATGTAAATGAAACTGGTTGTATACAGACTCCACAGAGTCTTCTAAAGCAGTATAAAGACGTTAATTTAAGTTAAGTTATGAACACCCTGCATTGAAACTAGAGTCAGCTTAGGCTTTCACTGATTTACATAACTTGTGTTGTACCCATCCTGCTGTGCAGTTCTGAAACCTGGACTATTTTGCAGATTGATTAGAAGCGAATTGAAACCTTCCACATGTGTATCTAGAGGTGCTATCTTGCAATCCACTGGTATATTGGGGTCTGAAACAATGAAGTCACCCGATGGGCAGGTCCTGAAAACACATTCACCATACAAAACCATCACCATTCGACCTTATTTGCACATGTTGCCTTGCTGAAGACATCCTTGTCGAGGACGTCCTTGCCGGCCAGATCTTACCCATGGACATCAAGGATGGGAAACAACTCTCTCCATACTCGCGGCCATCCACGCATCAGATGGTTAGGTCAAATCTGAAATTCACCATCCTCATTGCATGCAGCCTGGGACTCAACCACTCATCCTGTTCAGCGCTTGCCAGAAACTGCGCTTTGGAGTATCACAATGGGCAAACCATGAGAATGTATCACATGTCTGTACCAGCATAGCTTTCATGATGTGACAACTGAAAGGAGGTTCGGATATGTTCAGATAAACTGCCGGACAGTATTGCATATACTAACATTGTTGATATGAGTGATCTGAATAGCATATTTCAAGTATCGTTCTGAAACACATCATCTCCATGGCCTGGATTTTCTGCTCCAATGCAGTAGTTATTATCCATGTTTTACAAGCATACATTGATGCCCGCATTAAATTGATTTTACTGACCAGGGCATAAGAAAGAAAGATCATAACATGTGAAATAAGATGCATGCAAACAAAAAGTGACCAGGGCCACTAGAAAAAGACAGTTGAAATACAAGAGGAAGTGGAAACTATGCCATGCATGGCATAGATAGACAAAGAGTTAAATGATTTTGTCATATGACAAGAACGTCTCCAAACCTACCTGATGCATTGATCTTATATAAGTGGAAAGTAAGGCTTCACACAAGAGGAAGACCAAGAAAAAGATGAACTGACGGTGTTTGAAAAACAATACAAATACATTGATTGAAAATATCAACAGCCACACAGATAGCACACACATGAATATTACAACTACCCATGGTATCTAACCACAGAAGTATGGGCAGATGATGTGAGATGATGGTCTTCAGTGACGTTATCAAAATATGTCCTGTTCAGTGTCTCATGTGTGTATCCATGAATAAAATATCTCTTCTACGATGCTGTGCATGGACTTTGGTCAGGTTGAGTCAAACTGTGCTTCCCAGGCATGTAATTTAGTGGTGATTATGGAGGACTGAAAGTAGGTCATGCACCTGTTCAAAATAAAAGATCAATGCCATGGATGTCAACTTGTCCCATGTTCCCTTCAATCTATAGCCGTACAAGTCATGAACAGGTTTTCCTTAAAGAGTTTTATAATTACAAATTATGAACATAAATTCTAACTTTTAAATTCAATTTTTGGTCATCTTCTAAATTCTCCTCTCAACGCTTCTTATGAAGCATCGAGGAGCCACTACAGCTGGTTCGTGGCAGAATATCTGCTAGAACAATAATTTCTTGCAGTAGTGATTTATGTAGCAATGTTTTTAATATGTTATTAGCTCCATGTACAAACCTCTTTATTTGTCTTTTAATACTACAGTGAGCCTTTTTTTTGTTCCCCAGGATCCACACAGGATTATAGACCGCATTTGTTTTCAGTCATGTTCTCTTTAAAATAATGGATCTCTTATATTCAAAATGTTTTTCTTTATCATTCATTTCTTATATTGATTGAAAAATACTGCGTTTTCCAAATTGTTTAGCTATCTAAAATAGGTAGCTAACACTTTGTATCCTGCTAAAATTCATTATGTCCACAAATTGCGGATGCAATGAATTAGCTAACAGTAGCCAGAGACTCACATCTGGCTGATAGCGAATTATAAATGATCAATTCCCTATTCCGCTTTCAAGTGGTGGCACTGAAAACAAACTACACCCATGGAGCTTGACTGAGAGAAGAGGGATCGAAGAGGGAAGCAAACCTGGTCTCAGAAATGCTGTGCAGAAACTAGGTGTGTTGGGACAAAAGGTGCAGATGTTGCCCCACTGTATGGAGAAGTTGCCAAAGGTATTGAAAATTGGTTAACAGGAAGAAGGCAGAGAGTGGGCATAAATAAGGAGTACTCTGAGTGGTGTGAAGTAAAAAGTGGAGTGCTACAGTACTTGGTTATGGGACCAAATTTGTTCTTGATATATTTAAACAATTTAGACGTTGATATGGGATCCATGATTGCAAAATTCGATGATGACACAAAACTATGCAGTAGTGTCTCATCTAAAGCAGAAGTGGATATATTGAAGTCAGATTTAGATAAAATTCGAGAATGGTCTGTGAGCTGGCAAATGGAGTTTAATGTAGATAAATGTACAGTCATCCACATGGGATGGACCATCTCCCCAAAGTTTGCTGTGTACAGATCATGTGTGATGAGTTCCCTGCTCTATGGCAGCGAAACATGGACTCTGTATGCCTCACATGAAAAAAGGCTAAATGCTTTTCATATGCTCTGCCTGAGACGCATACTTGGAATTTCAAGAAGTGACAGAGTGACTAACAACAAAGTGTTCGGCCGAGCAAAAATTTTCAACTTAGTTACGATTCTCCGCCAGCGCCGCTTGCGGTAGCTTGGTCATGTGTGCAGAATGGAGGATGGCAAATATCAAAAGATATTTATGGAGAGCTGACCATGGGCAAGCGAAACAGGCATCGCTTCCTCCATTTCAAAGACATTTACAAGCATGACCTGAAGGCGTTGAACATGAACACCTGCAACTGAGAGGAACTTGCCAAAGACAGACCCGGCTAGAGGCAGGCTTTGTGTGTTGGTTTGCCGGCAGGGTTGACAGGATGCATCAAGATGCAGACTCCAAATGTTTGCGGCGTAAGCTAGAGCAATAACTGATTGTCACCACTCTAGCATGAAGTCCATTGTCTCTCGAGACTGATAGGATGCCAATCAAATAATCCACATGGGTAGATCCAATATGGAAAATAATTATAAATGAACGAGAACAAAATTAGAAAGATAGAAAAGGAAAAGAACCTGTGGGTTATAATAGATCATACAAGTAAGGTTAGTGAGCAAGTCCAGGTAGCAGTGAAAAAGGCAAATGCACTATTAGGTATGATAATAAGAAATCTTATCGTAGAGGAGATATAAACATGCTGGAAAGGATACAAAAAAAGAGCAACAAAGCTGATAGTGGGATTCTAGAATTACAGTTATGAGGAAAGACCAGCCTACAGTGTCTAGAAACGAGATGAATTAGAGGTGACAATCCAGGTTTATAAGATAAGGAAAGGATAAATTAGACTATAACAAGTTTTTTTCAAAATACAATCACCTTCAAGAACAAGAGGTCATAGCTACAAATTAGTTCAGATTAGATATTAGGATATATTTTTTTAGTCAGAGAGTGGTGAATGCTTGGAATGCATTGCTACATGAAGTAGTGAGACAGGGACAGTTAATGCATTTAAGAATAGATTGGACAAGCATAGCTTTTATATCAAGAAAATGTGAATGGAACTGTTTGTATACAGGCTCTGCAGATTCTTCTAAACCAGTATAAAGACGCTAAGTTAAGTAACAAAATATCATTTTCAGGATGAATGATGAAGGAGAAATACTAATCACTGTTGTTTTAGAAATTTGTATACTTTATAGTTAGTTAAATAGTCAGTTTTGCTAAGCCCTATAAATTGTATCTCCATTTTCCCTAAGTTAAGTAGTCACTTTTACTAAGTCGTATACATCTATGTCCTTTTTTCAATTTAGTAAAATAGTCACTTTTGCTAAGATCTATCAATTTATCTTCATTTTCTGTACTTGGTTATGAGAATTTGAGGAACCCATCTTGTGCATTCCTTTGAATATGTAAGATCGTAGGAAATTGCCACAACACTTCTATTGCTCGTTTGAAAGCTGTTAGGCCAATTGACAGCTTGTGATACAATGATCCTCATGAATAATGGCATCAGAACGCTGCAAGCATGTCTGGGACGATGGTTTTAGAAGGACATCCAGACTGCATCCGATCATGCAGCTACATCTCTCCACTTCTTGAAGCTTTAACTTTTGAACCCTCAGTGTCAGTGGTGCTCCTATAGGATGCAGAGCTTATATCAGACATAGCACACAAACAGTTGTGAATATTCCCTACTCTTTCTTCCTCCACTACCAAGAATTCAATTACAGTTCATTGTTTGTAACTTATATTGAACACAGACACTGTTTCAACGGGCTGCTTAGTTATTTAGCTACCTTGGACTAGTGGCAAGATGACTAGTCAAGACGACTGGAGGTAACTCAGAATGCAGATACTCTGTTCTTACCTTCCTTGAGAACAGGGGTCACTTGAAACTTCACGGAATTTCATCATCCACCGTTTCTGTTCATCACTTTGAGAGGCAAGTGCCTTACCTCTTGACTACATTGACTGCCGATAGACCGCTACAGCAGCACTACCTGTCTAAAGACAGTGCAGTTATGTACACATTTGTGGGAAACACCTGTATTGCAGCCTGTAAATTTTCACTGTGCTATCTTCATTCTGAGAGGATTTTAAAAAATAGGGACATTACTTTCTGAGCAACCATAATGCTTGAGATCTCAAACAGCCCAGCCATCTAACCCTATCTAGCACTAATACACTTATTTTATCGACTTTAATTTTCACTCTCCCAGACATAGTGGTTAGATCACTTTTCTCTCACAGCAAAGAGACCAGGTTTGCGATACTGCAATTTCAAGCTCAAGTATACTGGTTGTATACAGAGTCTACCAAATGGTAGCAAAATAACACTGTCAGTGGCAACTGGAAAATTCTCAAGCAATTTAAGAGCAGAGGCAGAGGCACTGAAGGCTGCAGTAGAAGCAATGCTGACAGGCGAAAGTAATGAAAGCCAGATAGTCCTGTTTACAGATGCCTTGGCCATAGTTACAGCACTAAAAAGTCAGAAAAATACTGAACTTAATGATTTAAGAGCAGTACTCTGTCAACTATGCCAGCAGTCCGCACCAAAAAGAGTAGTGGTACAGTGGGTCCCATCCCACTGTAACATCCAAGGCAATGATGAGGCAGACAGACTGGCAAAAGAAGGTGCAAGACTACGACAACCAGATTCTAGTGTAACCTACGAAGAGTCCAAAAGGTTTATTAGGGCCAGATACATGGCCAAATAGGAAACAGAACATACTGGCTACACAAAAAATGGTGCCTATTACCAGCTGAACAGAAGAGAGCAGGTCGTGGTCTTCAGACTCTGCACAGGCCACAACAGGCTGAGGTACCATCTATTAAATAAACTGAAGATAGGTGGCACTGACGAATGCACCTGTGGCACAGGGAAACTGACCGCTGAACATCTGCTGCAAAATTGCCCGACATACGAGGACCAGAGAAAGCACATGTGGCCATCACCAGTGGCAACACTAGACAAGCTCTATGGCAGTGTCGACAGCCTCAGGATGACAGCTGCTTTCTTCAAACAAATTAAAGTTGACGTCTGACAGCGTACGAAGAAGAAGTATACAGAGTCTGTTGAGTCTTCTAAACCAGTATAAAGACATTAAGTTAAGTTAAGTATACGCAGTTGTGAGAATGATTATCTAACTCTTCTTCTAGTTAAGAAAAGCAAACATTGAAGAAACAGACCATTCAGCCACCAATCTCTAACATCCCTAACATCACATGTCACCAACACATCGTCTCCTAAAGTAGTACCTAATATGGGACTATTGTGAAGTAACTGAACAAATAAACATCATAATTGTCATCTTTCCACACAAGCTGTCTAAGATAGATTCATGGGATTTTCTGGATCAAAGAACATCACTGACCGAGAACTGCTTGCCCAGAGATGTCAAGAAGACATGCACACCATCATATCAGGTCAATGCTGGATTTGAATTGACTATGCCCTGGGAGAACGAAACATGATCATCAGAACCTTCCCAGATGGAAGACGAAAGAGAGGCTCACCTAAGACAAATTGGCAAAGAATTGTGGAAGAAGAAATTGAGATCATGAATCTCAGCTGCAGCACCGTACAAAGGATGACTGCCTACTGGATGATGTGGAGTACAGTATGACTGACTACAGTATAGTAGCTCCTTTCAGTAATGACTGACTACAGTATACCAACCACTTTCAGTAATGACTGACTACAGTATACCAACCACTTTCAGTCATGACTGACTACAGTATACTAGCCCCTTTGAGCCATGACTGACTACAGTATACTAGCCTCTTTCAGTCATCACTGACTACAGTATAGTAGCCCCTTTCAGTAATGACTGACTACAATATAGTAGCCCCTTTCAGTAATGACTGACTATAGGAAAATGCAACATTGGAATGCAAGCTCTCTACTGAGTTTTTGGATTTCTTTTTCCTTGCAGCATTGTCGTTTCACTTATCCTGGTTGGAAGAGCTTCTTGTCATCCAGTATGAGATGGCTTTTCAGGGTATATCTCCACTTGGATCGGTCTGCAGCCTCACCTACCCATGATGTCGGATCCATGTCTACAGGCTTCATGCCTTGTTACACGCATCCTTAAACTTCAGTTGTGTTCGGCCGACTGTTATTTTTTCACACAATGGCTCTCAGCAATATTATTTGCCAGTTTGTGTATAGCTGATAGCTGGTAGTTGCACTCAAGCCTATTTAATTTATTATTGTATTTATTTTCAGAACATCTGAAATTCCCTGCCAATCCAGTATCAATTTAATTATGAGTGTGAACATACAGCGTTGCGTGGATGGGGGCTGCACAGATAAGGGTACCTGCACATTAGGAGCACTCAGTTCGGACATTATAGCCTTTGCAGCATGTCAATGTGATGCAAGTAAGTGAATAGACTAAACTGAGAAGTGGCTGATGGAGACAGAGATTGATTGATTGATTGATTGATTGATTGAAATGATACATGTATTCAGAGTAGACAATCAATGTTTGTAATGACATTGAACAATCATAATCAGTCAAAACCATACATTCGTAATTGTCATCTGAAATGATGGTCATGTCTCATTTCTATGGTCTTGTCTCAAATCTATAGTCAGGTCTCATATCTATGGTCATGTCTCATATCTATGTCATGTCTCATATCTAGGGTCATGTTTCATATCTCATGTCTCATATAAATGGTCATGTCTCATATCTATGTCATGTCTCATACCTATGGTCATGTCTCATATCTATGTCATGTCTCATATCTAGGGTCATGTTTCATATCTGATGTCTCATATAAATGGTCATGTCTCATATCTATGGTCATGTCTCATATCTATGTCATGTCTCATATCTAGGGTCATGTTTCATATCTCATGTCTCATATAAATGGTCATGTCTCATATCTATGTCATGTCTCATACCTATGGTCATGTCTCATATCTATGTCATGTCTCATATCTAGGGTCATGTTTCATATCTGATGTCTCATATAAATGGTCATGTCTCATATCTATGTCATGTCTCATACCTATGGTCATGTCTCATATCTATGTCATGTCTCATATTTATGTCATGTCTCATATCTAGGGTCACGTTTCATATCTCATGTCACATATAAATGGTCATGTCTCATACCTATGGTCATGTCTCATATCTATGTCATGTCTCATATCTAGGGTCATGTTTTATATCTCATGTCTCATATAAATGGTCATGTCTCATATCTATGTCATGTCTCATACCTATGGTCATGTCTCATATCTATGGTCATGTCTCATATCTATGGTCATGTCTCATATCTATGGTCATGTCTCATATCTATGGTCATGTCTCATATCTATGTCATGTCTCATATCTATGTCATGACTCATATCTATGACATGCCATATCTATGGTCATGTCTCCGATCTATGGTCTTGTTTCAAATCTATGGTCCTGTCTCATATCTCATGTCTTATATGTGGTCATGTCTCATATATGCAGTCCTGTTTCATATCTATGGTCATGTCTCATATATGAGGTCATGTCTCATATCTATGGTAATGTCTCATATATATGGTTATGTCTCACAGGTGTGATCATGTCTCATATCTACATCATGTCTCATATCTATGGTCTTGTCTCATATCTATGGTCATGTCTCATATCTACATCATGTCTCATATCTATGGTCATGTCTCATATCTACATCATGTCTCATATCTATGGTCTTGTCTCATATCTATGGTCAGGTCTCAAATCTATGTCATGTCTCATATCTATGGTCATGTCTCATATCTATGGTCATGTCTCATATCTATGACTGGTCTCATATCTATGGTCTTGTCTCATATCTATGTCATGTCTCATATCTATGTCATGACTCATATCTAGGACATGCCATATCTATGGTCATGTCTCCGATCTATGGTCTTGTTTCAAATCTATGTTCCTGTCTCATATCTCATGTCTTATATGTGGTCATGTCTCATATATGCAGTCCTGTTTCATATCTATGGTCATGTCTCATATATGAGGTCATGTCTCATATCTATGGTAATGTCTCATATATATGGTTATGTCTCACAGGTGTGATCATGTCTCATATCTACATCATGTCTCATATCTATGGTCTTGTCTCATATCTATGGTCATGTCTCATATCTACATCATGTCTCATATCTATGGTCATGTCTCATATCTACATCATGTCTCATATCTATGGTCTTGTCTCATATCTATGGTCAGGTCTCAAATCTATGTCATGTCTCATATCTATGGTCTTGTCTCATATCTATGTCATGTCTCATATCTATGGTCATGTCTCATATCTATGGTCATGTCTCATATCTATGACTGGTCTCATATCTATGGTCTTGTCTCATATCTATGTCATGTCTCATATCTAGGGTCATGTTTTATATCTCATGTCTCATATAAATGGTCATGTCTCATATCTATGTCATGTCTCATACCTATGGTCATGTCTCATATCTATGGTCATGTCTCATATCTATGGTCATGTCTCATATCTATGGTCATGTCTCATATCTATGGTCATGTCTCATATCTATGGTCATGTCTCATATCTATGTCATGTCTCATATCTATGTCATGACTCATATCTATGACATGCCATATCTATGGTTATGTCTCCGATCTATGGTCTTGTTTCAAATCTATGGTCCTGTCTCATATCTCATGTCTTATATGTGGTCATGTCTCATATATGCAGTCCTGTTTCATATCTATGGTCATGTCTCATATATGAGGTCATGTCTCATATCTATGGTAATGTCTCATATATATGGTTATGTCTCACAGGTGTGATCATGTCTCATATCTACATCATGTCTCATATCTATGGTCTTGTCTCATATCTATGGTCATGTCTCATATCTACATCATGTCTCATATCTATGGTCATGTCTCATATCTACATCATGTCTCATATCTATGGTCTTGTCTCATATCTATGGTCAGGTCTCAAATCTATGTCATGTCTCATATCTATGGTCATGTCTCATATCTATGGTCATGTCTCATATCTATGACTGGTCTCATATCTATGGTCTTGTCTCATATCTATGTCATGTCTCATATCTATGTCATGACTCATATCTATGACATGCCATATCTATGGTCATGTCTCCGATCTATGGTCTTGTTTCAAATCTATGGTCCTGTCTCATATCTCATGTCTTATATGTGGTCATGTCTCATATATGCAGTCCTGTTTCATATCTATGGTCATGTCTCATATATGAGGTCATGTCTCATATCTATGGTAATGTCTCATATATATGGTTATGTCTCACAGGTGTGATCATGTCTCATATCTACATCATGTCTCATATCTATGGTCTTGTCTCATATCTATGGTCATGTCTCATATCTACATCATGTCTCATATCTATGGTCTTGTCTCATATCTATGGTCAGGTCTCAAATCTATGTCATGTCTCATATCTATGGTCTTGTCTCATATCTATGTCATGTCTCATATCTATGGTCATGTCTCTTATCTATGGTCATGTCTCATATCTATGACTGGTCTCATATCTATGGTCTTGTCTCATATCTATGTCATGTCTCATATCTAGGGTCATGTTTTATATCTCATGTCTCATATAAATGGTCATGTCTCATATCTATGTCATGTCTCATACCTATGGTCATGTCTCATATCTATGGTCATGTCTCATATCTATGGTCATGTCTCATATCTATGGTCATGTCTCATATCTATGGTCATGTCTCATATCTATGTCATGTCTCATATCTATGTCATGACTCATATCTATGACATGCCATATCTATGGTCATATCTCCGATCTATGGTCTTGTTTCAAATCTATGGTCCTGTCTCATATCTCATGTCTTATATGTGGTCATGTCTCATATATGAGGTCATGTCTCATATCTATGGTAATGTCTCATATATATGGTTATGTCTCACAGGTGTGATCATGTCTCATATCTACATCATGTCTCATATCTATGGTCTTGTCTCATATCTATGGTCATGTCTCATATCTACATCATGTCTCATATCTATGGTCATGTCTCATATCTACATCATGTCTCATATCTATGGTCTTGTCTCATATCTATGGTCAGTTCTCAAATCTATGTCATGTCTCATATCTATGGTCATGTCTCATATCTATGGTCATGTCTCATATCTATGTCATGTCTCATATCTATGGTCATGTCTCATATCTATGACTGGTCTCATATCTATGGTCTTGTCTCATATCTATGGTCATGTCTCATATCTATGGTCTTGTCTCATATCTATGTCATGTCTCATATCTATGGTCATGTTTCATATCTATGGTTATGTCTCATATCTATGGTCTTGTCTCATATCTATGGTCATGTCTCATATCTATGGTCTTGTCTCATATCTATGTCATGTCTCATATCTATGGTCATGTTTCATATCTATGGTCATGTCTCATATCTATGACTGGTCTCATATCTATGGTCTTGTCTCATATCTATGTCATGTCTCATATCTAGGGTCATGTTTTATATCTCATGTCTCATATAAATGGTCATGTCTCATATATATGTCATGTCTCATACCTATGGTCATGTCTCATATCTATGGTCATGTCTCATATCTATGGTCATGTCTCATATCTATGGTCATGTCTCATATCTATGGTCATGTCTCATATATATGGTCATGTCTCATATCTATGTCATGTCTCATATCTATGTCATGACTCATATCTATGACATGCCATATCTATGGTCATGTCTCCGATCTATGGTCTTGTTTCAAATCTATGGTCCTGTCTCATATCTCATGTCTTATATGTGGTCATGTCTCATATATGAGGTCATGTCTCATATCTATGGTAATGTCTCATATATATGGTTATGTCTCACAGGTGTGATCATGTCTCATATCTACATCATGTCTCATATCTATGGTCTTGTCTCATATCTATGGTCATGTCTCATATCTACATCATGTCTCATATCTATGGTCTTGTCTCATATCTATGGTCAGGTCTCAAATCTATGTCATGTCTCATATCTATGGTCTTGTCTCATATCTATGTCATGTCTCATATCTATGGTCATGTCTCATATCTATGGTCATGTCTCATATCTATGACTGGTCTCATATCTATGGTCTTGTCTCATATCTATGTCATGTCTCATATCTAGGGTCATGTTTTATATCTCATGTCTCATATAAATGGTCATGTCTCATATCTATGTCATGTCTCATACCTATGGTCATGTCTCATATCTATGGTCATGTCTCATATCTATGGTCATGTCTCATATCTATGGTCATGTCTCATATCTATGGTCATGTCTCATATCTATGGTCATGTCTCATATCTATGTCATGTCTCATATCTATGTCATGACTCATATCTATGACATGCCATATCTATGGTCATGTCTCCGATCTATGGTCTTGTTTCAAATCTATGGTCCTGTCTCATATCTCATGTCTTATATGTGGTCATGTCTCATATATGAGGTCATGTCTCATATCTATGGTAATGTCTCATATATATGGTTATGTCTCACAGGTGTGATCATGTCTCATATCTACATCATGTCTCATATCTATGGTCTTGTCTCATATCTATGGTCATGTCTCATATCTATGGTCTTGTCTCATATCTATGTCATGTCTCATATCTATGGTTATGTCTCATATCTATGGTCATGTCTCATATCTACATCATGTCTCATATCTATGGTCATGTCTCATATCTACATCATGTCTCATATCTATGGTCTTGTCTCATATCTATGGTCAGGTCTCAAATCTATGTCATGTCTCATATCTATGGTCATGTCTCATATCTATGGTCATGTCTCATATCTATGTCATGTCTCATATCTATGGTCATGTCTCATATCTATGACTGGTCTCATATCTATGGTCTTGTCTCATATCTATGGTCATGTCTCATATCTATGGTCTTGTCTCATATCTATGTCATGTCTCATATCTATGGTCATGTTTCATATCTATGGTTATGTCTCATATCTATGGTCTTGTCTCATATCTATGTCATGTCTCATATCTATGGTCATGTTTCATATCTATGGTCATGTCTCATATCTATGACTGGTCTCATATCTATGGTCATGTCTCATATCTATGGTCTTGTCTCATATCTATGTCCTGTCTCATATCTATGGTCATGTTTCATATCTATGGTTATGTCTCATATCTATGTCATTTCTCATATTTAGAATCATGTCTCATATCTATGGTCATGTCTCATATATATGGTCATTTCTTATATCTAGGGTCATGTCTCGTATTTACGTTGTGTCTCATAGATGTGATCATGTCTTATATATTTGGCCATGTCTCATATATGCAGTCCTGTCTCATATTTATGGTCATGCCTCATATCTATGGTCATGTCTCATATATGAGGTCATGTCTCATATCTATAGTCATGTCTCATATCTATAGTCATGTCTCATATCTATGGTCATGTCTCATATCTATGATTATGTCTCATATCTATAGTCATGTCTAATATCTATGGTCATGTGCCACATCTATTTTACTAAATCAGATATTGCTATTTAAAATTTGATATGAAATAAAATGCCATAATGGCAATGGCTATTAAATTTAAACTTGATTCAGTATTGAATTTAAATTGCACAGATTTGTCTGTGATGACTTTTTTACTTCTCTGTTGTCTGGTATAATGAGTTGCCACTGTTATTTTCCCTGTGCCAGGTAGTGGAAAGTTGTTTTGTGTGTCTCTCTCTCTCCATACAAGGTGCTGTTGATGGAGGGGTTTGGGGATAGTAGTTTCATTCCCAATTCTGACAATGATGGATAATCAAGAAGATTATGTTTTATTATATTCTCTTGTCCATTGCAGTATGGTGTATGGTCTACGGTCAATATGTGTGGGTGTTTGTATGGCAGAGTCCAGGTTTCACTGGGATTTAGCTATCTAGAATGTTACCACATGCTTCTACATCATTCACGACCACACACAGCAAATAACATAGCAAACAGCAGGTGGCAGATTTATTAATATCGCAGGGATCGCAGTGGGAAGGCACATCCAGTAATTTTAAAAAACAGCTGAAATCGGATGTGTCAGGCCGAAAGGCGGAGATATCACAGCCTTGGTGTAAACTATGACACAACGTCATAACGTCTTTTTCATGGAAAAAGCCAAAGAAGAAGAGGAACCTATCCACCTCAATTTCTTTTTAAAAAGCGGCGCCCCATTTTTATAAGTTTGAGAATCACTGGTTTATCAAACTATGGAAGTAAAATTTATATCAGAATTTTTTTTTTCATTTCCAATAGAGTATCAAGGATATGCCTGTACAGATGACACCAATGCTCAATCTGTGTCTGTCCAGCTGGCTGGAGCCTACCTGTTGACAATGTCCAACTTGTTCTTTATCCCAGCTATTGTCATTGCAGTGAGGAGGCGATACTTTGTAGAGGCATTTGTATATTTTTACAACATGTTCTTCTCAACTGTAAGTTTTTGTTATAAGATGTGAATGACTATAAATGTATTTGTTTGACTGATGACTTAATTCTTCTAGTTCCTAAGGCTGCATCAGATGCTCTTAATCAGTTCATATTTTGGACCATCTTCTGTAGGTCTACCCATGAGATTCCAACTGCTCTGTTCACCTCTTGCATCGTTTTCGCCATATATTGTTTAGCCCTCTCACTCCACCCATGTGGGTTCCAACTTAGTGCATGTTGGGTTATGTGGCCAGATTTTGTTCTGACGGTGTGCCATATTGATTTTCACATTCTCTGTCCAATCTGTTCCACTCTTTGTCACAAAACTCTTTGTTATATATATTTGACCATTTCAGATGAAATGTATTATTCTGTGAGGACATCCATTGACAATCTTCTCCTTCTTCTTCTGCATTCGTTCTCAATCTTCCACTACCAAGCCCTGAACAAGGCTTTTGCAAGTAGCAGGATATAGTCCGGAGAACGGATTGCATTGTGTCGCTAGTTTACAGCTTGAACTGAGATATTTGCACCTTTTGGTCCGACACATCCGTCTTTGGCAGAATCCATTGACAATGATCTGCATTTAACGTGATACTCTTAGCTACATATAAGGTTTCTGAACCATATAATAATAATAAATTTGCTTAGACTTCTGAGACCCATTGCGTTGACTGGTCACACCTCCAGAGTCAAGCGGGAGGCTACTATCTTGTGGGCTGGTGTTTCCTGGTCAAGCCGTATGAAATGACGGAACAAAGAAATTCGGTGAAGTCCAGTGTTTCCGAGATTGAATGGAGACCTGATTTAGCAGAGATCTCCATGTTGCGGATGTAGTCATGCCATCAAATGCTGGCTGCCTCTAGTCTTGATATTTCATGTTTGAGTAATGTCCAGGTTAGCAGCTGTAGAGTAGGATTGGAATCATGCAGGACTGGTAGATGCGGATTTTTATTTTAAGGGAAGTCTTGCCAGTACTTCATACATGTCGAAGTTCATGTATAGAAGATGCAGCTAATCTGATTTGCCTTGCCATAGTAGAACGATGTCATCCATATGGCATGTTCCCAGGAGGTTTAAGCAGATCATCAGGTGATCTGGGACTTGTGTTATTCCCCATGTCTTTCCTCCATCATGATATGCCAGTTTATAGTTTATTTAGTGTCTTCTGTGTTGTGTAATGTAAGTGGTGTCCGAGCATGGGTCTATCCCAAATCTTTATTAGGTCAGTCAGATGATGATAGTTAAAGCATAGATAATTATAGGGAATGAAGGTTTCATGAGAAATTGATAGACTTTACAAAAAATTATTTGCGAACTGTGGGAGTTGCATTAAATCATAAGCAAATTTACTGATGGGCCCTGCTAAGGTTCATGGCATGGGAAGAGCTGATATTCTGGCTTTGAAGTCACCTATAGTGATTTGATATGAATGTGGAGGACATACTGAAGGAGCTCAATGAATGCCTGGAGTTGATGAATCATCAGTCATGAGACTGCAATGGGTTTGCAGTCAAACTTAGCTTGAGCAGGGAGAGATGTTCAAGAGGATGAGTCAAAAGTATGTAGAATGTGTGCAGAAGGCATCGTCCAATATAGACAAACGGGCTCTTACATGGAATCCTCAAAGGAATATAAAGAGGTAGACCAAAAAAATACATGAAATGGGAGAAGGAATTAAGATTAAATGATTACACCTGGAGAAAGGCAGAAAAAGCAGCCCATGTTGTATAAGCTGATGATGTTGTCAATGACCTTTGAACTGAGAGAAATGGTGAACTTTGATTGTTGTTGTTTAATGCCCACAATGAGTAAGTTTACTCTATTGTGGGCCCTGAAAAGGACTTTAAGTGGCGAGTTGTAGTAGCTTTCTTCCACATCCCGAGCATGCTGATGAAGGTGGACCGCGGCTCTCCAGGCGGTTGTGCTATTCTTGGCTTCATCTGTGTGGCGCTCACTACTACAGGGATCCCATTGATCCACATCTCATCAGCCAGGCTGCCTTAAAAACAGCCTGTTTCCAGGAAACGCTACATGGAAGAGAGAGTGTAGTCTTGGTCAGTGTATTGACCCTGACGTGACGTCCTGGTCGTATTTTGTGCCTGACTGGACTAGCGTCTCAGTTCCCCATAGACTTTGATTAACTGATTGCTACATAAGAAATTATATATACAAAGTTATTCATCTGTAATCTTACATGTTTGTATGTGACTGATTTATTTACATTTTCCTCAGTTTTACCATGCTTGTGATGGCATGAGGCTTCAAAAATATCGTTTGTGCATCACCGATTATGATGTTCTCCAAGTCGCAGACTTTTTTGGTTCTTCATGTTCCCTCTGGTTTACTCTTATAGCAATGGCACGTATAAGGTCAGTATGTCTGTCAAATTTGAATTCCACACCTCAATTAACAAGCTGAATTGGCTTTGTCAGCATTATTTTTATAACATAGAAACTCGTGGCTGAATGTGGTCCACATGACTAAAGATAGATGGATGAGGGAGGTGTTTTTCTGGTGGTCATATAACTACAACTGCCCACGTGACCACCCGCAAACAAGATGAAGAGATGACCTGCCCCCTTGCCTTTGTACCATCATGGTACTCCAAGGTGAAGGACAGGCACAGATTCAAGCAGCTTTTGGCTACCTGGCATTAGGCAACGTTTCCTGATTGAATAACCGGATTCAAGTATTCAAGTAAGTGGCTGAATGGTTTCGATACCTGCCTGCTGACAAGGAGGGCAGCGGATTAAATCCTCTGTAAGACATAGATTGTTTTTCTGTTGGGAGTGAAATAAACAAACATAGCCAACACATGATGCAGCGACAGCAGTGGCAAAGTGGCTTGTAGTCCTCAGCCTTTAAAACCCCTCACTACCCGAGCAATGGGAATAAAGTCGTACAACAGATACCAAATATTTAGCAGGGGTGGATCACCATTGGTGGCTGACAGGAGAGTGGAGATCATCTGGACTATTCATTTGGCGTATTGTGTCAAGCGATCTTTACCATTTGATTTGCTAATATTAACTGCCCTGTGATCTTGTACTCAATAGGTTTTCATACTTCATTAATTTATACATTTTTATTAATGATTTTATTACTTCAATGTGCTATATATTTCTTCTTTTTTTGTTTTCTTTTTTTTTTGTTTTGGCGTTCGCCTTATTTCTCTAATCCCCAAGGCGGTGTACGTTGCACTGTGGTTTTTATTTTGCGCCTGTCGACCCAGTGCATCCGACTTCAGCATGCATTTTATATAAGGATCTGCTTCCTCCTGCAATTTTTAAGGGTTTGCTTCCTCGGGGTAACGGCCGGTGCTGTGATGGGGATCGAACCCATCACCTTCTGGTTGTGAGCCATGCCACTTAACCACTAGGCCACGCCGTCCCCCTATATATTTCTAACCTTGGTTTTAATTTCTGGGTATTTTATTGAAAATGAATGTTTCAATATTTTAGGGAAATCTGCAATGATGACCCAAGGTTCTGATTGGAGCAAAAATTGAAGAAAAGAAATTGGATTTCTGTTCATGAATGGAATATTAATATAGATTTAGAAATGGTTAACAGAAGGCAGGTTCTATGACATGCAGAAAAGAGCTCAAAATTATTTGTTATTAACAAGACAGAAAACTGAAACGTGTCTAGAATTAGAGTATGCAGAGAGATTTCTTCTTCTTCTTCTTCATCGTACGCAGTCAGACAGCAACCATTATTTTTTCGAAAAAAGCAATGATCATCCTGAGGCTGTTGACACTGCCATAGAGCTTGTCTAGTGTTGCCACTGGTGATGGTCACATCTGCTCTCTCTGATCCTCGTATGTCGGGCAGTTTTGCAGCAAATGCTCAGCGGTCATTTTCCCGGTACCACACGGGCATTCGTCAGTGCCACCTATCTTCAATTTGTTGAATAGGTGGTACCTCAGTCTATTGTGGCCAGTGCAAAGTCTGAAGACCACGACCTGCTCTTTTCTGTTCAACTGGTAATAGGCATCGTTTTTTGTGTAGCCAGTATGTTCGGTTTCCTATTTGGTAATGTATCTAGCTCTAATAAGCTGTTTTGACTGTTCGTATGTCGCAGAGAGATTTGACTTATGTCTTCTGTGTCCCAGTACACCATGAGAAATCGTAATGATATAACTACAATCAAATTGTTCAAGATTTAATTTTCATTTATATTTTTAGAAATTATGATATGAACAAAAGACAAATGATCAACAGCTTAATTTATGCCAACTCTCTGTTAACAGTGTCAGACAACGGCTTTCACCAATGCACAAGAATGGCCACAAGAAAGGCAGGCGATCACTTAAACTCACAAAATGCTGAGACAATAAAATCTGTAACATATTATCCCTGACAGCAGTGTCTGCTATTAGACTACCTTTGCTCTTTTTTTTAAACAGGATTCATAAATGAAAACCAACTGCAATAATGACACAATGTTTCAAATGAAGTGGGAAAGAAAGAAGACTTCTCACATGATGGTCGACAACTTCATACAGGCTTGTGGTTTAGCTGCATGTCACAGCATACACTAATAGAGTGAACTTCCCTGAAATTTAAACATCTAGCAGCAAGACATTCAGCAAAGACAGGAATGCAGATCATCGTGAGCATAAAAAAGGAAATGAGAATAAATAACAAACAAAAAGATCCCATCAATATTGATGGTTAGATAATTGAAGACGTAACATTGCCAAAGTTGGAGGAATAAACTGAGATGTTCACAATGTCAGATTTGCATTCAGTTTTCTTCATCCATTAATGAACACTGCATCATTTGCAGTGAAAATACGGTTAAGCTGTTCCAATACTACTGTAAAGTTGGTCCTGTTATGTGGCTCAGAAACATGACATGTAACTAAGAGTATCACATCCATTCTGGAGACTTTCATCAAGGTTGGTCCTGTTATGTGGCTCAGAAACATGACATGTAACTAAGAGTATCACATCCATTCTGGAGACTTTCATCAAGGTTGGTCCTGTTATGTGGCTCAGAAACATGACATGTAACTAAGAGTATCACATCCATTCTGGAGACTTTCATCAAATTTGGTCCTTCTATGTGGCTCAGAAACATGAAACTAAGAGATTCACATCCATACTGGAGACTTCAATCAAAGTTGGCCCTGCTATGTGGCTCAGAAACATGAAACTAAGAGATTCACATCCATACTGGAGACTTTAATCAAAGCTGGCCCTGCTGTGTGGCTTAGAAACATGAAACTAAGAGATTCACATCCATACTGGAGACTTTAATCAAAGCTGGCCCTGCTGTGTGGCTTAGAAACATGAAACTAAGAGATTCACATCCATACTGGAGACTTTCATCAAAGCTGGCCCTGCTGTGTGGCTTAGAAACATGAAACTAAGAGATTCACATCCATACTGGAGACTTTCATCAAAGTTGATCCTGTTATGTGGCTCAGAAACATGAAACTAAGAGATTCACATCCATACTGGAGACTTTCATCAAAGCTGGCCCTGCTGTGTGGCTTAGAAACATGAAACTAAGAGATTCACATCCATACTGGAGACTTTCATCAAAGTTGATCCTGTTATGTGGCTCAGAAACATGACATGAAACTAAGAGTATCACATTAATACTGGAGAACTTCATCAGCAAATGTCTTTGTCAAATACTTTGTATTAGAAGATGGTCAGAATTAAAAGCAAACACAGTTCTGTGATAATGAGCACAGCAACAACATATGCACTAAATGCAGTGGGAGATTGGGAAGAAAACTTAGGAATGGATATAACATATGCTCAGAAAGAAACTCTAATTATTACCAGACATCTGCTGGATTGCAACCCACAGAAAAATATGGGATTGAGGAGACCATAGAACAGCCAGTGGATAACAGTGAAAGAGGAGACAATTGTGGCTGAGTCTCTCAGAATGTAAGAAGACAGCTCAGAATAGGGACAGATGGAGACCATCTATTGCTGGCCTATGTTCAGATGGGTGAAAGATGGATGATCTTTATTTGTTTAATTTTCTGGCATTCATCCTGAAAAGTACAATGTGATGAATGCAGTCGGTTTCCTGGGCCACCACTTGTAGACAGAATAGGACCTTGGTCAACTCTGGTTTACTAACCCTGATGCAAGCAGCCAGCTATGAGTTGCTGACTGCAGTCATCTCATTCACTCGAGACATGAACAAAAGGAAACAAAAGATACTTCGTCATTTGTCTTGAAATGGACATTTTGTTACTTTGTGTCAAAGTTTACAGAGAGTCAATGTCTGCCCCGTTCTCCCCTCTGCGATCTCTATTCTATTAGTCAGACTTTTCAAGTCAGTCTGTTTTTAGGGCCATCACTTGGAGGTGGAATAGGGTCAGCTATGGTTAGCTGACTCTGATGCAAGCAGCAAGCTATGGTTTGCTTACTCTGATGCAAGCTATGGTTTGCTGACTCTGATGCAAGCTATGGTTTGATTACTGTGATGCAAGCTATGGTTGGCTGACTCTGATGCAAGCAGCAAGCCCTGGTTTGCTGGTTCTGATGCAAGCAGCAAGCTATGGTTTGCTGACTCTGATGCAAGCTATGGTTTGCTTACTCTGATGCAAGCAGCAAGCTATGGTTTGCTGACTCTATGCAAGCAGCAAGCTATGGTTTGCTGACTCTGATGCAAGCAGCAAGCTATGGTTTGCTGACTCTTATGCAAGCAGCAAGCTATGGTTAGCTGACTCTGGTGCAAGCAGCAAGCTATGGTTAGCTGACTCTGATGCAAACTATGGTTTGCTGACTCTGATGCAAGCAGCAAGCTATGGTTAGCTGACTCTGATGCAAGCTATGGTTTGATTACTGTATTGCAAGCTATGGTTTGCTGACTCTGATGCAAGCTATGGTTTGCTGACTCTGATGCAAGCTATGGTTTGCTGACTCTGATGCAAGCTATGGTTTGCTGACTCTGATGCAAGCTATGGTTTGCTGACTCTGATGCAAGCTATGGTTTGCTGACTCTGATGCAAGCTATGGTTTGCTGACTCTGATGCAAGCAGCAAGCTATGGTTAGCCGACTCTGATGCAAGCAGCAAGCTATGGTTTACTGGTTCTGATGCAAGCAGCAAGCTATGGTTTGCTGACTCTGATGCAAGCTATGGTTTGCTTACTCTGATGCAAGCTATGGTTTGCTGACTCTGATGCAAGCAGCAAGCTATGGTTAGCCAACTCTGATGCAAGCAGCAAGCTATGGTTAGCCAACTCTGATGCTAGTAGCAAGCTATGGTTAGCTAACTCTGATGCAATCAGTCAGCAGTGAATCATCAACTCATTCACTGCTGAATCGTCAACGGTTCCTGATCTTCATTGACTATCATTCAGCGTCTATTACCAAAATTGAGTTCATGTCTTCAATTGATATTTACAGGTACCAACATATCGTGCCAGTGTTGCAAATTATGGGTCCATTCAGTCTCCTTATTGGTGTTATCTATGATAAAACCAGCTTGTATGTTATAGCTGTACCCATAGGATGTGGCCTTCTTGTCATTGTGCTCTCATGGGTAAGTTCTGTATGTGGTTATATCTGTTCCTTTTAACCTTTGTGTGAGTACATATGTTGATTGGTTTAACATGTGTGTATATGTAGGGGTACTGATGGAATCTGAGGGCCTCAATGTTTAAACTGTATGTCTTCATTATGTTATTTTTTGTATGTTCTCTCTGTGTCTCTCTCTCTCTCCCTCTCTCTGTGTGTCTCTCTATGTGTGTGTCTCTCTCTCTGTCTCTCCCTCTCTTTATGTGTCTCTCTCTCTGTGTCTCTCTCTCCATCTCTCTTCCTCACTCTCTGTGTCTCGCTCTCTCTTTGTGTGTATGTCTCTCTCCCTCTCTTTCTCTCCTTCTCTTTCTCTGAGTCTCTCTGTATTTTTCTCTGCCTCTCCATGTGTGTGTCTCTCTCTCTATGTCTCTCTCTCTCTTTGTGTGTCTCTCTTGCTGTGTCGCCCTCTATCATCTTCCTCTCTTTATATGTGTCTCTCTCTCTTCATCTCTCTCTCTGTGTCTCGCTCTCTCTTTGTGTGTATATCTCTCTCCCTCTTAACTTAACTTAACATCTTTATACTGGTTTAGAAGACCCTGCAGAGTCTGTATACAACCAGTTACATTTACATCACCTTGCTCTAAAATCTATGCGCATCCAGTTTATTCTTAAATGCATTAACTGTCCCTGCCTCCACTACCTCCCCTGGCAATGCATTCCAAGCAGACACCACTCTCTGACTAAAAAAATATTTCCTAATATCTAACCTGGACCTCTCTTTAATCAGCTTGTAGCTATGCCCTCGTGTTATTGTAGGTGGCTGTATTTTAAAAAACTTGTTATAGTCTAATTTATCGATTCCTCTGATCATCTTAAAAACCTGTATTAAGTCACCACGAATTCTTCTCTCTTCGAGACACTGTAGGCCGGTTTTTCTGAGTCGTTCCTCATAACTGTAATTCTGGAATCCCACTATCATCTTTGTCGCTCTTTTTTGTATTCTTTCTAGCATGTTTATGTCCCCTCTATGATAAGGACTCCACACCTGTACACAGTACTCCAATCTAGGTCTAACTAAAGCTTTATACAGTTTGACGATCACTTCCTTGCTCCTATGTTTAATATTTCTTTTTATCATACCTAACATTGCATTTGCCTTTTTCACTGCTACCTTAACTTGCTCACTCACCTTTCCTGTATGATCTATCATAACCCCTAGGTCCCTTTCCTTATCTATCTTTCTAATATTGTTTTCTCCCATTCTGTAATTATGTTCCATATTGGATCTACCCATGTGGATGACTGTACATTTATCTACATTAAACTCCATTTGCCAGCTTACAGACCATTCTCGAATTTTATCTAAATCCGACATCAATATATCCACTTCCGCTTTAGATGAGACACTACTGCATAGTTTTGTGTCATCAGCAAATTTTGCAATCATGGATCTCATATCAATGTCCAAATCATTTATATATATCAAGAACAAAATTGGTCCCAAAACCGAGCCCTGTGGCACACCACTTTTCACTTCACTCCACTCAGAGTACCCCTTATTTATGCCCACCCTCTGCCTTCTTCCCGTTAACCAATTTTCGATCCATTTGGCAACTTCGCCACCTATTCCATGTGATTTTAACTTTCGAAATAATCTTTGATGAGGTACTCTATCAAAGGCCTTTGCAAAGTCTAGATAAATAACATCCACTGGCTCCCCTTTATCTATGATTTTAGTAACCTCCTCCATGAATTCTAATAGATTTGTTAAGCATGATCTCCCTCTAGTAAACCCATGCTGACTATTTCTAATTAGATTAAATTTTTCTAAATGCATTACAATGTTTTCTTTGATTATTGACTCTAACAATTTACAGACTATGCTCGTTAAACTCACCGGTCTATAATTTGCCGGATCTGATTTTTTGACTTTTTTGAATAAGGGGATCACTCCTGCATCTTTCCAATCCTGTGGAACAATCCCTTTTGTAAGTGATTGAGAACATAATATAGCCAATGGTTTTGCTAGTTGGTTTCTAATTTCATACAGCAATTTTGGGTGAATACCATCTTGACCTGGACATTTATTCACTTTCAACCCCTCCAATTTTTTAAAAACCATTTCCTCTGTAATACAGATTGATCTTAATCCCGCTGTATCCATGTCTCTTTGAAAAATATCTATAGGCTCTGGGATCTCGGAGCAGTCCTCCTTTGTGAAGACTGTGCCAAAGTACTGATTTAGCAGATTAGCAGCCTCCCTATTCTCACTTATTATTTTCCCTGTACTGTCTATGAGAGGGCCTACTTTGTCTTTCGTTCTTTGTTTATTTCTAACATAAGAAAAGAAGCTTTTACTGTCAGTCTTGATCTTCTGAGCAAGTTTTTTTTCAAAGTCTATTTTTGCTGTTTTATTCGCTTTCTGCGATATGTTCTGCTTGTCCAAATATTTTACATATGTTTCTTTTGATTTACCTGCCTCTATATATTTTTTCCATGCTTTATTTTTTGCTCTTCTACATTTCACTACAAATCTAGTTATCCACTTTTTACGCTTGGGGTTTACCTCCCTACATGGAACACATTCCTCTTTTAGCGTTTCTAGAACTGTTTTAAAACTTTCCCACTCCTGTTCAACATCTGTTCCTACAATGATATCTTTCCAGATTATGTGGTTCGCTGCCTCTTTCATCCTCTTAACATCTGCCTTAGAGTAGTCTTTATCTCAATGTCTCTCTCTTCCTCTCTTTCCCTTTCTCTGAGTCTCTCAGTATTTTTCTCTGCCTCTCCACATGTGTCTCTCTCTCTATGTCTCTCTCGTGTGTCTCTTTTTGTCTCTCTCTCTTTGTCTCTCCCTTACTCTCCCTCTCTCTCTCTGTGTGTCTCTCTCACAATGTGGCTGTGTTTCTCCCTCTCTCTCTCTCCATCTCTCTCTGTCTTTCTATGTGTCTCTCTCTCCCTCTTTCTCTTTCCCTCTCTTTGTGTGTGTGTCTGTCTTTCCTCTCTCTATCTGTATGTTTCCCTCTCTCTTTGTATCTTTCTCTCTCTCTCTCTCTCTCTCGTGAGCTTGCTGTGAAACATTGCATTGCACTAAAGCTAGGAGGACCCATGGTCCACCTTCTCAATGAAGGAAACCTCAAGATGTAAATGTAAGTGTAACCTGCTATAAAAAAAAGTTTCTAGAGTTTAGTCAGCTCAGCACATATATCTTCAAAAAACAACTTTACAGTTGTACTGCGACATATTTACTTTTAGTCCAACACATCTGTACTGTGACATCTTCACCTTTAGTCCAACACATCTGTACTGTGACATCTTTACTTTTAGTCCAACACATCTGTACTGTGACATCTTTACTTTTATTCCAACACATCTGTACTGTGACATCTTCACATTGTATTGTGACATCTTCACCTTGTACTGTGACATCTTCACCTTGTACTGTGACTTCTTCACCTTGTACTGTGACATCTTCACCTTGTACTGTGACATCTTCACCTTGTACTGTGACATCTTCACTTTGTACTGTGACATCTTCACCTTGTACTGTGACATCTTCACCTTGTACTGTGACATCTTCACCTTTTACTAGGACATCTTCACCTTGTACTATGACATCTTCACCTTGTACTGTGACATCTTCACCTTGTACTGTGAGATCTTCACTTTGTACTATGACTTCTTCACCTTGTACTGTGAGATCTTCACTTTGTACTGTGACATCTTCACCTTTATCCCAACACACCTGTACTGAAATACCAAAATGGGTCCTTACATGAGTTTTGTGATTCATGCTGCAAAAACTGTTCAAATGATGAAGCGGAGGCTGAGGCTATAAAAACAGAATTGAGATTTTGCACCAACAGTTCGGCCTAGGGAAATTGGTGGAGAAAGACATTGTCATTTTTGGAGACTCCAAGTCAGTTTTGGACACACCCAATACAAACAAAAAAGGAGACATTTTTGGTGCTCAGCAGCAATGGGATAACAGTAACAATATAAACACAGCCACGTGATTAACATCACCTTGCAATGGATCCCTGGACATAGCTGACTACCAGGAAACAAGATGGCTGACAGACTAGCAAAAACAGGGTCCTCCAAACAATTGGATAGACCCTGCAGTAACAACACAGTTAAAAGAATCAGTAAGAATAATTCCAGGGAAATCTGGATGAACAGGTGGGCGACGGGAACAGTTGGTCACAGTGTATTTAGCAAAATGTCACAGCCAAAAAATAATGACAACATAAATTGATTACATAAAAGAGATTAAAGTCTCTTCTTTCAGTTCCAAACAGGACACACCGGAGTCAATAGCCACTTAAACCACATCAATCTTCAGCACCTGTCCATCCGCAGACATTGCTCTCATCCTGATGAAACAGTTAGACACCTACTCATTGAGTGCAAGGAGCTTGCGGACATGAGAAAAAGATTCTTTAAGCACTGCCGACAATTGCGAACATGCTGAACGGAGCAGTGGAACAATTTAAGAAGACTGTATCAGTATCTATATAATAAAGCCAATGCCATTCGGCTGCCAAGAGCAGGCTGGCTCAGCAGCTATGGGATAGCAACAGCAACAAAAACTACACCCCACACACTAGACTACACAACGCCAGACCAAACTACACTTCACTACACCACATTAGGCTGCACCACATCAAATTACATGACAACACTCCACACCCTGCTACACTAGACTATATCATACTGTGTAAGACACACATCAGCCCACCGCGCTAGACTTCTCCACACTGGATGGCACTACACAATACTATACCACACCACTAGACTATACCACACAACATTTGGCTATATTCAGACTGGTTAGAATATGTTTAAACTCTTTTTCAGGGTTTCAAAATGTGTAGGAGAAAAAAGCTGTACCCCAGCTGGCGTCGCTACCTGTTTTTCTTGTTTCCTGGCCTGGTGCTTGCTGCGGTTGGAGCCGCTGTATTTTCATTCTTAGAAACTGAGGACAACTATAAATATGTTCACAGTGTATGGCACATATGTATAGCCTCGAGTATATGCTTTTTCCTGCCTCCACGTCGCTCGGACGAATACAGTAAGAATTTGTATAATATCAAATATATTGATTTGATTTCTTCATCTTCACCTTATCTGCCCAGTTGTGTCATTAAACATCATTGATAAGTTTATTCTTCTTTCTTGTGCCATCTGGGTAATCCGTGCCTCTGTAGTGTTTCTTTAATATTACCAATCCACCTTTTCTTGATTTTCTTCTTGCTCTGGAACCATGCAGTCGAGTGATCTTCTTCTTCGTTCATTCGCAATCTCCCACTACCAAACCCTGAACAGGGCTTTGGAAGTAGCAGAATGTAGTCCAGAGAACAAAATGTGTTGTGTCACTAGTTTACAGCTTGATTGCGATATTTGCACCATATGGTCCAACACATCCATCTTGAGCAGGTCGAGAGTTATATGCTTATACTGTGGACAAATTTGAAGGCAACTGTATCATATGTCCAAAACATTTAATTCTCTGTATGTGGATATATATCACCAGGCAATCCCTGTCATGGATCCCCCAAGGAAGGAGAGGCATAGGGCAGACCAAGGAATACATGGAGACAAGATCTGGAGGCGGAAGTAAAGAAAACAGGAAAAAACTGGAAGGAAGTGGAAAAGATTGCACAGGACAGAGCTGCTTGGCGAGGGTTGGTTGATGGCCCTTGCACCCCTGGGTGATAGAAGGCGATTGAGATATAGATATATTTTTCAAATATGTATTTCTAATTTCCTTAGTCGCATTAGGGAAGAAAGAATAGGTCCACTAAGTCCTTTAATGTATGCCAATAAAAAGTACTAAAGAGGATTGTCAGTGGGATTAGCAACCTTGTGTATAATGATGATGGAGAGGATTACCAGGGCAATTAGCAACCTCATGTATGTCATAGAAGATGACTGAAGAGGATTGTCAGTGGAATTAGCAACCTCATGTATAATGATGACTGAAGAGGATTGTCAGGGGAATTAGCAACCTCATCATGTTAAGGAAATTGCTACAGAGACCACCAATAGAAGAACACACAACATTCTTTGGTCAGGCACAGAAGCCTCCTAAACTTGCATGCAAGATGAACATCAATATTTAATATGTATATTTGTTAGTAACCTTCACCTTCGATTCTTGGCCATTGACTGACGAAACAGTCAAGGTCTATCATGCCTGAAAGTGTCTATGAATGAAGCAAAAAACTACATGTACTTTGGTCTCTTATCATTAATAAGGTGCCATAGCTCTGATTCAAGATGTTCAATCTGGCTTCTGTGGTTCTCAATAAAGTAGTTTTAGGTCAGCTTCTTTTTCACCTTCTATCTAGTGTCTATAGGTGTTCAGGAGATGGAATCAGTGTCTGTGTAGAGAACATGCCAGGCCAATTCCAGAGTCAACCATTTAAAATGGTGTGAAGGTCTTCTTCTATCCAGTTTTGAACATTTACTTTGTTGTTTTTTTATCTGAAGTAGAAATTTGTAAAATTGTGTACATTTGTGGTCTGTGTGCCAGAGTGGTTAAATTGTTTGTGTCTCGCAGCAAGAGACCTGATTAAATCCCTGATCTTGATGTGCTACAGTCTACCAGTTGCAAATGTGTACATTACTGACAGTTAGAGAAGGTGGAGAAGACCAGGCATTGAGATCTGTACAATGAGATAAAAATAAAAGATCAACTACTTCAACAGGTACAGAGTTTCTCCTATCTATAATAACGGAAGAAGGCAGCTGTGAAAAAGGAATCAGAAAGAGAATACATAAGGCCAAAATGGTATTCGACAACATGCTACACATACTGACATCCAAACAGATAAATCAGAATTTGAAAGTGAGAATTGTCAGATGTTATGTACTCATCACTACTTTGTGGCTCAGAAACATGGATAATGAATAAAAAGTTGGAAAAGAGTAATGAAGCCTTCTCAATGTGGGTATATAGAAGAATGGGTCGCAATTCTTGGAAAGAGAAGAAAACAAATTTGGAGGTATTGGAAAATTTGGGAGTGAAAAGAGAATTAATGACCGAAATCAGGGTTAGACAGTTACGTTATTGTGGTCATATAACAAGACATACCTCCTTGTTGAAGACCATACTGGAGGGTAGGGTGGAAGGTAGTTGTTCAAGAGGCAGACAACGCTTTAAGTGGGTGGATAACATCAGGAGATGGACTGGAAAAAGCCTCTGAGATTGCACAATTACGGCAAGAGTTAGAGTACACTGGAGATCCATTGCAGCTGACCTTCGATGCGTAGACGTCACATGAACTGAACTGAACAATGAGATCTCTATCACTTTATCTCTGATGGCAGTATGCAGTAGTATTACCTTTACATTTCCAACATTCATCTTATGAAATTAAAAACGTGATGCTACATTATTAAGTTTTATTAACTTTTTTGTTCATTTTTAGGTGAGTGCACAAATTTAGCTGTAGTTCCCTTCATTGATAACAGATTATGATAAATCATTAGAAAAATAATTGAATGTACTGTTTTAACAAGCTCCTGGAAATAAAATTTCTCTGGCAGTGTGAGCGTCTTATGATATTTAATGTATTAACTCATAGAGGTCTTTACAAAAATATTAGAACCATTTTTTTTCTTACAGAACACATCTCACAGATTTCACAAATGAAAATACAATAGGTTGCTTCCCTTACCATATAACATCAATTAATATCCTGAAACGCTGATTGAACTAAACAAATTTTGTTCAATGTGCAGTTAACCATATCTGCATTCTTCTGGTATCAAAGGGTCTACTTGAATTGTTAAAGGAGCGATATTAAGAGTTAAACATGCATAATTTGCTACATGCTTTTTTCTGGGCATAACAAATAGACCAGCTGGGTACAAATTAACTTTCTCTTGTGACGTCTCTGATACTCACTGTATTACTAGCACGTCCAGGCAGGGACATTGTAACACCTTCATAGTCTTCTTCTTGCTGGTTTTTTGCTTCTCAACATGTGTTATTTTACAAGTGTAATTGTGTCACTGTAGTTCCATAGCACTTCATGTTGCTGTATAATTCAGTCTTCCCAGTGGTAAAATTGTACATGACTTAACATTTAGTGAAGACAGGATAATGAGGAAGGGAACAACTAATAACACCACCTCAAAAAAAGCTGAGACTGGTGATATGAAGTCTTTAACACTTCACATCAGCAGCGTCATCTGTGTGACTATCTTTTAATTTTTTGGGAGCACGAGACAATAGCTATATTTGCAATCTCAACATAACATAATTCAAAGACTCAACATAATATAGAATAGAGTTTCAAGACACAACATAACATAAGTTCTAAGACTACATGGCTTGGCTTTGTTAATTCTCAATCTCCCGCTACCAAGCCTTTAAAAGTCTTTAAGTAGTAGAATGTAGTCCAGAGAACAGAATGTGTTGTGTTGTAGTTTGCAGCTAGACTGCAATATTTCCATCTTTCGGTCAAACACATCCGACTTCAGCAGGCATTTTTTTAGTACTAGGTTAGCCTTCCCTTCGATTCCTTCTCCTTAGTCAGTCTGCTCTGTTTGCAGCCTGTTATCTAGGATCACTGTTTGGAGGTGAGGGTCTTGGCAGCTCTGATTCGCTGGCCCTGACGCTAGCAGTCAGCTATAGGTCGCTGACCGCTGCTGCTCATGCACTCTCAGTTCAGTTCAGTTCATCCTGTAACCCATCAGGTCGTTGGGGCTCATATGAAGACATGAAAATCCCACGCCAGCGCTCTCTGTCTGTCGCCGCCTGACGTATCTCACCGTGACGAAGGCCTGACCACTCAGCGATGTTGTCCACCCATCTCTTCCTTGGACGTCCTCGCCCTCTCTGTCCCAGTACGGATCCAAAGAGTATCGAGTTGGGAATTCCGGTGGACCTCGCGACGTGCCCGTACCAGGCCATCTTTCGTCTTTTGATAGTTGTGAACAGATCTTCAAAAGGACCAATAGCGTCTTCAACTCTCTGATGGATGTCTACGTTCGTGACACGATCCTTATATGTAACATTTAGGAGTTTTCTATAGCACCGCATTTCCATTGCACATATTCTGCCCTGGATATCTGCTGTAATGGTCCAGGTCTCGCAGGCATACAGAAATATTGACAGCACCAAAGAGCGCAGTAGTCTGACTTTTATGCCGAGGGCGAGGCGCTTGTCTCGCCAAATAGGTTGCAGCCTAGTCAGCGCCGCTGTTGTTTGTGCTATTCTTGCAATTACCTCTGGCTTCGAACCCTCTTCGCTGATCAACGATCCAAGATATTTTAAACGTTTCACCACCTCAAGTACCTGCCCATTTGCCTCTATGACAGATTGAAATCCTGCAACGTTATTGGTCATGAGCTTTGTTTTATCAGCATTTATTTCCATACCAAAACTCAGGGCCGTTCTATCCAATCTACCAATCAACTCCTGGAGTTCCCTCTCTGTGCCTGCCAATACATCAATATCATCAGCAAAGCGGAAGTTTGTGATAAGCCTGTCACCTATTTTAACCGTGCCAACATGTCCTTTTAAGGTCGTCTCCATTATTCTCTCCAAGAAGATATTGAAGAGTGTGGGGGAGAGTTTACAACCCTGTCTCACACCCACCGTCGCAAGGAACCAATCGCCTAGCGTTCCCCCTACTGAGACTGCGCTGGTCGCCTGCTGATAAAGGTTTGCAATTACCCTCACAATATCACTGTTGAACTTATAATGCCTCATTGTTGACCATAGCGCCGCATGCCACACTCTGTCAAACGCCTTTCGAAAGTCAATGAAGGCTTGGTAGAGTGGTTGATGATACTCTGAGTACTTCTCATTCAGTAGACGAAGATTAAATATCTGCTCGATGGTACTCCTTCCCGCTCGAAAGCCTGCTTGTTCTTCGGCAATGATACTCTCCGCCTGAGGATTCAGTCTGTTAAGTAATATCCTCAAGAGAACTTTACTTGGATGACTTATCAGACTGATTGTTTGATAGTTCTGACACACATTTAGGTTTCCCGATTTAGGCAGTGGTATAATGACTGATCTTGTCCAGCAGGTGGGCCACACTCCTGTCTGCCAAATTCTATTGCAGATGTAAGTCAGGGTAGTGATTGTCGCCTCACCTCCCACTTGCAGGAGCTCTGCTGGAATATTATCCACACCGACAGCCTTCCCTCTCTTCAGCATTTTTACGGCTTCATATACTTCTTCCCTTGTTATCGTTTGATTTTCCTCTATCAGACTCACTTCAGGAGACATTGCCATTCTTGGGTCACCTCGATCTTCATGCTTATATAGCTCCGAACAGTGCTCTGTCCAGCGCTCACGAATGTCTTGAGTCAAGACTACATAAAATACAATATAGAATTCCAAGGCATAATAGAACATAACATTGAATTCCAAGACTCCACATAATTTAACTTAGAATCCCAGGACATCATATAGCATTGAACTCTAAATATATATATCATTTTAATCACACAATTAATAATTGCAGCTATAAGCTACTTATTTTTTCTCACCTATTTCTAGCTTATGAGGAAGATGAAAAACAGAGTTGAGTTTTTTGTTCTGCATTGTAATTTTCTTTTTTACCCTGACAATCGTAATCTATTCCTGGAATGGTGTGCCTCATTCTTTTGATTGAATTCACTGCATGCTTTACTTGACTGCACTCCTGTTACTGCACAATAGTGTTCAGTATTTTCTAATTATTTCTCTCACTCCACTATTGGTTTAAACGTGTATATATAATATATAAAAATATGGAAATTCAAATATTTTACAATTAATTACAGTTTTCTTCAGAGTTAAGTAAAAGTATATACACAATCAAAAGAATTTTTTAAAATTGAGTACACACCCAGCAACACGCTATTTAATGTCAAAGTCACAATATAAACAAAGGCAAACACACCACAATAACATAATCATCTGATGTCTATAAATAGGCTTGAATACATCACTACTTCACCAAAAAAAAGTATGCAAAACCTCCTATTGTATATGTATTTACATATTTATATATATTTATATATGTATATATATACACACATATTCTATAATTTGTCATGTACTTCAAAAGAAATCTGAAGAAGACTAGCCATGGCAATGCAGAAACTGAACAGCCTGAAGAAATTATGGCAGAGCAACAATAAAATGATAAAAGTAAATATCTTGACAGCCTGTGTTTTACCTGTGGCAGCTTATGGCTGCAAATCATGGACTATTACCAAAACATCTAGACAAAGAATCGAATCCTTCAAGTCAAAATGTTACAGAAAGATCCTCAGAATACTCTGGACAGAGAAAAAGACAAATTCAGACATTCGGCAAGAGCTGAGCATAGAAGAGAACTGGTTTAACAATTCCATTTTGGCTAGAAAATGCAAATACTTTGGTCACATCAAGAGACACAGCGGTCTCGAGAGGACGGTGATGGAAGGTATGGTGCCAGGCAAAAGAGGAAGGGGCAGACCAAGAAAATAATGGCACCAAGATATCCAGGAATGAGTTTCTTTCAGACAGACTGTGTTGGGAGCGATGTTCTATAAAGGACATGCTACATGATGATGATGTCTTGTACTTCTTTTAGATTCATTGTTTCTGTTAGAATATTAGCCCATTTTCACTCTAATTGTGGGATACTCTTTTGTTCTAAATATCAAAAAGATGGATCAAGATGCTGAGCAGCGCATGAGCTGCAGTGGTCAGCGACCCATAGCTGACTGCTAGCGTCAGGGCCAGCGAACAAGAGCTGCCAAGACCCTTCTACACCTCCACGCGGTGATCCTGGATAACAGGCTGCAACAGGGCAGACTGGCAAAGGAAAAGTTATCGAAGAGGAAATGCTAATCCAGTACTAAAAAAATGCTTGCTGAAGTCGGTTGTGTTGGACCAAAAAGTGCAAATATCGCAGTCAAGCTGTAAACTACGGCACAACGCATTCCATTCTCTGGACTACATTCTGCTACTTAAGCCCTTTCAGGGTTCGGTAGCGGGAGATTGAGAACGAACGAAGCCAAGCCAATATCAAAAACAAGTTTTTCTTTGTAGTGTGACAGGTTTTGGCCATAAGGTCAAAATTCATGAATAAAATTGAAACATTCTTTAACCATATGGACAAGAACAAAATTGTGAGAAATGTTAAACCTATTTCTTCTTCTTCTTCGTACGCTGTCAAACGTATCGCTGAATGATGACGTTAAACCTATTTAAAGTATCTGGGGATCGTTATTCTTGTCAGTCCATAAAAGAAAGACCTTGATCACCGCTACAACACCATAGCCGACAACACAGAGGAGGACCTAGGGAGCAATGATATGAGAGCAACATACCGCATGATAATGCCTGAATAAATCTGATTAACCCCCTGCACTTCAAAAGAGGAAATGACTAGCAGGTGGGTTGAACATTACAGCCCAGCCTTGAACCATCCTCCCACTACCATCTTGCCAGATATACTTCGCAAGTCTCTAACAGAAACTTCGGGCACAAACACCAGCTATGACGTCCCTACCATTACTGAAGTAAAGGCAGCCATACAGAAATTGAAAGATGGCAGAGCCGTGGACCCCGACAATATTCCACCTGAGCTATTAAAGTATGCCCTCAATCCGATGACCACCACCCTGCACTAACTCTTCACAGTGTGTGGAAGTTTTTGCGGCATAACAAAATGAAATAATCATATCCCTATACTAGGGAAAGGGCTCCTGACCGGAGTGCGACAATTACTGTCCAGCAAGGTCTTCACACATGTGCTCCTCTTCAAACTGCACCCCCTGTTAATGAGACAACATCGCCCCAACAAGTCAGAATTCACCACTTCCCAGTCCATTATGGTTGCTATTCATGCTCTCCGCATCCTCATAGAACTGCACCATGAGTTTCACTGCCATCACCAGGTCGCCTATGTTGACCTATGGGCTGCCTTCGATTCTGTGGATAGAAACACACTGTGGAGGACACTTCAATGCATGGGACTCCCAGGAACCCAGCAGACCCTTATTGAGGAGCTCAACAGTTACATCAGCGCTTAAATCCCTGCGCTTTTCAGCTTTGCCATGGACTAGATTCTCACACAGTTTTCATCACATAACCCAGAGGTCCTTGTCAGATTTCAGAAAGTTGTTTTAAAACAGTTCTTTTTAAATTATTTATTAATTTGTTGTTTTTGTGTGTGTGGTAATATAAGACAATAGGGTGCACAAATTTCAAAGCGTTCAGAGCACTTGTCTCTCGTGGTCAAATATACAGGGTTCGTTTCCATGATGCAGCATTCTGCAGCCCACCCTACTAGTTAACCACCTTTCAGCTTCCCTAATTGCAGATAAATTTCAAAAGTTGGACCGGCACAAAACATTATCCATGCACAAGGACTAACAACTCAAACTTATCATAATGAAGCGACAAATATGGTCAGTAAAGGTGTGGGGAATCTTAGTGGCAAAAGATTCTTGATTTGTTTTCTTAAAAACAGCAACAGCCTCTATCTTTGTGTTGACATTTGTCTTATTAAATTATTAACTTTGTTTTCTGTAGCATCCATTGAACCTTTGGAACTGTCTTCTTCAGTGTTTTGAGTCATGTGACTGATTTCCTGGCATTGGCCATACCATCTTCTAAAATTTGTATCATCAAATTTGGCAGCAGTATTTCACTCTTGTCTACTAATACTTTGTGACCCTTCTGACTCATCTTCCTGATGTTTTCATGATATAGTAGGAGTATTCTTATGAAATATTGTCTACACTAACTTTATTTACATCCACTTAAACTTTTCACCTTGATGACATAGATGTTGTCAGTAGTTATTGACTTAGTTTATTGGTCTTCATTCTTCTAGTTTCCCAAGGAACATTGGATTACAGTGGATACCAGCCACTGATTCCTATTTTGGCCTATCATCTTGAACTTTGTCAATGAGATTTGGGGGTCTCTGTGGCGAAGTGGTTAAGCCGTTTGCCTCGTGTTCAGACGGTCGGGGTTCGATTTCGAGCTGCGATGGTCAGTTCATGATGTCAATTTTTTCCGGAGATCCCTGGGTTCATCGCTGGAGCTACGGAGTTCGTGCTTTGTGCGATGCTCTCGACAGATGGGGTACCCATCTGCCGAGAGAGACCGAGCTAAAATGGGGGAAAAACCCGAGGCAATGATGTCGAACCCCCACTTAAAAGTGTTTTTTTTTTTTCAGTGAGATTCCAACTGCATTAGCCTCCTCTTTTCCCTTTCTTGGCCAGATTTCTTTGAACTAGCAGCTCTTCTTTTTCCCCAGTAGGTTCTAATCTAGCGCATGTCTAATTATATCGCCTGGTTCCTTTCTGACAGTGTGTCATAACCATCTTCTCTTTCTGAGGGTGTGTCCTAACCATTTTCTCTTTCTGAGGGTGTGTCCTAACCATCTCCCTTTTCTGAGAGTATGTCCTAATCATCTCTCCTTTCTGACAGTGTGTCCTAACCATCTCCCCTTTCTGAGAGTGTGTCATAACCATCTTCTCTTTCTGACAGTGTGTCATAACCATCTTCTCTTTCTCAGGGTGTATCATAACCATCTCCCCTTTCTGAGGGTGTGTCCTAACCATCTGCCCTTTCTGACAGTGTGTTCTAACCATCTCCCCTTTCTGAGAGTGTGTCATAACCATCTTCCCTTTCTGACAGTGTGTCATAACCATCTTCTCTTTCTGACAGTGTGTCATAACCATCTTCTCTTTCTGACAGTGTGTCATAACCATCTTCTCTTTCTGACAGTGTGTCATAACCATCTTCTCTTTCTGAGGGTGTGTCCTAACCATCTCCATTTCTGAGAGTATGTCCTAATCATCTCTCCTTTCTGAGGGTGTGTCCTAACCATCTCCTCTTAATGAGGGTGTGTCATAACCATCTCCTCTGAGAGTGTGTCATAACCATCTTTTCTTTCTGACAGTGTGTCCTAACCATCTCCCCTTTCTGAGAGTGTGTCATAACCATCTTCTCTTTCTGACAATGTGTCCTAACCATCTCCCCTTTCTGAGAGTGTGTCCTAACCATCTCCCCTTTCTGAGAGTGTGTCCTAACCATCTCCCCTTTCTGAGAGTGTGTCATAACCATCTCCCCTTTCTGAGAGTCTGTCATAACCATCTTCTCTTTCTGACAGTGTGTCATAACATCTTCTCTTTCTGACAGTGTGTCATAACCATCTTCTCTTTCTGACAGTGTGTCATAACCATCTTCTCTTTCTGAGGGTGTGTCCTAACCATCTCCATTTCTGAGAGTATGTCCTAATCATCTCTCCTTTCTGAGGGTGTGTCCTAACCATCTCCTCTTAATGAGGGTGTGTCATAACCATCTCCTCTGAGAGTGTGTCATAACCATCTTCTCTTTCTGACAGTGTGTCCTAACCATCTCCCCTTTCTGAGAGTGTGTCATAACCATCTTCTCTTTCTGACAATGTGTCCTAACCATCTCCCCTTTCTGAGAGTGTGTCATAACCATCTCCCCTTTCTGAGAGTGTGTCATAACCATCTCCCCTTTCTGAGAGTCTGTCATAACCATCTTCTCTTTCTGACAGTGTGTCATAACATCTTCTCTTTCTGACAGTGTGTCATAACCATCTTCTCTTTCTGACAGTGTGTCATAACCATCTTCTCTTTCTGAGGGTGTGTCCTAACCATCTCCATTTCTGAGAGTATGTCCTAATCATCTCTCCTTTCTGAGGATGTGTCCTAACCATCTCCTCTTAATGAGGGTGTGTCATAACCATCTCCTCTGACAGTGTGTCATAACCATCTTCTCTTTCTGACAGTGGGTCATAACCATCTTCTCTTTCTGACAGTATGTCCTAATCATCTCCCCTTTCTGAGGGTGTGTCCTAACCATCTCCTTTTTCTGAAGGTGTGTCCTAACCATCTCCTCTGAGGGTGTATCATAACTATCTCCCTTTTCTGAGGGTATGTCCTAACCATCTCCTCTTTATGAGGGTGTGTCCTAACCATCTCCTCTGAGGGTGTATCATAACCATCTCCCCTTTCTAAGGGTGTGTCCTAACCATCTCCCCTTTCTGAGAGTGTGTCATAACCATCTTCTCTTTCTGACAGTGTGTCCTAACCATCTCCCCTTTCTGAGAGTGTGTCATAACCATCTTCTCTTTCTGACAGTGTGTCCTAACCATCTCCCCTTTCTGAGAGTGTGTCATAACCATCTTCTCTTTCTGACAGTGTGTCCTAACCATCTCCCCTTTCTGAGAGTGTGTCATAACCATCTCCCCTTTCTGAGAGTCTGTCATAACCATCTTCTCTTTCTGACAGTGTGTCATAACATCTTCTCTTTCTGACAGTGTGTCATAACCATCTTCTCTTTCTGACAGTGTGTCATAACCATCTTCTCTTTCTGAGGGTGTGTCCTAACCATCTCCCTTTTCTGAGAGTATGTCCTAATCATCTCTCCTTTCTGAGGGTGTGTCCTAACCATCTCCTCTTAATGAGGGTGTGTCATAACCATCTCTTCTGAGGGTGTATCATAACCATCTCCCCTTTCTGAGGGTGTGTCCTAACCATCTCCCCTTTCTGACAGTGTGTCATAACCATCTTCTCTTTCTGAGAGTGTGTCCTAACCATCTCCTCTTTCTGAGAGTGTGTCATAACCATCTCCCCTTTCTGAGGGTGTGTCCTAACCATCTCCCCTTTCTGACAGTGTGTCATAACCATCTTCTCTTTCTGAGAGTGTGTCCTAACCATCTCCTCTTTCTGAGAGTGTGTCCTAACCATCTCCTCTTTCTGAGAGTGTGTCATAACCATCTCCCTTTTCTGAGAGTATGTCATAACCATCTTCTCTTTCTGAGAGTGTGTCCTAACAATCTCCTTTTTCTGAGAGTGTGTCATAACCATCTTCTCTTTCTGACAGTGTGTCATAACATCTTCTCTTTCTGACAGTGTGTCATAACCATCTTCTCTTTCTGACAGTGTGTCATAACCATCTTCTCTTTCTGAGGGTGTGTCCTAACCATCTCCCTTTTCTGAGAGTATGTCATAACCATCTTCTCTTTCTGAGAGTGTGTCCTAACAATCTCCTTTTTCTGAGAGTGTGTCATAACCATCTTCTCTTTCTGACAGTGTGTCATAACATCTTCTCTTTCTGACAGTGTGTCATAACCATCTTCTCTTTCTGACAGTGTGTCATAACCATCTTCTCTTTCTGAGGGTGTGTCCTAACCATCTCCCTTTTCTGAGAGTATGTCCTAATCATCTCCCCTTTCTGAGGGTGTGTCCTAACCATCTCCTCTTTATGAGGGTGTGTCCTAACCATCTCCTCTGAGGGTGTATCATAACCATCTCCCCTTTCTGAGGGTGTGTCCTAACCATCTCCCCTTTCTGACAGTGTGTCATAACATCTTCTCTTTCTGAGAGTATGTCCTAATCATCTCCCCTTTCTGAGGGTGTGTCATAACCATCTTCTCTTTCTGAGAGTGTGTCCTAACAATCTCCTTTTTCTGAGGGTGTGTCCTAACCATCTCCCTTTTCTGAGAGTATGTCCTAATCATCTCCTCTTTCTGAGGGTGTGTCCTAACCATCTCCCCTTTCTGAGAGTAAGTCCTAATTATCGCCCTTTTCTGAGAGTATGTCCTAATCATCTCCTCTTTCTGAGGTTGTGTCATAACCATCTCCCTTTTCTGAGGGTGTGTCCTAACCATCTCCCTTTTCTGAGGGTGTGTCTTAAAGATCTCCCCTGTCAAGCTCTAGTCTCCACCTGTATTGGTTATTATCGTGCTTTGTCATAGATGTGTGTGTTATTGTATCTGACCATCTAACACAAAACATTCAGCCCAGGCATCTGTGGTTAAAGGTCTACATTCTGGAAGTGGCGCATGCAATGCTATAATATACATTCCCACATAACTCACTATATATCCTTTTGAAATGTTCCTCCTTGTGACAAATTCTAACAGCCGCTGTCAGTAACCAATACATGTTCTGAATTGTTCTATTAATTTACTATTGATTTTGGTGCTTTGGTGGTGGTGCATGTGATTAAGGTTAATTAGTTTTGTCATTGACGTATCAGACAATGTAACACAATACGTTTTTACAAATATTATTTCTGGTACTCTACACAATTTAAGCATTCATCGTAGTTTACTTTCTTTGACATACTAAGTATGTTCACTCATTGATGTATCAGACAATGTAACACAATACGTTTTTACAAATATTATTTCTGGTACTCTACACAATTTAAGCATTTATCGTAGTTTACTTTCTTTGACATACTACGTATGTTCACTCATTGATGTATCAGACAATGTAACACAATACGTTTTTACAAATAATATTTTTGGTACTCTACACAGATATACATTATAATTTATTTATCATTGCACAAAATAACTTACAAATTTGTAGAAGAAAAGAAAGGACAACATCTGAGAACACAAATTAAAACTTTAAAACTATGTGTACAATTACTGAAACTGTGTACAATTACTGAAACTATGTGTACAATTACTAAAACTATGTGTACAATTACTGAAACTGTGTACAATTACTGAAACTGTGTACAATTACTAAAACTATGTGTACAATTACTGAAACTGTGTACAATTACTGAAACTGTGTACAATTACTGAAACTGTGTACAATTACTGAAACTGTGTACAATTACTGAAACTGTGTACAATTACTGAAACTGTGTACAATTACTGAAACTGTGTACAATTACTAAAACTATGTGTACAATTACTGAAACTGTGTACAATTACTAAAACTATGTGTACAATTACTAAAACTATGTGTACAATTACTAAAACTGTGTACAATTACTAAAACTATGTGTACAATTACTGAAACTGTGTACAATTACTAAAACTATGTGTACAATTACTGAAACTGTGTACAATTACTAAAACTATGTGTACAATTACTGAAACTGTGTACAATTACTAAAACTATGTGTACAATTACTGAAACTGTGTACAATTACTAAAACTATGTGTACAATTACTGAAACTGTGTACAATTACTAAAACTATGTGTACAATTACTGAAACTGTGTACAATTACTAAAACTATGTGTACAATTACTGAAACTGTACAATTACTAAAACTATGTGTACAATTACTGAAACTGTGTACAATTACTAAAACTATGTGTACAATTACTAAAACTGTGTACAATTACTAAAACTATGTGTACAATTACTAAAACTGTGTACAATTACTAAAACTATGTGTACAATTACTGAAACTGTACAATTACTAAAACTATGTGTACAATTACTAAAACTGTGTACAATTACTAAAACTATGTGTACAATTACTGAAACTGTGTACAATTACTAAAACTATGTGTACAATTACTAAAACTGTGTACAATTACTAAAACTATGTGTACAATTACTGAAACTGTGTACAATTACTAAAACTATGTGTACAATTACTGAAACTATGTGTACAATTACTAAAACTGTGTACAATTACTAAAACTATGTGTACAATTACTAAAACTGTGTACAATTACTAAAACTATGTGTACAATTACTGAAACTGTGTACAATTACTAAAACTATGTGTACAATTACTGAAACTGTGTACAATTACTGAAACTATGTGTACAATTACTGAAACTGTGTACAATTACTAAAACTATGTGTACAATTACTGAAACTGTGTACAATTACTGAAACTGTGTACAATTACTGAAACTGTGTACAATTACTGAAACTGTGTACAATTACTAAAACTATGTGTACAATTACTGAAACTGTGTACAATTACTAAAACTATGTGTACAATTACTAAAACTATGTGTACAATTACTAAAACTGTGTACAATTACTAAAACTATGTGTACAATTACTGAAACTGTGTACAATTACTAAAACTATGTGTACAATTACTGAAACTGTGTACAATTACTAAAACCATGTGTACAATTACTAAAACTGTGTACAATTACTAAAACTATGTGTACAATTACTGAAACTGTGTACAATTACTAAAACTATGTGTACAATTACTGAAACTGTGTACAATTACTAAAACTATGTGTACAATTACTGAAACTGTGTACAATTACTAAAACTATGTGTACAATTACTGAAACTGTGTACAATTACTAAAACTATGTGTACAATTACTGAAACTGTGTACAATTACTAAAACTATGTGTACAATTACTGAAACTGTGTACAATTACTAAAACTATGTGTACAATTACTGAAACTGTGTACAATTACTAAAACTATGTGTACAATTACTGAAACTGTGTACAATTACTAAAACTATGTGTACAATTACTGAAACTGTGTACAATTACTAAAACTATGTGTACAATTACTGAAACTGTGTACAATTACTAAAACTATGTGTACAATTACTGAAACTGTGTACAATTACTAAAACTATGTGTACAATTACTAAAACTGTGTACAATTACTAAAACTATGTGTACAATTACTAAAACTGTGTACAATTACTAAAACTATGTGTACAATTACTGAAACTGTGTACAATTACTAAAACTATGTGTACAATTACTAAAACTGTGTACAATTACTAAAACTATGTGTACAATTACTGAAACTGTGTACAATTACTAAAACTATGTGTACAATTACTAAAACTGTGTACAATTACTAAAACTATGTGTACAATTACTAAAACTGTGTACAATTACTAAAACTATGTGTACAATTACTAAAACTGTTCACAATTACTAAAACTATGTGTACAATTACTAAAACTGTGCACAATTACTGAAACTATGTGTACAAGTACTGATATTACATAGGGCAGGTTACATATTTGACTGACAACATAACAATATTATTGCATCCTTCCACAGAAAAACATTTGAGTGAGTCCGACACACCCACACAGCTTCTCACACCATCTGTAACGCAGACATCTCTGGAGATCAGAGCAGAGATAAACACCGGTTTTGTCAATGACGAATCTTAATATTATGTGATACACCTGTTACCTGTCTTGCTTTCTTTATAACACCAAGTCTATAAATCCTCTTACACAATATCATTCAGTGCCTCTTGATAATATGGCTCCCATGGTAAACAGAATAAGGCCATTCTTTCCTTCCTCGCATGTCATAAAAGGCAACTAAAGAAGGTTGTGCATGGGGGTTAGTACACTGACTATGTTAAAACTGTTGCTACAAAAGAAGTGGATATATTGAGGTCGGATTTAGATAAAATTCGAGAATGGTCTGTAAGCTGGCAAATGGAGTTTAATGTAGATAAATGTAGAGTCATCAACATGGGTAGATCCAATATGGAACATAATTACAGAATGGGAGAGGGGAGAGAACAATATTAGAAAAATAGATAAGGAAAGAGATCTAGGGGTTATAATAGACCATACAGGTAAGGTGAGTGAGCAAGTTCAGTAGCAGTGAAAAAGCCAAATGCAATGTTAGGTATGATAAAAAGAAATATTAAACATAGGAGCAAGGAAGTGATAGTCAAACTGTATAAAGCATTAGTTAGACCTAGATTGGAGTACTGTGTACAGGTGTGGAGTCCTTATCATAGAGGGGATATAAACATCCTGGAAAGAATACAAAAAAGAGCGACAAAGCTGATAGTGGGATTCCAGAATTACAGTTATGAGGAAAGACTCAGAAAAACCGGCCTACAGTGTCTAGAAGAGAGAAGAATTTGTGGTGACAATACAGGTTTATAAGATGATCAGAGGAATGGATAAATTAGACTAAAACAAGTTTTTTTAAAATACAGCCACCCACTAGAACAAGAGGGCATAGCTACAAATTAACTAAAGAGAGGTCCAGATTAGATATTAGGAAATATCTTTTTAGTCAGAGAGTGGTGAATGCTTGGAATGCATTGCCACGGGAGGTAGTGGAGGCAGGGACAGTTAATGCATTTAAGAATATATTGGATGCGCATAGCTTTTAGAGCAAGGTGTTGTAAATGAAACTCTGCAGAGTCTTCTAAACAAGTATAAAGACATTAAGTTAAGTTAAAACCACACTGTAAATGATTGTTAGGGTAAGTTAAATGCAATGCTTTGTTTTTTTTGCCTAAAGGTTTGCCTTTCTGGATTCTACTGGTGAAGACACACACCTTTCCACCCAGACAGGAGTCCATTCGGCAATATCAGGATGCATTAGCCAGTGTGTGTTTCTGTTTGTAATGTGTTTCACTACGGCAGTACAGTAGTTTTACCAATCCTTTCTGTGGTCATATCAAGAAAAATTTCTTACATACTTGTACTTTGTGTCAAACTGGACACAAAGTAATTTTGAACCTGGAATGTTTTGATTGCAAACCAAGTTTGCGCTTGATTTACACCCATACACCACGACCAAATGCAGTATTGTACCTATATTTCAATAAATAGAGGGACACAGCAAATTAAGTTCAGTTAAGAAGTTATGTGAAAATCTTCTTCTTCATTGTTCATCCTTAGATCAAAGTTCTGGTTTCACTTACAAAGGCCACTATTGTTTATAGGGCTATTTAATCTCTGTACAGCCTTCTCTCTCATCAACTTTCTCACCTATGTAAATGAAGATGAATAAAACATTAAAGGTGTATTCCAGATATTTTTGTTAACAGCATTCATTCCCTTTGATGGGGACCACAGGAAGGATTTCTAGTCTTCTTCATCTTGTCCTCTTTCACTCCAGCCAGAGTAAAGGGTTACCACTACAGGTGGCCTCTTTCAGGAAGCCTGTACCAAAACACTCTGTGTACTCTTGTTGGGATGGTCTCTCTAGCAATTTGTTTTACATGTTGAGGTTGTTGGTCCTATGCACAACTCTCTTTGGTCACCTTTTGTGACATTCATGAAGATGCATGTCCTTTTCTTACATCCCCAATAAGGGACCTCTGAATCCAGTGTGGTAGAAAAAAGAGATCTATAGTAAAGATATGTACCAATGGAGTAGAAAAAAGAGATCTATAGTAAAGACATGTACCAATGGAGTAGAAAAAAGAGATCTATAGTAAAGACATGTACCAATGGAGTAGAAAAAATAGATCTATAGTAAAGATATGTACCAATGGAGTAGAAAAAAGAGATCTATAGTAAAGATATGTACCAATGGAGTAGAAAAAAGAGATCTATAGTAAAGATATGTACCAATGGAGTAGAAAAAAGAGATCTATAGTAAAGATATGTACCAATGGAGTAGAAAAAAGAGATCTATAGTAAAGATATGTACCAATGGAGTAGAAAAAAGAGATCTATAGTAAAGATATGTACCAATGGAGTAGAAAAAAAGAGATCTATAATAAAGAAATGTACCAATGGAGTAGAAAAATTATATCTATAGTAAAATTAGTTCAAATTTAGGGTTTTTGTGCGTTAATTCACCCATTCTGAAATTTTATACCATTCAATGACCACACGGGTTTCCATACAAAAATAATTATAAGTGTCTAGCTACAGGAGGCCAAAATTATATGATGTCCCGCAGAATATTGTCGAACGGGTCTAACTGACGGACTTTATTCCGATGTCGCCACAGAAACTCACACATGTAGGAATCTATCATGTGTCTGTGTGTTCCGTTTTGGTTAGGGTTAGGTGCCCTCTAACCATGTGCCAGAACGAACAGGAATGTCCTGCTGACATGTGCGACATCTCTAACGATCTTGGTGAACTGTGAGAGACAAAGTCATAACATGATTTTTAGCACACAGTTGGACGGTGTGTATAATTCGTCTTTCCTGCAAAAACTGCACACAATTTATTTTGTTGTGTGTCAAGTGTGACAACTGCAATAAATCCATCTTCCACGTATGGTGTTAGGTCTGAGAATGACATGGACATAGATTCACCGCGCGAATTGAAAAGTATGGTGCTTCGTGTGGCTACATTCTACTTAATTTGACCTATTATAATCCGTGGGTGAATTAACACACAAGTACCCAAGTTGAGTCTTACATCTGGAATTCAGCTTTATCATGTTCAAGAAAACCACTATATTCGACTGGATTTCACCAATAGACATTATGATGTAGTTCTTACTAAATATTTAAATGTAATGTTATGGGTGTAAGACATTAACATTATTTGATGTCACAAGTAAAAATGAAGTATATTTCTATGCTCGCTGAATTATATATGAAAGTTGGTATCAAGTATCTGCACTGACAGGTAAAAAATACCTGGCAAACGAGTTGTCTAGGATGAAGTGTGTAGTCCCTTTGATGCCAGGATTGTGAAGTCTCCTGCTCCTCTAATGATTGTCATCATTTCAATCTTAAGAACAGACTTATCTCCCACATGGATTGTCTTCAGCCTTCTCAATGTGGCAGTGGTCTTAAGGCACAAAATAGTCTTTTAGGCAAATGGTAACTGATGAGAACTGCGTGACCAAGGAGTTATCATACCAATCTCTTGAACAGGAGGACACATGTTCCACACCTCGGTAAAGCCTAAGTTTTTTTCTATCCGAAGTAAGAAAAAATAACCAAACCTTCACACTGTGTGATGACTACAGGGGCAAGCAGCCTTAATTCATTTTTCAGTCCCATAATCCTACAAATGTACCTCAGCAATGAGAATTCTGTAATTATAGTTAGAATACTTTGAAGTCAAAATTACCTCTTTGAAAAAAACTGTTGCTTTTTTTTCATTTAAATAGTGTGTACGTAAACTGATTTGATTTCATCAAATTAATGTAATTCAAATCACAGAGATGCAGCACTGAGGGTAACTAAATTTGTTGTGAGGGTGTCTTATTTATTTTTGGCTTTTCTGATTCCTGAGAAAATGACAAAAATCTACTCTTTTATTTCAGTATCATTTATAAAATATTGTTTCAAGAACTTTCTTTTTAACCTAGAAGCCACTCTACACTCAGCAGACTATTTACCTGTGTTAATGGCAGAGTGTACAATGTCATGTGTGCCTTCTACCTTGGAGTGGTCAGACCATGCTGTTAAACATGCCGTCATTGTGGCAGTGCACTTGTGACACAAATATATAATTTTTCAGGGATAACATTTGCATAATCAGACAATGATATTTGGATAAAATTCTGATAATTTATCAATCTAGCTTGTGATTTATGTATTTTTGTTAAAATTTGAAATTTAGTAATACTGTGATAATGTTAAAGTTGTTACTGTACTGTAAATAACTATTACTGCGATAATGATAATTGTGCTAAAATTCAGTGTTACTGTGATCATTTTACTTGTCATTCTATAAAGATCCTCTGTAATTTGTATTGTATTGTTTTGGTTTTTTTTTTTTTTGCGTTCGCCTTATTTATCTATTCCCCAAGGCGATAAGGTTGTGATGGTCTGGTACCCCCTCAAAATGTAGAGCACCAACCTGTTCGATAATGTTGTGATGGTCTGGTACCCCCTCAAAATGTAGAGCGCCAACCTGTTCGATAATGTTGTGATGGTCTGGTACCCCCTCAAAATGTAGTGCCCTAACCTGTCCAGTGAAGCTGTCACAGTCTGGTACCCCCTCAAAATGTAGTGCCCCAACCATGCTGAGTGAAGCTGTCACACTCTGGTACCCTCTCAAAATGTAGTGCCCCAACCATGCTGAGTGAAGCTGTCACACTCTGGTACCCTCTCAAAATGTAGTGCCCCAACCATGCTGAGTGAAGCTGTCACAGTCTGGTACCCTCTCAAAATGTAGTGCCCCAACCATGCTGAGTGAAGCTGTCACACTCTGGTACCCTCTCAAAATGTAGTGCCCCAACCATGCTGAGTGAAGCTGTCACACTCTGGTACCCTCTCAAAATGTAGTGCCCCAACCATGCTGAGTGAAGCTGTCACACTCTGGTACCCTCTCAAAATGTAGTGCCCCAACCATGCTGAGTGAAGCTGTCACAGTCTGGTACCCTCTCAAAATGTAGTGCCCCAACCATGCTGAGTGAAGCTGTCACAGTCTGGTACCCTCTCAAAATGTAGTGCCCCAACCATGCTGAGTGAAGCTGTCACACTCTGGTACCCTCTCAAAATGTAGTGCCCCAACCATGCTGAGTGAAGCTGTCACACTCTGGTACCCTCTCCAAATGTAGTGCCCCAATGATGCTGAGTGAAGCTATCACAGTCTGGTACCCTCTCAAAATGTAGTGCCCCAACCATGCTGAGTGAAGCTGTCACAGTCTGGTACCCTCTCAAAATGTAGTGCCCCAACCATGCTGAGTGAAGCTGTCACAGTCTGGTACCCTCTCAAAATGTAGTGCCCCAACCATGCTGAGTGAAGCTGTCACAGTCTGGTACCCTCTCAAAATGTAGTGCCCCAACCATGCTGAGTGAAGCTGTCACACTCTGGTACCCTCTCAAAATGTAGTGCCCCAACCATGCTGAGTGAAGCTGTCACAGTCTGGTACCCTCTCAAAATATAGTGCCCCAACCATGCTGAGTGAAGCTGTCACATTCTGGTACCCTCTCAAAATGTAGTGCCCCAACCATGCTGAGTGAAGCTGTTACAGTCTGGTACCCTCTCAAAATGTAGTGCCCCAACCTGTCCAGTGAGGCTGTCATGGTCTGGTGTAATAATTATTATCTGATGAGGTTGATAAAATGTTGTATTACTTTGTTTATTTTGTTAACATTATCGTCATCATCAACGCTTACCTGTCACTCCAGATAGTGGAGTATAAGTCCAAGACTGCATTTGATTTACCCTAACCAGCTTTTAGTTGAATCCTGAATCCATTTGGTTTACCCTAACTAGCTTTTAGGGAATCCTGAATCTATTTGGTTTACCTTAACCAATTTTAGGGAATCCTGAATCCATTTGGTTTACCCTAACCAATTTTAGGGAATCCTGAATCCATTTGGTTTACCCTAACCAACATGTAGGGAATCCTGAATCCATTTGGTTTACCTTATCCAGCCTTTAGGGAATCCTGACCCATTTAATATTCTACAAGTTAATTTGTGTGCTTTTCATTTTCTTTCTCATTATTTTCTTATACCAACAGCTGATTGAATGATTGATTAAGAAGAAAAACTACAGCTGAAATATAGACAATAATTACGGTGATTTATATAAATTGGTACATTTTAAACATATATTATCTTTGCTATCATATGGTGCAGGTTATTATCATAAAAATGATTTTAAATGTGTTTAAAATTGCTCTGGAATTGTTTTTTTCCTGACATTTTAATTTTTGTTTTCTTTGCAGATGAACAATTGTAAACTTTAGGCCAACAGTATGGTTCGAATAGATTGCATAAAACAAAGGGCGCCAAATGTTTTTATGCAAATGTGAGAAGCATAGTAAATAAAAGAGAAGAATTGGAACTGTATGTAGAAGAAGAAAAACCAGATATAATAGGATTATCAGAATCATGGACATATGAGGAGATTGCAGATAGTGAACTTGAAATAGAGGGATATGCAATGTTAAGGAAAGATAGGATAGTTTGAGACAAGACTAAGGGAGGTGGCGTTTTATTATACTGTATAAATTCTGTTAATATAACGATCAAAGATTATTTATCATGTGGTAACAAAAATGAAAGTGTATGGGGAGAAATAGAAAGTGGGGGTGAAAAAACAGTGATTGGAGTGTGCTATAGATGTCCATCAAGTCAAAAAGAGGAAGATGAGGAGCTGTTTAGTAGCATAGCAAAAGCAAGTGAAGGAAAATTATTATTAATGGGAGATTTCAACTTTCCAGAAATAAAATGGGATATGGCAGAAGCACTTGTAGAGTCAAAACCTTTTGTTAAGTGCATAACTGACAATTTTTTAATTCAACATATAGAAGCAGCCACCAGAGGCAAAAACACACTCGACCTAGTTTTTACTACAGAGGAAAATATGATTGAAAATGTTACCGTTGGGGAACTGTTTGGCTCAAGTGACCATCAAATCATCCGTTGGGATCTTATTGCAGGGAAAGAAGTAAACATAAACACGCGAACATACGACTACTCTAAGGCAGATGTTAAGAGGATGAAAGAAGCAGCGAACCACATAATCTGGAAAGATATTGTCATAGAAACAGATGTTGAACAGGGGTGGGAGAGTTTTAAAACAGTTCTAGAAACGCTAAAAGAGGAATGTGTTCCATGTAGGGAGGTAAACCCCAAGCGTAAAAAGTGGATAACTAGATTTGTAGTGAAATGTAGAAGAGCGAAAAATAAAGCATGGAAAAAATATATAGAGGCAGGTAAATCAAAAGAAACATATGTAAAATATTTGGACAAGCAGAACATATCTCAGAAAGCGAATAAAACAGCAAAAATAGACTTTGAAAAAAAACTTGCTCAGAGGATCAAGACTGACAGTAAAAGCTTCTTCTCTTATGTTAGAAATAAACAAAGAACGAAAGACAAAGTAGGCCCTCTCATAGACAGTACAGGGAAAATAATAAGTGAGAATGGGTAGGCAGCTAATCTGCTAAATCAGTACTTTGGCACAGTCTACACAAAAGAGGACTGCTCCAAGATCCCAGAGCCTATAGATATTTTTCAAAGAGACATGGATACAGCGGGATTAAGATCAATCTGTATTACAGAGGAAATGGTTTTTAAAAAATTGGAGGAGTTGAAAGTGAATAAATGTCCAGGTCAAGATGGTATTCATCCAAAATTGCTGTATGAAATTAGAGACCAACTAGCAAAACCATTGGCTATATTAGGTTCTCAATCACTTACAAAAGGGATTATTCCACGGGATTGGAAAGATGCAGGAGTGATCCCCTTATTCAAAAAAGGCAAAAAATCAGATCCAGCAAATTATAGACCGGTGAGTTTAACGAGCATAGTCTGTAAATTGTTAGTCAATAATCAAAGATAACATTGAAATGCATTTAGACAAATTTAATCTAATTAGAAATAGTCAGCATGGGTTTACTAGAGGGAGATCATGCTTAACAAATCTATTAGAATTCATGGAGGAGGTTACTAAAATCATAGATAAAGGGGAGCCAGTGGATGTTATTTATCTAGACTTTGCAAAGGCCTTTGATAGATTACCTCATCAAAGATTATTTCGAAAGTTAAAATCACATGGAATAGGTGGGGAAGTTGCCAAATGGATTGAAAATTGGTTAAAGGGAAGAAGGCAGAGGGTGGGCATAAATAAGGAGTACTCTGAGTGGTGTGAAGTGAAAAGTGGTGTGCCACAGGGCTCGGTTTTGGGACCAATTTTGTTCTTGATATATATAAATGATTTGGACATTGATATGGGATCCATGATTGCAAAATTTGCTGATAACACAAAACTATGCAGTAGTGTCTCATCTAAAGCGGAAGTGGATATATTGAGGTCGGATTTAGATAAATTCGAGAATGGTCTGAAAGCTGGCAAATGGAGTTTAATGTAGATAAATGTACAGTCATCCACATGGGTAGATCCAATATGGAACATAATTACAGAATGGGAGAAAACAATATTAGAAAGATAGATAAGGAAAGGGACCTAGGGGTTATAATAGATCATACAGGAAAGGTGAGTGAGCAAGTTAAGGTAGCAGTGAAAAAGGCAAATGCAATGTTAGGTATGATAAAAAGAAATATTAAACATAGGAGCAAGGAAGTGATCGTCAAACTGTATAAAGCTTTAGTTAAACCTAGATTGGAGTATTGTGTACAGGTGTGGAGTTCTTATTATAGAGGGGATATAAACATGCTAGAAAGAATACAAAAAAGAGCGACAAAGATGATAGTGGGATTCCAGAATTACAGTTATGAGGAACGACTCAGAAAAACCGGCCTACAGTGTCTCGAAGAGAGAAGAATTCGTGGTGACTTAATACAGGTTTATAAGATGATCAGAGGCATGGATAAATTAGACTATAACAAGTTTTTTAAAAATACAGCCACCCACAATAACACGAGGGCATAGCTACAAGCTGACTAAAGAGAGGTCCAGGTTAGATATTAGGAAATATTTTTTTAGTCAGAGAGTGGTGTCTGCTTGGAATGCATTGCCAGGGGAGGTAGTGGAGGCAGGGACAGTTAATGCATTTAAGAATAAACTGGATGCGCATAGCTTTTAGAGCAAGGTGATGTAAATGTAACTGGTTGTATACAGACTCTGCAGGGTCTTCTAAACCAGTATAAAGACGTTAAGTTAAGTTATGTTCAGATGTTACTGTTGTAGTTCAAACTACTTGTTCTGAGTTCTACAACCTGGTTGCAGGTAGTTGTAGCTCTTCTTATATCCCAGGCTTAATGAAGATGGTGGATCTGGACCTTCCTGGCTGTAGGGTAGTGCTAGAATTCACAGCAGGTTCATCAATGCAAGGATTACAGAGATGATACCTACAGCGTTGGCCACTACTCTAACAAAGCCTGCTACCAGATGCACAGCTTGGAGAGCATGTTTCACCAACTTAGCACCCACTGTATCCAGATCTTTACCAGCTAATGTTTCCATTCCATCATCACCAATATCCATTGCTCCTTTTAGGTATAGGCCATTGACAACCCTCCTCCAGCAAATTCAGTCTTGAGCTGCACCTTCTGCCTCTCTCCAGTTGAGGTACTGAAGTTCATTTTCACAGTCTCTTCTCCAGGTGTTTTTTGATCTACCTCTTTTCCTCTTCCCCTGTGGATTGCTTGTCAGGGCCTGTCTGAGTATGTTTGATGGTGATTTCCATAGCATTTTCCTAAGCTTTATATGTTGCTCCACCTGTTATTGGCTCCTTTCCCAGAGGTCTTCATTCCTCACCATGTCTTGCCATAGACATTTATTTGCCGCCGAGGACGGATGTGTCGGATCGAAATGTGCACATATCGCAGCCAAGCTGTAAACTAGCGACACAGCGCATTACATTCTCCGGACTACATCCTGCTACTTGCAAAGACCTGTACAGGACTTGGTAGCAGGAGATTGAGAACGAACGCAGAAGAAGAAGAAGACATTTATTGACAAACGACTTGAGTTTCCTCTTTGTCGTCCTCCATGTCAGAACATTGGAATGAAACAATCTTTACTTGGTATTAGTCTCTTTTTCCCTGAATGTCCATATATTATTCAGTTGCAGGAATGCTGTCCTTACCTTTTCATTTCTAGCCCTTTTATCTGTTTCTTTGTTCCCCTGAAGTATCAATAGGGCTGTCCAAATATATTCCAGTGCCTCACCTCCAAGCATGACTGGATGGCTCCTCCAAGCGTGACTGGATGGCTCCTCCAAGCATGACTGGATGGCTCTTCCAAGCGTGACTGGATGGCTCCTCCAAGCGTGACTGGATGGCTCCTCCAAGCGTTACTGGATGGCTCCTTTCTACAATGTTGATTTTAGTTTTTATCATGTTAATATTTAGTTCCAGCTTGGCTGAGTGCTCCCTCGTCTTATTTATTTTTTTCTTGCATCTTTCCATCCAATACTTCATGTTATAAATGACAAACACAATTCTGTGGAAAAGAACACGACAACTGCCGAGATAGTGGGAGATTTGGGGAGGGAGTTCAGATAAAGCTGACACACCCTCATAAATGTACCTAATATAACCAGAAATACAATTAATTGGAACCATCAGGCAAAGAGAAGAATAGGAATAGCGAAGAAATTTGACGAAGAACAGTGAAAGTGGTGTGGTGACCAGAGCTGCTGGCATCAAAATAAAAACTGGTTGAGAGTATCCATTGTTGCAATATTTTGCAAGGGGATAAAAGATTTTTAAGATAATTTAGCTTATTTTCTTAAAATATGATGATTGGATTTTATGATTTATAGAATGCAATTATATTGCTGCTTTTTGCCATGCATATAATAAATACATCTGTTGATTTTTGCTGTCTCATGGAATACACTTCAATTTATTTCTAGAAAAAAAAATGTTACTGTAAAATGAACTACAATTTTATTGTTGATTTTTACTGTTAGGTAAAAGATTTCTTATAATATATTTGCTATCCATGGGATCTAATGCAATAATAATCAAGATTTGTATGTCCATGTAAAATTCTTGATTTTATTCTATTTTTGATGGATTGTTGATTTTTGCTGTCAATAGAAAACAGTACAATATTAATCTTGATGTTTACTGTCTGTGGAATATGGTACATTTTTATTTTACTGTTTGAATACCATACAATTGTTGATTTTTGCATTCATAGATTAAATTGCATTCTTATGTTGAACATTATTGTATGATTTTAGTTTTGCCTTAACTATCATATTGTCTTTACTAAAGGACAAACATAAATTATTTATCCGATCGATCCCTGACTTTTACACACATCATGGGGGAAGAGAGATGAGGAAGGAATTAATTGTTGCGCTTAATTTTTTATTTGTATTAATATTTTCAGATAATTTTATACATCCATATCTGTCCATCGATGTCCATGAGGAATACCAAAATCATCATTGTCACAGCTTTCCCTTATGGGTGTGGATGCGCATGTGGCTGAACAAGCCAATTCGGGCACAAAAACATCTGCTGCATAACGGGCACATGATGTTTGTAGAAGGTGATGGTGTTCCTGCTGTTCGTGATTTCCAGGTCTCGCGTCTGCTTTGGGCTTTCATAATATGGTCGTCTTCGCCGGTAGCTACACCAGCTTTGACTACACTTCTCCAGATTTGTTTTGCGCAAGACATTCCCATGGTGTTGACATCTACCTAACAACTTTTCAGTGAGTTCCTCAGACTGTCTTTAAAACGTTTCTTTGGGCACCCTCTTGTGCCATCCCTCCATCAGCTTGCTGTAGAGCAGCTTCTTTGGGAGCCGTTCATCTGACATACGTATGTGGTGTCCGGCCCATCCTAGTCGTGTTTTTCTTAGCAGTGCATGGATGCTGGGCATGTCAGCCCTCGAGAGAACCTCGATGTCGGTGACATGATCTTGCCATCGGATGTGGAATATTCGCCTCAGGCAACCAGTGTGGAAGTGGTTTAACCTCCGTGCATGTCCAGCATATACAGTCCAACAGGCATAGAGTTGGGTTGGAATGATGGTGGCACAGTAGACTGAATTTGGTCTTGACACTGATGCCACGACGTTCCCACACCATAGACCACATTCTACCAAAGACTGTGCTGGTCCTTGCTATTCTGCTTGCCACCTCATCATTGAGGCTGACAGATCTCAACAGTGTGCTGCCCAGATACATGAATTTATCTACGACATTCAGCGTCTGCCAGCTGACTGTAGTCTTAGTTTTGTGTACGGCATACAATTTTATGCATACAACAAATAATATGGACCGTTGTATTATTATGCTATTCTAGTGTTAGTACGCATTTACTTTCAGCTGCTCTTATGTGATAAACAAGGCGTACCAACAGTTTACAGTTACTGGGCTTATACCACAAGGCATCATTATGCTACTCAAAATTTAACCCTTCTTAATGATGTTTTTTTTTTTGGTTTTTTGTGTTTTGTTTTTGTTTGATTTTATTTGTGTTTTTTTTTGTGGTATTTTTGCGTTCGCCTTATTCTTTATTCCCCAAGGCGGCGACCTTTGCACTGTGGTTTTTATTTTGCGCCTGTCGGCCCAGTGCATCCGACTTCAGCATGCATTTTATGTAAGGGTCTGCTTCCTCCTGCATTTTCTAAGGGTTTGCTTCCTCGGGGTAACGGCGGGTGCTGAGATGGGGATCGAACCCAGCATCTTCGGGTTGTGAGCACTTAACCACTAGGCCACGCCGTCCCCTCTTAATGATGTGATCTATGAGGACGGAATGGAGAGATCAGCAAAAAGAATGCAAGCCAGAAAATGACATCATAGATAAACCTGGCAGAGATGGGCAGACAAAGATCTTCAGACAGAATGGGACATTGCAGATTAAAGGTCCACAGACTGTGTCTTAGAGACACTGCCATGTGTGATTGCGGAGCACCCAAGCAAACATACCAGAACAAATCCTGCAGGACTGCCCTACTTATACAGACCAAAAACAGGCAATCTAGCCCGGATAAGTGACTTGCTCGATAAGATGAGAGGAACCAGCGAGATCTGAAATGATCTGAAATCTCCTTTGTAAATCTCACTTGGCTAGAAGCATAGCATCAGTAGATCAAAGATGAAGAATGATATGAGCAATCTACTGCAATAGTGAACTGTGTTTCAAATGGGCAATCATTCACTTTTTTACTCAAACGTGAAGCATAGGCCACATCTACAGCTGCCAACTTTTAAAGTAAGCTTGTTTGCAATCATTCACCCTTTCTCTCTAATAAGAAGCATTTATTTTAATTGTAATTATTCACCTTTTCTCTCTAATAAGAAGCATATATTTTAACTGCAATCATTCACCTTTTGTCTCTAATAAGAAGCATATATTTTAACTGCAATCATTCACCTTTTCTCTCAAATAAGAAGACTATATTTATTTTGCAATTATTCTTTATAATTATTCCTATTATTTATAAAAATCATTTATCTGAGTTTATGCAGTGGCTGAAAATAATAGAAATGTTCTTTACATGATTAAGTTGCTAGCTGCAAACACATCCCTCCTTAATCAACTTTTACAACGTTCATTTCATCCAGGGTGTTACTCCGATGTAAATGGACTATGCAATAACATATTTTGAGCATTCGTTGAAGTTTCTGTAACATAATTTTTTCAATGTTGTGGTTGTTAGCTCTAACCCAATCTCCGAATCTGAAGTATTGGTGGGCATTCATTGTCTGACCTCTTCCCAGGTTACTTGTTTGTACCTGCCAAGAACAAGAGGCTCCCACCAATTTAGCTAATAGTCATCCGACCACATCAAGGTGGAACAAACGAGATGCCTATTTTGTATTACTGCATAATGTTCCACGCAGCATAGCACAAAATTTTTACTTTTGTAAAATAATACATACAGGGTGGATCATTTGCATTAGCTAAATTTTTTCTGCAAAGCAATCTAAGGTTGATGGTTTGTTCTTTAGTACCTCTACCAGCATAAAATGCAGCTTGTGTCTGTAACCTGTTCTGTATGATCGTCAGAATTGCTTTACTTACCTGTATAATCAGACTGAGGGTACTTCAGTTGGTGCATAGATAGTTGTTGGTTATTTGGGAGACATACTGTGTTCTGGCTCCTGTTCTTGTAACTTGATCTGTAGTTTTCTTGTTGCCTCACTTGGGTTTTGCTGGGGTTTGGTCTGAGATGGTTTTTATGGTAATATACTTCAAAGGCATCAAGGGTGCTTGCCAGTTTGTGTTTAATAATAATGTTTGCCTAGGCATCTAAGACCTTTTGTGTCGGTCGACCACTACCATGTCTACCTGCTGAGACTTGTAGCCAAACCTCTTTCAGTGCTGAAGGAGAGACTGGTATCTGCCAGAGCCATGTAGAACGGGGGTGACCCCTCCCACGTCCCCAGCTTCCCAGTGGGAAACCGTTGTTACACATAACTGATTTAAGAGTGATCTGATAAGCCAACTTCTTCAAATCCATTTCTATTGGCAGTGACTGCTGTGTCATTGACATAAATACATTTCCTCATTGTATTTACCGTTTTTAATTGTCTGTGGAATTGTGATAATGAGAGACTATGTCCATTGGGAGGATCATTAGCCTGTATTAATCAATCAATCAATCAATTAATCAATCAAAACCTTCTGTGAAGCATTGGTCTTCAAGAAATGCATGCCAAGGCATCAAATGCTGACCTGTCTATATCTATAGAAGTTTTTGTGGCTCAAAGCTTCCTACAGGATTGTTTCCCAAACTTTTCAGCATGATAAACTGGCAGAGATTTATCCATTTGCAGCAGGGACCGGGGCCAAATTTGTTGATTAATGTGCTTTTCAAATCATCTTAAATTTATATTAAAATTTGTTTAAATGCATGCTTTGCCTATTCTATAACTATATTACCATTTAATGTTAGCAGTTATAAGTGTTTTTAATGTTTTTTTGTTAAGTCTGTTTTTTAAAAATTGTAATAGTTTTCCTGATGCCCTTTGAGAAACGGTGACTGAGGGCATGTGGACTGACACTGGTCTGCAGACCACCACTTTAAGATGCATTGCTCTACAGGATGGAGTAGCTAGTCTAGAGTTACCATATGGTATCCAAGAGGAGGAAATGTCCTTCTTTAGTAATGGAAATATAATGGCCTCTTTCCACCTTAAAATATCCTCCTTTTCATTTTACACAGCTGCATGCAAATATGCGCACAATGTGAAGCTATCATTTTAATATATGCTTTAAATAACATATAAACTGAAATTGGGCAGCAGCTAACTTAATGTGTCAGATATGTAGAGCAGAAAGAAGAAAATTGCTGCCGTGTCAGAGTGTTTATTGACTTCCATGATGTATAAGTGAAGTTGTGCTCAAGCGCTGGTTCCTTCAAAGCTCGATCAAGGAGCCATCTGTGTCGTTTCATTTCATCTTTTGATTATGCGTTTTCCTGGATTAGTCTCTAGGAGCTGAATCCTGAAAACTTTGTGTATATTTGTTTTGTGCACTGCACCTGATGTCCAAACATATAGTGCATTGGATCATTTACCTGTTTCTCTTTTTTCTTTTACTGATACAAGGGTTCTTCATGTCTCAAGTGGTGCTACACTGGTTATGGTGTCTATTTTTTCAGTTGAGGTTTTAGACACCTCGTTACTATCCGACTAGGCTTATTTACGGTTGTGGCGTGTGCAGAGTTTTTTTCAAATTGGCACATCCTACTCAGCTAAGGTGAAACACAAGACAGTTGCTGATGTTGTACTTGTCAATTTTAGATGAAATTATTTCTCGTATATATTCTCTGGTTTATTCCTGGCAGTGTATTGTTTAGAACAGAGTGCAATCCAACTTTACACCCTTGTATTTGGGAGTCATACTGTGCCTCTCTATTTCTGAGGAGGAAAGCAGATACTTGGCTTTTGCTGGGGTTTGGTTTGAGATGGTTATATGGTAATACACTGCAAGGGCATCAAATACGCTTGTCAGTTTGTGTTCAATGTCTTTAAATCTCTTTCCATTGTCCATGACTGCCGTGTCATCAGCATAAATAAATTGCTAGGATTCGAAGTTGTGCCAGACAGTTTTTTTAGTTTCGTCATCAATTCTTTCCACCAAACCCTTCTACACCTCCTTGCGGTGATCATGGATAAACAGGCTGCAACTGAGCAGACTGGCTAAGAAAAAGTGATCGAAGAGGGAAGGCTAACCCTGTACTAAAAAATAACTGCTGAAGTTAGATGTATCGAAACAAAAGGTGCAATATTGCAGTGAAGCTGTAAATTACAACACAACGCATTCCATTGTCCGGGCTTGGTAATGGGAGATTGAAAAAAAACGAAGAAGAAGAAATAGTAGTTGGTATTACTTGTGTAGTGCCTTTGGGTTTTTGTTAAGTCCTGTGTTGCATCCGTGGTAAAGGCACCTCTACTTATTTTGTCACTTGATGCATTATCCTGGCACTCACAAATATGCTGTCAAGATTATATCCTTTACCATCTGCATTTATTAAAAGAGGATGGTAATTTTGGGTTGTGCAAGAGCTGTAACTCGTTCTGCTCTGCCCAGTTCTCCAGCTCCTTGTCATTTGCATCCGATTCATTATACCCCCATACAGTTATGTGACAGTTAAAATATCCTATGACTTATATATTGTTTTATGATCTGAAGTTATGAGGCTCTTCAAAGACAGTTGTATGGTTTGAATTGTGAGGATCTCTGTATTTCCTATGCAGGTTTGGCTCACTAAGCTTATGTCTAGATCTGGTATGACCAAAATGGGGCTCCCATATTGCTCATGTGATCTCTACATAGCAAGTTTAATTTAATTTATCATTGGCCTTCGAATGAAAAAAGTAGGTCATCTTCTCACCAACCACACCAAGCCTTTATAGGTATTAACACAAATATTAATTTTGGAGAAGTTACTAGAAATCCTGAGTACAATATTTATACTCTCAGCAAAATCTCATCTGTTAACGAAGGACTGGAGTCTTATGTTCTATAGCCTTGGTTGTTCTTCATGTCTCGATCCCTTACAACAGCACCGACTTGACACTGACGTTGAATATTCTTACTTTGGTATGAACCTTATTTCCCTGGATCTTTGTATTTTGTTCAGTGTCAGAAATGCCACTCTTGCCTTTTCAATTCTGATCTTTACACCTGCATGTTTTTATTATTTTAAAATGTATTCCATTTCAATTGATTTCAGAATAGATTGTCCTCCTTTTTACTTTGTGTATTTGGTTACCCTAAGCCAGCTCCATGAACAACCCTCTCTATTAACCTCTTATGACATACCCAGCAGGTTTTTGTTTCTAATCTTTACTCTCCTTTCAGGCCCCGGAAACACTGTATGCCATACTTTATTACATATGATTCTTAGTATATCAGTGTGTCCACCATACTTAATGAACTCTGTTGGGATGTTATCAGTTCCCACTATTTTTCATTCCTAATAATTGTTCAACAAACCTAAGCTGAAATGAAGAGATTTGCAGAGAAAAGGGTCACATGAAGAGCCAAGCTCAGACAACCTTACAACCAGTCTCAGAACTAAGCAACCAGATGATAATAATAATTGTAATTGCCTTTTCTGCTTCACATCTTGATAATTGGTTGATCATAATTCTCTAGTGTCTCTGATCATTTCAACACATTCATCACCCCTTGCTCTTATTATTAGACATTTCTGAGCAATATTGAGTCTATTCCTCTTCATCTATTTCTGCGATCATTGTTCATTTAGCCTGGGATTTCGAATTCTTCAATCAATTCTGCTGTCTTTATCAAGGTATTAATTAATACAGTTATGCAGGTTCTCCTCGAGGGGAACCGGTGTGAGCCACATCCTTCTCAGATATGTGTGCTGAGGCAGTCTTGAAGCATATGTGCTGCTGTCATGTTTGCCATTCCGCAGTAACACAGGCTGGTTGATAGTACCTATCTTGATTTAGGTGTACAGGTGGTGTCTCAATCTGATGTGATCAATTAAGAGACTAGTATGATAACTTGGTCTTTTCTGGACTATTGGTAGTATCCGTATTCTGTGTGGCAGTTGGGGTGTTCTTTCTACCATTTACATTGTATTGTCATTTTATTATGGCTTTTTTTTTCTTCAAGGTTGACCAGGTATTTTTCCTGTACCAGTTTCACTTCCCCTTTGGCTAGACTGTCAGTCTCTTCATTTCCTTTGATGTTACTACGTGATGGTATCCACTGTTTTTTGGAACCTGTAAGACATTTTCGACAAGGCTGCCCTCAATTTATTCAATTCAATGTTCTTGTGGGGTTTGAATGCCGTTATGACCAACTGTACATTAATTAGTGTCACGATTTTGTCATGCATATAGTTTGTGTTGTAGAGTCAATTCTGCTACAGTCCATCAGTTTAGAAAGTAGTCTGTCTCTGCAGTTAAGATGGTACCATCTATACCTTTGCTCGTATTTGAATAAGGTTCACGTTGCTTTGTCAAGGCTCTCGTCACCTGATAGACTCTTCTCATGCCATGTTTGTTACACATTCTTCAGGATCTCGTCACCTGATAGACTCTTCTCGTGCCATGTTTGTTACACATTCTTTAGGCTCTCGTCACCTGATAGACTCTTCTCGTGCCATGTTTTTTACACATTCTTCAGGCTCTCGTCACCTGATAGACTCTTCTCGTGCCATGTTTGTTACACATTCTTCAATCTCTTATGTTCAAGTCAAGTCATCCTGTAACCAGTGAGGTTGTACGGGCACACATTAAGACACCCCCACAACCCCACTCTGTCAGCGACCGCTGCCTGTGTCTCCTGTGGCCGGAGATTAGTCCATTCTTTTATATTGTCCTCCCATCTCTTTTTGGAATGACCTCTTCATCGTCGGTCACCTTGCACTTTTCCGTATTTGCAAGACCATTTCATCTTGATATGTGGCCGTACCAAGGGAGTTTCCATCTTTTGACCATTGCCAAGAGGTCTTCAAAAGGCCCTATTGTTGCTTTAATTCTTTCTTGTATTTCCTCATTTGTAACTCGGCCTTTGTATGTGACGTTTAGAAGCCTTCAAAAACATCTCATCTCCAAGGCCTGGTTCCTCCGCTGCAGGTCAACTGTAATTGTTCATGTCTCAGAAGCACAGAGGAATAATGACAGAACCAATGTATGAATTTATCTGATCTTCGTGCATATGGCGAACCATTTGTCTTGCCAGAATTTGTTAAGCATGCAAGCGCCGCTATTGTCTGTGCTATTCTAGCCAACACCTCACATTTTGATCTTTCATCACTGACAATTGAGTCCAGATATCTCTTAGGTTACCTCAATCAATTCAGAACTAAAATAATCTTCGATGTTTGTAAACAACCGCAATTATCACTGTTTCTGCATCTTTTATACACAAAAAAGCTTCTAAACTAGTATTTTACCATTGCAGCGTTGGTTTTTTTTCCTTGTGAATGTTTTTGCCTCCTGACAAATAATTTTTTTAAGTGGACATATAATAATTCATATTATGAATTACTCTAAAGCAGCTGTAGCATAATGTTGTTTCTAAGTTTATTGCAATGAAACATCACTGATGGATTGAAAAACTGTGCTACTTTATTGCAATACAGATGTCTTTCTTAACCTGTATGTTGATGTTGAATATTGTCAGCTATCTTGTTAAATGGTGAGTAAATTAAAATGTGAATTATTTTCAATCATAAAATCATTAGTTGTTGGCTTTTATTTTGAATTGTTTTGACTGGATTTGTCCAGGATACGAACCGCTTATAAATATGGACTGCTTTACCTGTGCGGTATGTCTGAGAACTCAGCCACTACTTTGGGGAGTGGGGGGGGGGGGGGGGGGGGAGGATTTTGTAATATTGAATTTTCCATAGCATCAATATGGACTTTTTCGCCATTAAGTCTAATGATGTCATAATTGAAAGATTTTGAGACTTTCAATTAGTTGATCTTGCTGATCTGTTCTTAAAGAAACGACTTCACTAGCCATCAGTGTCAGTCTCTCTCAGCAAATGATGGAAGATGTGGATACTTAAGGTCGATGTAGCTCTGTGGTTGTACACAATCTTGCTCTACCCTCTCATTAAACCCACACCACTCGACCCTCATTTGATTTCAAATCTCTGCAATCAGTGAATTGTCTGCATTCATTGATAAGATTTCAAAATGTCACCTCTATTCATGTACAATGTGCCCATAATAGGTGCATGTGAAGTCGGATGTCAGCCCTTTACTTTACTTTACTAAAGCCTGACCAGAAAGTAGGACCAAGTTATAACTCAGAGAACAAACACCAGCCAATAAAAACTCAAGTAACATAAACACCAGCCAACAGGATATAAGAACTCAGAGAACATCACCTGCCAACAGGCAATAAGAACTCAAAGAACATAAACAAGAGGCAATGAGAATGACGTAACATAAACACCAGCCAACAGGAAATAAGAACTGAGGGAACATAAACACCAGCCAACACGCAATAAGAACTGAGAGAACATAAACACTGGCCAATAAGAACTCAGAGAACATAAACACTGGCCAATAAGAACTCAGAGAACATAAACACCAACCAACAGGTAATAAAAACTGAGGGAACATAAACACCAGCCAATAAGAAAGTTTTAAAAAAGTTTTAAAACAGTTCTAGAAACGCTAAAAGAGGAATGTGTTCCATGTAGGGAGGTAAACCCCAAGCGTAAAAAGTGGATAACTAGATTTGTAGTGAAATGTAGAAGACCGAAAAATAAAGCATGGAAAAAATATATAGAGGCAGGTAAATCAAAAGAAACATATGTAAAATATTTGGACAAGCAGAACATATCTCAGAAAGCGAATAAAACAGCAAAAATAGACTTTGAAAAAAAACTTGCTCAGAGGATCAAGACTGACAGTAAAAGCTTCTTCTCTTATGTTAGGAATAAACAAAGAACGAAAGACAAAGTAGGCCCTCTCATAGACAGTACAGGGAAAATAATAAGTGAGAACAGAGAGGCAGCTAATCTGCTCAATCAGTACTTTGGCACAGTCTACACAAAAGAGGACTGCTCCGAGATCCCAGAGCCTATAGATATTTTTCAAAGAGACATGGATACAGCGGGATTAAGATCAATCTGTATTACAGAGGAAATGGTTTTTAAAAAATTGGAGGGGTTGAAAGTGAATAAATGTCCAGGTCAAGATGGTATTCACCCAAAATTGCTGTATGAAATTAGAAACCAACTAGCAAAACCATTGGCTATATTATGTTCTCAATCACTTACAAAAGGGATTGTTCCACGGGATTGGAAAGATGCAGGAGTGATCCCCTTATTCAAAAAAGGAAAAAAATCAGATCCAGCAAATTATAGACCGGTGAGTTTAACGAGCATAGTCTGTAAATTGTTAGAGTCAATAATCAAAGAAAACATTGTAATGCATTTAGACAAATTTAATCTAATTAGAAATAGTCAGCATGGGTTTACTAGAGGGAGATCATGCTTAACAAATCTATTAGAATTCATGGAGGAGGTTACTAAAATCATAGATAAAGGTGAGCCAGTGGATGTTATTTATCTAGACTTTGCAAAGACCTTTGATAGAGTACCTCATCAAAGATTATTTCGAAAGTTAAAATCACATGGAATAGGTGGGGAAGTTGCCAAATGGATTGAAAATTGGTTAACGGGAAGAAGGCAGAGGGTGGGCATAAATAAGGAGTACTCTGAGTGGTGTGAAGTGAAAAGTGGTGTGCCACAGGGCTCGGTTTTGGGACCAATTTTTGTTCTTGATATTTATAAATGATTTGGACATTGATATGGGATCCATGATTGCAAAATTTGCTGATGACACAAAACTATGCAGTAGTGTCTCATCTAAAGCGGAAGTGGATATATTGATGTCGGATTTAGATCAAATTCGAGAATGGTCTGTAAGCTGGCAAATGGAGTTTAATGTAGATAAATGTACAGTCATCCACATGGGTAGATCCAATATGGAACATAATTACAGAATGGGAGAAAACAATATTAGAAAGATAGATAAGGAAAGGGACCTAGGGTTTATAATAGATCATACAGGAAAGGTGAGTGAGCAAGTTAAGGTAGCAGTGAAAAAGGCAAATGCAATGTTAGGTATGATAAAAAGAAATATTAAATATAGGAGCAAGGAAGTGATCGTCAAACTGTATAAAGCTTTAGTTAGACCTAGATTGGAGTACTGTGTACAGGTGTGGGAGTCCATATCATAATAATAATAATAATAATAGCTGTCCATCGTTGTCGATGAGGACCGCCGACATCATCCTTGTCACAGATTTCCCTGTTGGGTGTGGGTGCGCATGTGGCTGAACAGGCCAATGCGAGCACGAAAACATCTGCTACATATCGGGCACACGAGGTTTGTAGAAGGGGATGGTGTTCCCGCTGCTCTGGATTTCCGCGTCTCGCGTCTGCTCTGGGCTTTCACAACACGATCGTCTTCACCGGCAGCTACACCCGATTTGACTGCGCTTCTCTAGTCAGATCTGTTTTGCGCAAGACATTCCCAGGTGTCGATGTCTATCTGGCAACTTTTTAGTGAGTCCTTCAGACTGTCTTTAAAACGTTTCTTTGGGCGCCCTCTCTTGCGCCATCCCTCTCTCAGCTCGCCGTAGAGAAGCTTCTTTGGGAGCCGCTCGTCTGACATACGGACGAGGTGTCCGGCCCATCCTAGTCGTGCTTTTTCTAGCAGTGCATGGATGCTGGGCATGTTAGCCCTCGAGAGAACCTCGATGTCAGTGACACGATCTTGCCATCGGATGTGGAATATTCGCCTCAGGCAACCTGTGTGGAAGTGGTTTAACCTCCTTGCATGTCCAGAGTATACAGTCCAGCTTTCGCAAGCGTATAGTAGGGTTGGAATGATGGTTGCACGGTAGACTTTGAGTTTGGTCTTGGCGCTGATGCCACGACGTGCCCAGACCATCGAGCGCATTCTACCAAAGGCTGTGCTGGCCTTTGCTATTCTGTTTGCCACCTCATCGTCTAGGCTGACAGATCTCGACAGCGTGCTGCCCAGATATGTGAATTTGTCTACGGCATTCAACGTCTGACTGTAGTTTCTGGTTTTGTGTACGGCATGCCTGGTGCTGGTTGGTACATGACCTATGTTTTTTTGGCATTTATGGTCAGGCCAAAATTGTTGCATGCGGCAGAGAACTGGTCCATTTAAACCTGCATGTTCAGTTCTGAGTTGCTCATTAGAGTGCAGTCGTCAGCAAATTCAAGTTCCCTGATTATGTCGCCAGCCACTTTGGTGTTGGCCTTCATTCTTCTGGAATTGAGTAATTTGCCATCTGTGCGGTACTTTATGGATATTCCAAGCTCCAATTATCTGAAGGCGTCTGTCATCGTGGCCGCGAACATCATGCTGAACAAAGTCGGGTCGAGTACACATCCTTGTTTTACTCCGTTTGATACTAGAAACGTTTTAGAGATTGCACCGCTGTCCAGTACACGAGCACACATGCCTTCGTGTAGCTGTTTTACCATTGTTATGAACTTGTTGGGGCAGCCAAACTTAGACATTATCATCCACAGCCCTCCTCTGTTAACTGTAACAAATGCCTTTGTCAAATCAATAAATGTGGTGTACAAGGTCTGATTTTGTTCTCGACACTTCTCTTGTATCATATCCCTTATCATACAAGGGACATAAACATGCTAGAAAGAATACAAAAAAGAGCGACAAAGATGATAGTGGGATTCCAAAATTACAGTTATGAGGAACGACTCAGAAAAACCGGCCTACAGTGTCTCGAAGAGAGAAGAATTCGTGGTGACTTAATTCAGGTTTATAAGATGATCAGAGGCATGGATAAATTAGACTATAACAAGTTTTTTTTAAAATACAGCCACCTACAATAACACGAGGGCATAGCTACAAGCTGACTAAAGAGAGGTCCAGGTTAGATATTAGGAAATATTTTTTTAGTCAGAGAGTGGTGTCTGCTTGGAACGCATTGCCAGGGGAGGTAGTGGAGACAGGGGCAGTTAATGCATTTAAGAATAAACTGGACGCGCATAGCTTTTAGAGCAAGGTGATGTAAATGTAACTGGTTCTATACAGACTCTGCAGGGTCTTCTAAACCAGTATAAAGACGTTAAGTTAAGTTAAGTTAAGAACTCAAAAAACCTAGACACCAGCCAATAAGAACTGATAGAACATAAACACCAGCCAACAGGCAATAAGAACTGATAGAACATAAACACCAGCCAACAGGCAATAAGAACTCAGGGAACATAAACACCATCCAACAGGAAATAAGAACTGAGAGAATATAAACACCAGCCAACAGGCAATAAGAACTCAGGGAACATAAACACCAGGTAATAAGAACTCATAGAACATAAACACCATCCAACAGGATATAAGAACTCATAGAACATAAACACCAAACAACAGACAATAAGAACTTGAGGAACATAACACCAGCCACAGGCAATAAGAACTCAGGGAATATCTGTTGTTGTTGAATGGGTTATTTACTCTTTTGTGTGCCCTAAAAGTGGCAAGTTGTAGCAGCTTTCCTCACACCCCAAGCGTACTGATGAAGGTGGAGTGCGGTCCTCCTGGCTGTTATGCTATGCTTGGCTTCATCTGCATGACTCTCACTATTATGGGGATCACATTGACCCACATCTCATCAGCGAGACTGCCTTGAAAACAGCCTGGAGCTACATGGAAGAGAGATTATGGTCTTGGTCAGTATATTGTGCCTGACCCTGGAACGACATTCTGGTCAGTATGTTGTGCTAGATGGGACTAGCGTCTTAGTTCCTCCACACAGAGAACATAAACACCAGACAACAGAAAATAAAGTCTAGTCATAGGTTCTTGTTGTTTCGAATGCCCACAATGAGTAGGATTACTCTTTTGTGTGCCCTGAAAAGGACGTTAAGTTGTGGGTTGCAGTAGCTTTCCTCACATCCTGAGCGTGCTGATGGTGGACCGGTATCCTCAAGGCAGTTGTGCTATAGTTGGCTTTATCTGCGTGTCGCTCACTACTGCGGGGATACTAGCCATAGGTAATCCCAGATTCAAACCATGGACATCCAGGCAACGAATGCTCCTAACTGAGACACCTGGTTGGTCGAATCTCCTGACTGGTGTCTTTCGTACAACAGGACGTATTCGTCATCTGGACGTTCATGAATCAAAGCCTGGGTTGTCTATTACTGCACTGTTGTTTATGTTGGTATATGTCACTGTAGTCCAGAAGGAAGACACTCGCCTCTCAAAGCGATGAACAGAAACGGTGTGTGATCGAATCCCACAAATTCAAGCCACCCCTGGTATGAAGGCAGGTAAGACAAGAGTGCCTGCGTCCTGAGTTACCTCCAGTTATCTCGACTGGTCAACTTGCCACTAGTCCAAAGTGTTTGCGACAAGAAAGTGAGATTGATGACCAGCGCAGTTTATCCTCACTTTAATCCAAATATAGCGGCAGTTACATCCAAAAAAAAAACTGCCTGAAGATATCGCCAACAATGTTTGCGATGGTCAACTAACTCCATTCCTGAGCAATGGCCAAGAAATTCTAGTACTAAAAGATTGCCCGTTCCAAGGATGCACTCCAGGGTCTTAATAAGTACCTAACCCTGGAAGGAATTTCTTAACATATACAAATGCAGACAGTTACCATTCTAAGGTTTTATCATCCTATAGTTCGTTATGATTGAAAAGGCCACTATACTATGCAAATGTCACTCTAAATAAATGGGGAACACAAAGGTGTTATATTGGTTAAGACGATGGTTCTTAAACTGCAGTGGAATAAAATAATTGTCTTTATACTTGCATCTCTTGGAACAGCTCTGTAAACATTATTTTAGAAACAACTGAGTTAAGACACCCTGCAGTTCATCAATGAATAGTATACTGGCACTATAATATTGTATTTAATTATTTGTTTTATATATCTGGTTATGTTGCTATTTAACTTTTCTTAATGAGTTGAGGCTTTGTTGTTTCATTTTTTTAAATGTAGTTTATATTTTAGTAGCTTAAAAAAAATGTTTTTGTTTATTTATGTTGCTCGGTACAAGTGTAACAGTTCCAGCCCGATCATAAGCGTTTAGGGCAGGGGTGATGTGGTCGGCGACTGAGAACAAAGGTACCTGAATGTGTGTCAAGGTCACTCACCGTTTCGATACTAAGTCAACAAAGGAAAATGGGGTTGGGGGAAAGAAGGTGTCTAGACAGGTAAGAGGCTAGGTGCTAACCACTGGTGTTCAGATTTGGGTCGTGTGGGATGAGTGACAGACAAGAGACCATCCCCCAGAGATTCCATTGGATAGCTCTGATACTGCTTGAGACTATATAATACTAGACAAAGTTTAACTCAAGCAGACTGGCCAGAGAGAGAGAGAGAGAATTTAGCTAGGAATCTGGTTAGCTCGCCGACTTAATAGAAGAGTGATTGATAGGCTGTTTTTACGAATGTGTGAGAACAGGGTCGCTAAACCAGCATATGCGTTCGAGTCTTGGCCAGTCGCTCTGTAAGGTGTGTGTTGGGTGCTCTGTGTATAAGAGAGATCTAGATGTATGTGTGGTGTTTGTAGACAACGAGGGAACGATGTATGTTCTGAAGAGTTACGCAAGTGTACAGATCGACTAGGAAGGATCTGGATGTGTGTGTAGATACTTACAAGGTCATTTACATGCCCATACCTACAAGATCATTTACGTATCCAAGCCTACAAGGTCATTTAAGAGTCCATACCTACAAGGTCATTTACACTTCCACACCAACAAAGACATCTACACTTCCACACCTACAAAGACATCTACATTCCCACACCAACAAAGAACATCTACACTTCCACACCTACATGAACATCTACACTTCCATACCTACATGAACATCTTCACTTCCACACCTACAAAGAACATCTACACTTCCACACCTACAAAGACATCTACACTTCCACACCTACAAAGACATCTACACTTCCACACCTACAAAGAACATCTACACTTCCACACCTACATGAACATCTATACCCACACCTACACGAACATCTACACTTCCACACCTACATGAACATCTACACTTCCACACCTACAAAGACATCTACACTTCCACACCTACAAAGACATCTACATTCCCACACCAACAAAGAACATCTACACTTCCACACCTACATGAACATCTATACCCACACCTACACGAACATCTACACTTCCACACCTACATGAACATCTACACTTCTATACCTACATGAACATCTACACTTCCACACCTACAAAGAACATCTACACTACCACACCTACATGAACATCTACACTTCCACACCTACAAAGACATCTACATTCCCATACCAAAAAAGAACATCTACACTTCCACACCTACAAAGACATCTACACTTCCACACATACAAAGACATCTACATTCCCACACCAACAAAGAACATCTACACTTCCACACCTACATGAACATCTACACTTCCACACCTACATGAACATCTACACTTCCACACCTACATGAACATCTACATTTCCACACCAACAAAGAACTTCTACACAAACTCAGACATTACCTCAGTTCTACTCTATCCTCTTAGCCCTAGCTTGTTTGACACATTCGATTTCACCCAAGCAATATGTGACCTCCTGATGTCCATATCACTCACCTCAAGGGATGGACAAGGAAACCAGTACATCAAACATCATATTTATTAAATAATTCAGAACAAGACACAATTTTAAATGATTTTATTCAAAAGAATACTCCATTCATATTACTGGTCAAACATCCACAAAAGTGTTGGCCACAGCTGCCAATGTTCAACTAAATACTTTTATGTTGCGTGTTCAAATTCCTCTATCGGTTGTACTTACTCTCACCACTTTCTTCATTCGACAATACTTTTTTAAAAATAGTTTCAGTAAAGACTAATGTAACTGCATTGTCTAAAGATTGTTGCTAGGTTCTCGGTCATTGAACCTGGACTTTTTCCTGGCTGAGGAAAAGAGTAGAAAGAATAGAAGTTAAGTGCTTTAACATTAAAACAAATTAAGATGCATTTAAAAAAAAATAATTGTGCTAACTTCTAAACAAACATATTTGAATGTTACAAATAAAATGTCCACAACATGACAAATTGGTTAGTGGTACCATAGACATCAAGATGACATCATAAAAAAGAGTTAGGTTTGATCATCCAGATTCGCAAATATCTGGCTGATGACCTATACTCCTCAGGGGGCTAAATGGCAAAGAAAAACAACTAGATTAACCACCAGTTTCAATCTCTAAAGTTTGCTCTTCATCTTTCGTTTGCATTTTGCAACCAAAAAGAATTATGTTAAAAACTAAAAGAAGAGAAAACAACTAGCATTGAATAGGCAAGCAGTCTCCATATCTGAGTAAAACAGTTATGAAGAATCCCAGATTACAACTTGTATGTCTGAATTATGACAATGTCCTTTTAAAACAATAGCTAATGGATTGAAATATATGCATTGCTGTCATTAGTTTGTGTTTGATTTTATTCCACATTGAAGTGAGTGTACAAATTAAGTAGTAGTTTTGAAAATTGTACTTCCTGTTGTCAATTAGAATGTTGGTCTGGATAAAAAAATGTTTGTTACTTTGGTGCAGGCTTCCATAAAAAGACAAATGTAGTTGTGACTCTATTCTCACTAACTTCACTTCTCTTCTACCATAGGGTATAGAGGTGTTCTTTTCTATTTCTCATGGCTTATACTTTTTTCAGGGATGAGTACAAACCTCCTGGTCGTCTCTTATAACATGCCTGACAGTGTTACCATTCTCTGCTTCATATTTGGGACCAGGTTGGGTGGCCCTATGCTTAATAAGATGCCAAATTGAAACAAGAAAGGGAAAGCTGTATCCATACTTACGTTTATCATCATCTCTGGTTTTCATGCGCTGTATGAAGCCTTGGCTCTTGTTTTTGCGAAACTGCTCAAATGGATCTCTCAGGTCCATGCCGATTCCCTTATGCATGTCCATGCGGTCTCGAACATCTGCTGCCTCGACTGGGTCTGTCATACCCTGCTCTTCTGCACCTAGACCACGACCGCCCCAACCTGGCCCACAGAAAATGTTTTGATTTCACTATTGGAGCATGGGATTTTTATTCCCCACAATGCTATCAATATCTTTAGTTTGCTTTGTACTGCTAACAATAAAATCTTTATCTATATTTTCCAACGCTAAGAATAACATCTTTACCTTTATTATGTACTGCTATCTGTAACATCTTTACTCTAATTTTGTATTATAAACAATAACATTTTTACATTTAGTGCTGCTAATGTAATATTTGAACCTTTATTTTGTAATGCTAACAATGACATCTAGGTCTTTATTTTCTACTGCTAACAATAACATCTTTCCCCTTATTTTGTACTATTAGCAAAAACATCTTTATCTCGTTCCCTAATTTTGTACTATTAACAACATCTTTATCTCATACTGCTTTATCTCGTACCCTTATTCTGTACTGTCAAATCAGTAATAGGAATTCCAGTACAGAGACTGCCATGTAATGCTATTCATCTAGTTTCTTAATTTGTGTTCTATCCAATGCATCTCTTATCCTCACAAATTATGTAGCTGTCAGTTCCATATGCTGCCATTTGCATGAGATTTTTCAGTGTGATGAAAATTGTATTTGAACTAAACAACAACTTCTGAACCTATTGAGAAAAAAAATGATTGATTATCGTATTCCCTGTAGATTATCATTTTTAGAAAAATGCTTCTAGAACTATCTTTCAAACACAACTGACCAATAGATCTCTGTGAGATATGCATTGTCTCAAAATAGGGCATTGAGCTGAAGGGCAGGAGCCATAGTCAGTGATATCAATATGGTTTTACTTAATGAGGTTGCAAGCCCAATGTACAACACTCTTCTGTCACTTTTTACAAGTTGCTTTGAATGTTACAGTGGGCCTATTCTTTTCAACCCTGACACAATTTGGGGGATTATGTAATAGATAAATTTCAGCCTCTCAAACAATACTAAACTGTTGATAGTCGAATGTTGTTGAATGATGGACTAGAGAAGTTAGTACACTTGAACGGTCATTAGACAGCACAAGATAAAGGAAGAAGAAACTGTTACCAAGACAATGCAAAGGGCATTTACCACATTCTTGAAGCTGTAGACAATGCAGTCTATCAATTATGCAATATTGATCCAGACAGGGAGCAGTTCCACAGTAAAAATATACATTAATGTCACTGTGCGCCCTTATTATGGCAATGTGCAAGATAGAACAAATAACACTGCGTTCTTTATTCAAATAATATCAAATAGAAGCCTGAAACGTTTTCCTTAAAAATAAAATAATTTGTATTCTTTCTACTTTTTCTATGTTTATAATATGTATCTATCTATCTGTTATGTATAATAAAAACTAATACACATGTACAATTAATTTGTACAAGTTTTTCCCATTTACTATAGTGTGCAGTTTTCTACATGTTTTCTCCATTTAGAGTTTTTGTTATAAATTATGTTAAAATAGTTTTGAGTTTTTCAAACCCTAAGTGTCTGAATGGTATTTTGTAACCACTAAGGTCTCTTTTAAAAATATAATCAAAATAGGCCAAAAATTTCATTCTGGTTAGCCTATTTACAAAAATTATTGAAAACTTGGGACCGTTTCCTATCAATAATAGGTACAGACACAACATGACCTGATGGACTTACAAATTTTCAGAACTGCACTGTTAATCACTGGCTATTTTTATGAGTTTGAATGATTCATTGTTCATTCTACATCAGGAAGACCGAAGAAAAGGTGGACAGATAGCATAAACAAGACCTGCTGTAAAATGGGAGAAAATTGTTCTCAGGCCATGAGAGAGGCGAAAGACAAATACAAACCACGGACACTGGATTACAACTCGGCAGAAAGTGAAACAACAAAAGAAGAAGAAAGATTGTTAGACATACTGGGTACTGTCTTATTAAGACCTATACATTTTTATACTCATTGCCCCATGCACTTTTAATGTAAATTGCAGCTTTATCTCCTTCAGTATGGGTAAAATTGTTCTTGTGTGCATGTTTTTGATCTGAACATGAACTGTTTGTATAAATAAAAATGCGTATTAAAATAGTTTAATGTAAATGTGAGCATGCCAGGAACTTACATTAGAAACAAATGGATTCATTTGACGACGATGACTGCATTTCCAGAAATGTTACCTCGATCCAAAAAAGATAACCTTAACTGAACTCATTCATTCCCAAATATTTTGGTCCTCTGGCCACAATTCTTTTCTTATGTAAAACTAAAACACAGCATCACTTAGTTGTGATCTGTTTATCTTCAATAAAAGTTCCATGATATTACACATATTATATACCAAACTATTCATAATTGCAGCCAGAATTCAATGATATACATACATTTTGCAAATGGAGGTGAACATTTGTGTATGATGAATTATAGTTGTATAATTGTTTTTCTTTTTTAAAATTATGAAAAAAATTGTTCCCCTCATCAGCACATTATTCAGCTCTAAACCAATACACAAATAAGATAATGACTTTCTATTGACGGTAATCCACATGAGAAGATTATCTGAAAGTTAAACCTAATTTAGTGCAGTTGTTTTCACAGTTTTCGTATTTTACTAAAGGCCCATGAAGTTGAAAATGTGCTAAAAAATAAAAGCACAAATCAACATCAGCATGAGTGTTTACAATTTACACACACCCAAAAAAAATGTTACTGTTGTGTTAAATATATATATATATGTATACACATTTATATTATACACACTAGTATGGCTGTGGATAATCTTGAACCTTCACTGAATTTGCGAATTATTACTACCATTGCTTGAGAGAAAAGAGGGCACCTCCCCCTCGTCAGTAGAATTAGTTTCATTTTCATCACTCGACTTAGAACTAAGACAGATAAAGAAATTGAAATATCGCTATCAGAACGATCAATATCTTCAACATCACTATCGTTAGCAATAACATGATTTGACTATTACCGAAGTTGTGAAAAAAAAATGTGGTTTCCAAGTATGAAAATAACCATTTTCTCAAGGAAACCAACTCTTTCGAAAATGAAAAGTACAAAATCTGGACTTCCACCATCAACCAAAATAAAACATTTAGGAAAACTAAGAATGGGAAAATATGTGATTTTGTGAACACTTTGTGAACACAGTTGCAAAAGGGTTTTCTGGGAAAATCCAGGAGCTGATGTATCTGCTAACGGGAGTAAATGAGTTAACTTAACGTTTTTATACTAGTTTAGAAGACTCATCGGAGTCTGTATACAACCAGTTACATTTGCATTACCCTGCTCTAAAAGCTATGCGCATACAATGGAGTTTAATGTAGATAAATGTACAGTCATCCACATGGGTAGATCCAATTTGGAACTTAATTGCAGAATGGGAGAAAACAATATTAGAAAGATAGATAAGGAAAGGGACCTAGGGGTTATAATAGATCATACAGGAAAGGTAGTGAGCAAGTTAAGGTAGCAGTGAAAAAGGCAAATGCAATGTTAGGTATGATAAAAAGAAATATTAAACATAGGAGCAAGGAAGTGATCGTCAAACTGTATAAAGCTTTAGTTAGACCTAGATTGGAGTACTGTGTACAGGTGTGGAGTCCTTATCATAGAGGGGATATAAACATGTTGGAAAGAATACAAAAAAGAGCAACAAAGATGATAGTGGGATTCCAGAATTACAGTTATGAGGAACGACTCAGAAAAACCGGCCTACAGTGTCTAGAAGAGAGAAGAATTCGTGGTGACTTAATACAGGTTTATAAGATGATCAGAGGCATGGATAAATTAGACTATAACAAGTTTTTTTAAATACAGCCACCCACAATAACACGAGGGCATAGCTACAAGCTGACTAAAGAGAGGTCCAGATTAGATATTAGGAAATATTTTTTTAGTCAGAGAGTGGTGTCTGCTTGGAATGCATTGCCAGGGGAGGTAGTGGAGGCAGGGACAGTTAATGCATTTAAGAATAAATTGGATGCGCATAGCTTTTAAAGCAAGGTGATGTAAATGTAACTGGTTGTATATAGACTCTGCAGGGTCTTCTAAATCAGTATAAAGACGTTAAGTTAAGTTAAGTTAATCTATTCTTAAATGCACTAATTGTCCCTATTTTCTTACTGTATAGATAGTCTGACCCATCTACTCTGTCTAAAATACCCATCATGGTGACCTTCCTATACTTTTTTTCTTCAAGTGTCCTCAGCAGACTCTTGTATTTTTTGCATTATTAATTCTGTACCATCTCTCTTGAGATTGTTTACTACCACAACATGACTGTTCGCTCTGTCCCCTATCATCTTTATCTTCTCTATATCCTCAATTTTAGCACCACCAATATAAATTTTTACAAACATATATTTTTTTGACAGATGTTTGCCAACCTCACAAACCATTGAATCTCCTACTATCAACTCTGAACCCTCCTTTATATTTGCATCCTTCTCTGCAAAACTCTCTACATTATCATCTCTACTACACAAATGCTGCTTCTTCAATATATCAATTTTCTGTTGATTCTCTTCTATTTTCTTCTAACTCATCCCATCTCTTCTCACTTGTCCTAATCTCGTATTCCATTCGAGCATGCCGCTCTTCTATTCTGCAAAACCTGCATATAATTTGTCCATAATCTTCCAACATTGCATTTATTCCTACACTAACACCAACAACACTTTCACACAACTTGCACACTGTGTTATTGGTAACTACTATACCTATTATATATTAACAATAGTTGCAGCAGAAAATTCAAAATGTACTGTTGCGACAGGAAATTCATAATTTTCTGCTACACGAAATCCAAAAATGATAAAATTCACAACAAATATTGGTTTTTATTAGACAGACATACAGGAGACAGCTGGACAAGCTATTTGGAATGAACAAATGTTTTTTTTTCAAGCTATACGATTTTCCCACTGGAGATGTGACTCACCCATCTTCCTCAGAAGTTGATGTCCTTTGTTCTCTTCTCCCAGTCTTATCTCAGGCGGCGGCTGAGAGAAGGAGGGCCTACAGGAGAAGTTGAAAAATTACACACATAAATAAAATAGAACATCTGCTATGAAACTGTACAAAAACCTATTTAAAATTACATGAAATGAATACATACGATGTATCCAGATGCCATTAAATTAAACTATTTGTTTCCTCTAAATATTATTCATTTTTTCAATTATCTGTTAAATTTATTTAATTCAATGTTTTCCAGTTTTTGTTTTGTGTAAAATATTTTGAATTATTTAAGTGTATATTTTATTCTTACACACATTTCTCTCTTCATTATTGTTTCTGATTTATTAGTTATCATATTACTGAATATGTAATCCAGAATTTATAAACATAATTCAGCTCAGATAACATCTCTACAATGAAGGTCGGCTGCAATGGATCTACAAAGTCTTTCGTCTCCGGTCGTACAATCTGCCAGACTTTTCCCTGTCCATCTCTTGATGTTATCATTTCCCTTATTGTTGCTATTAACTTTGGCATGTTTACCCTCTATCTTATCTTTCCTGACTACGTTGTTTTCAGCAAGGTACTATGTCTTTTTATGTGAGCAAAATATTGTAACTGTTGGACTTTGAATTTGTTTATCAACTCTCTTTGCAATTTCTCCAAGACCTCCTTACTTCTTTTCTTTCCAGGCAATATACCCCATTCTTCAATAAATCCACATTTCAAAGGATCAATTATTTTCTCCAATTGTTTGTTCATTATCCATGTTTCTATGCCATACTGTAATGGTGAGTACATATAACACCTCATCACCCTCATTTTAAATTTGCAAGTGACTTGCTTGGATACAAATATTTTGATCATGTCAGTGAGAACAGATTTGGTCATCCTTATTCTCTTCTGAACTCCCATTTCGTATCTCCCATTCACCGTTATTATATTTCCAAGATAGGAAAAGCTCTTAACATGTTACAGTATTTGACAGATTACTTTTATCGGTAGAGTTGATTTCATGCCTACTTTGCTAATTATCATAGATTTTGTTTTCTCTGTGCTAATGTCCAAACCATTTTTCTGACTTTTGTTCTTTATTTGAAATTCCAATTCCTTTAGTTCTTGTTGGCATTCAGCTATTGTTATTGTTATTATGGCCTTTTGCGTCTTGATGGACGGTCAGTAAGCTGGTCTTTTGTAGAGATGGCGGTGGCTGCATCTGTCCAGGAGGGACATGGACTTTCGTGGCTGCTTTTGCCGATTCTCGATTGATAGGGACGACAGCAGTGTAAAAAGAAGAAGTTTGATTGGTGCAGTGGGATCAAGACGCTGAGCAGCGCATGAGATGCAGTGGTCAGCGACCCATAGCTGACTGCTAGCGTCAGGGCCAGTGAACCAGAGCTGCCAAGACCCTTCTACACCTCCACGCGGTGATCCTGGATAACAGGCTGAAGCAGGGCAGACTGGCAAAGGAGAAGGGATCGAAGAGGGAATGCTAACCGGGTACTCAAAAAAGGCTTGCTGAAGTTGGATGTGTTGGACCGAAAGGTGCAAATATCGCAGTCAAGCTGTAAACTACGACATAACGCATTCTGTTCTCTGGACTACATTCTGCTACTTAAGCCCTTTCAGGGTTTGGTAGCGGGAGATTGAGAACAAACGCAGAAGAAGACGAAGATTTTTGCAGTGTAGGCTCCTATCTTTTGCTCCCATCTTTGTCATCAGAACTAGCCCGTTCTCAAGATCGCTCTCCATGTAGCGCTATTCTCTGTAATCTTCTCCCAGGTATTTGAATTGATCACAAAATCGTGCACGGATCTTTTGCAAATGTCCTTGTATCTTAATGTAGGCCTTCCTTGTGATCTGGTACCCGATATGAGTTCACCCAGGAGTAATTGATTTGGAATACGAGTATTTGACATTCACTTCATGTGACCCAACCATCTCAGTCCCTTGTTTCTCAGAGTCGAGAAGGGGGAATGTATATACTAGCATTCAGCTAGTATAATTGTATAATCCACATGTCTGACAATTATTTATTGATACTTCGCCAATAATGAGTCCTTTCATTTACTCTATTTGTCAAAATATTTGTTCTGTATAAATGTTAAACAGACATACATACAATACTCATCCTTGTAGCACTCCTCTTTTTACATCTATAAATGGTGAGCTATCTTATAGCTGCAGTTTGCTCCCAGTATAGGTTACCGAGCATTCTTGTGTATTTCTTATACACACCAATTATTTTCAAACATGTAAGTAGTTTCTCATGCTGGACTCTGTCAAAGGCCTTTTCATAGTCTATAAAACACATATATATATATATATATATATGTTTTCTGCTAAGAGTTCGTAAACAGAATATTGTTTCTTTTGTTCCACTGCTTTGTCTAAATCCAAATCGCTCATTCTGAACTTCATTGTTGACTCTATATCTAATTCTCTCCTGCATAATTTTAAGCAGTATCTTAATGGTGTGGCCCATAAGGTTGATTGTTCTAAAATTTGAACAATGGGTCGCACTTGGTATAGACCCTGGATTCTAGATGTCAGTACACAGATCACTGATTTTATCTACACCTCTATAGCTTATATCATTTCTATATTCATTGTATCTATGCTTGGTACTTTCTCTTTGCTCATATCTGTTATTGCTTTCTCAACTTTTAATCTTAAACATGCTGGGGTTGTCACTTTTTTTTCAAATTGGATGGTTTGTCTTCTCTATTGTGGGTGATATACCTGTTTCTCCATTCCTGTGCTTAGCACAACCTCCTCTTTGAGCAAGCCTTGTATTGTTTGAAAGCTGTTTTATTTCTGCACGCATTGCTCTTGTGCTGTGTTTCTTTCCCATATCTTCCATTACTTTGTATTTTGACATCATCCACTGTTCTTTTTCACTACAACACATAGTTCAGTACCCTGTTTTTTTTGTTGCTCTCTTTCTGTTTTTCCTTTTGCTTATGATTTTGTACGTCATCCATACTTGATCTTTTGTAAACTCTTTTATTATTAGTTTCATTTACCACATGTAAACTTGATTTTAGACAACTTCACTTAGTACACATGTTATCTTCTGATTTCCTCTGTCATAGGCCTCCGTCTTTTTGACAGTAGGCTATCATAAATACATTTTTGACACCCATAAGAAATGTCTATTTAGTGTCTGGCTGCTTTATTGCTGATATATCTATTTGGTGATCCTTTTTGTATATCTTCTTTGTATGTTTTTCATTACATTCTCTCAACCCATGCTCTGTCACTCAGTCACACACACACACATAGTATCAGCACTATTTACTGACAAATATTGTCTTCTACTCTATTTCCTCATAATTTTCATTCTGTATTTTTTAAACTGCCAGGAAAATATTTCTTTTGTTGCTGTTCAAACAAATTTTTCTTCAAAATAAAAAAAAATCTGCACAAAATGTGATGGTATATTGTTTAATGTCACAAATTACCAAAAGTATCATAAATGAACAAGTTAACTATCATGTTTTTGTTAATTTATTTGCTGATGTAGATGTGTGCTGCAACATCACAAAATGATCTGTCAATACATTGTCATGTTTTGCCATTTTTCAGTCTTTAATATCATGACTGTCTGGTTCAATTACTATCTTTTCATGACCACATCGACATACACATGAATTCACCGACTCTGCCACTGTCAAAAAACATAAAACAAAAAACGGCTTACGCAAACGATGGAGGAGTTGGGCTTCTACCACGTGACAGTAGTGGGTGAGTAGTAGGTGTCGGCGAATGGCTAGATCGCAGATAGGGTAGTGGTGACTGCGACCGTGACCTGGATCTAACCGGGCGTCTTCTAGGGCTAGGAGACCTAGACCGTGAGCTGGAGTGAGACCTTGACCTTGAAGAGGAGCGTGACAGGGATGACCTGTAAAGTTGGCTGTGAATAAAAAATATTCAATGCTATTTAGCACTGCATCCATTTTTATAACAAATAGAAAACAAGTAAAAGAAAAAGCAAGTTTTAAAGACCTATTTTTAAAATTTCAAGTTACCAAATGCACTAAAAATCTAATAATAACTTTCCATGCATTCTATTTTTATTTATCAGCCTCATACCAAAGAGTGAGCTGGACAGAAATAAGGTCAAATGAGCAAGTGCTTAAAGATATAGGATCACACAGATAACTAATGACAAGTATACAAAAAGGTGGTAGATTAGTTAGTCTAATTTCCATTTATAGCTGGTTAGAGGAGTGTACCAAAAGAGCTTTATACAACACAATTTTCTTCCCGACACCATGCAACCAATGTCAAAACTGGACATTAACATAAAAAGAAAAACGACACATAGGAACAGCAGAAATTAAATGCCTGTGAAAAATATTGGATGTAACAAGGGGAGGCATGATCAGAAATGATGACATCAGGAAATTAGTGGGAACAACACCAGTATTAGACTACATCAAAAGACAGCAACTAAAATGGTTTAGCCACGTAATACAACTACCCCCACAAAGCACCCTCCAAAAAAGCAATGCTATTTAGATACAATGGATTCTAGGCCAAAGGACGACCACGAAAAAAGTGGCTTACGGAAATATCTGAGGCTGCGAATGTCACTGTGCATGAGGCACACAGTCGAGCTCATTCTAGAAATCTCTTCATAACCTGATGCTGAAAGGCATAACAGGAAGGAAGAAAGAAAAGAAAAAGAAGAAGAGTTGTGTTCCAAAATGAGATCAAACCTAGTCCCTTTGCCAAGAGAGATAAGTATTCTAACAGCTCTGAGATTCAAATGCTCAAGAGAAGGTATTGTTGTTCTTTGAAGATTTTTCTTCTCTTGATGATGTTTCTTTGGTAGAGGGTTCTATGAACTATTCTTACATCCTGAGATGTGCTTGAGAAGGTAGATAATGGTACTCCTGGCTGTATTGCAATGTGAGGTTCCTCAGTATGTTCACCACTATGGGGATCACAGTTTTGATCCCCACCTCGCTGGCCAGACTACTGTGACACATCCTGTTTCCAGGAGCACAAACAAGGACATCATATGAGGTCTTGATCAGTATATTTCATCTAACCCTGATTATTCATTGTTCCCCAAGAGCTATTAAGGCAGTTTAACTCCAGAAACATTAGCTAAAATAATAAACTAATGACCTCTGTCTTCTCTCTTCACTGTTAAACCTCCTTCGGGGTGGACTATTCTCCTGCTGCCCTGGTGAACCGGATGGAGAACGTGATCGTGATCTTGATTCCCACCCTTTCTCTTTCATTCTTCTTGCTCGTTGTTTTGCTCTGAAAAACTCATACAGTCCCAGTTTCTCCCATCCATCCCTGAAGATGAGAAAAAAAATCAACATTCAATGATTCCTGAAGGACATAAAACAAGAGGCATCTTGAACTTATTTCACTTAATGTGAAATATGCATCAACACGATCTGTTCTGAATTGACTTCCTGTAATCTGGGCATACCCAGAAGTATCTCTGAATATGGCCCACATGACCACCCACCAACGTCATGGAGAGATGATCTGCATCATGCCTTCGTACCATCATGGTACTCCAGACACAGATTTAAGCAGGTTTTGGCTACTTGGCATCGGGCAATCTTGCCTGATTGAATATCAGAATTCAAGTAAGTATTCAAGTGAAGCTTTAAAGACTACAATATGAAACAGAACATTCCACCTGGGCCTTTGTGTATGACAAAGACAAGAATAGCATCACTGCCCCAAGTGACTAACTGTGTGACATGGCATAACACCAACCATGGTTAGGTGGTTTGTTACGAGCAGCATAGATGGCACCTAACAGACTGTTGGTCTACTTTGCTCTAGTATTTGAGTCTATTAAGTTGGACGCACAGATCGGTTAACTACCCTTTGCGGCATTTATAATAAGCTGCTCGAGTCTAGCCCGTTAAGCTGGAAATTCTCCTCTCGGCTGCATCCAGGTCATGCAAGAGCTAGGACCTGCACAGAGGAATTCCCCACTGTAGAAGTACAGATCAACTAAGATTAAAACATTCAATATATTGATGGGGACGGCATGGGCTAGTGGTTAAGTGACACGGCTCACAACCCAAAGGTGCTGGGTTCAATCCCCATCACAGTACCGGCCATTACCCCGGGGAAGCAAACCCTTAGAAAATGCAAAAGGAAGCAGACCCTTACATAAAGTACATGCTGAAGTCGGATGCATTGGGCTGACAGGCGCAAAATAAAAACCACAGTGCAACGCACACCGCCTTGGGGATTAGAGAAATAAGGCGAAACAAAAACAAAACAAACAAAATAAATAAATTGATGAGTACATCATTTGATGCATACAACTATTATTTTATTAATTTTATATGGTATTTTCACTGTTGCACAAAGACTGTACAATGCAATGTGTATATGTTTCCTCCATTACAAGAAATTATCAACATGGGCTGTTTGTGTCATCCATTACAAAAAATTTTCAACATAGAGTATACTGTTGTTGTTGTTTAATGCCCACAACGAGTAAGTTTACTCTTTTGTGCGCCCTGAAAAGGACACTAAGTGGTGGGTTGTAGTAGCTTTCCTCCCATCCCGAGCATGCTGATCAAGGTGGACCGCGGTCCTCCAGACAGTTGTGCTATGCTTGGCTTTATCTGCGTGGCGCTCACTACTACGGGGATCACATTGATCCACATTTCATCAGCCAGTCTGCCTTGAAAACAACCTGTTTCCAGGGAAATTCCATGTGGAAGAGAGATTGTGGTCTTGGTCAGTGCATCGTGTCTGACCCTGTTGCGACGTCCTGGTCAGTATGTTGTGCCTGACCCTGTTGCGACGTCCTGGTCAGTACGTTGTGCCTGACCCTGTTGCGACGTCCTGGTCAGTATGTTGTGCCTGACCCTGTTGCGACCTCCTGGTCAGTACGTTGTGCCTGACCCTGTTGCGACGTCCTGGTCAGTATGTTGTGCCTGACCCTGTTGCGACGTCCTGGTCAGTACGTTGTGCCTGACCCTGTTGCGACGTCCTGGTCAGTATGTTGTGCCTGACCCTGTTGCGACGTCCTGGTCAGTATGTTGTGCCTGACCCTGTTGCGACGTCCTGGTTAGTATGTTGTGCCTGACCCTGTTGCGACGTCCTGGTCAGTACGTTGTGCCTGACCCTGTTGCGACGTCCTGGTCAGTATGTTGTGCCTGACCCTGTTGCGACGTCCTGGTCAGTATGTTGTGCCTGACTGACTGGACTAGCGTTTCAGTTCCCCAACATAGGGTATATGTGTGTATGTTTCATCCATTACAAGAAATTATCAACATTGGGTGTATGTGTGTGTATTTAATCCCTCACAAGAAATGATCAATATCAACACCAAATAGTGGTTGAGTCCACGGAACTCGTCTGATGGTGTAACCATCAAAGATGGGATTACAAAAAGAAGTTTTGTGAAGCAACACAAGACCTGTGGAACCGTCCAAACCTTCTGGAAACATGCAATATGGGTGCCATGTTGAGGGAGAATGACACGGCAATCCACTTGGATGAACATTAGAAACATAATGTCTGATGTGGTGCCCAGGACACAAAAAAGTTAGTATCACATTTCTTTTCACGTCACATCAAAACTCTTGTCTACTGGACAGGAAAGCTGACATCACTCCATCCTAGACAGATTCACAGAAGCTCATCCTTTCAGTAAATAATATAGGGTACATATACTGATGGTTTCTGTAGCTCACTGATTATACACACTTCCTCACAGAGTAATTTATCTGCAAAAGTGAAGCATCACTATCAGCTAATATTGAACAGAAACTTCATCAATAATTCTACATATGCACTGCTATTGGTAGTTTGATGCCACAACTTCCTTCAAGGACGTCATATTATTAACCTTTACCGTGCTGCAATCTGTTATTTTTGCCGACAGAAAACCCCAGTTTGCGCAACGGAGGATGAAAATTGACAAACGTTAACATGTGGGGATATTATCATAATTAACACAAGCGGTACACGATTGAAAAATATGAAAATGTGGCTGATTTGATAGTAAAATATCGTTACTACTGTCTTTACCGATTGCAGCAGAAAAAGTGTACACCAACTTTGATAAACAGAGTTTTGAAAGGATATATTCTTCTGTTTCAATCAGTTTGGATTCTGCCCATTATTTAGGATGGTGTAGTAAGTTGTTGTAGATCTTTGTGAGGTAGTTCTATTGAGTTTGTTCATATAGATGTAATAAATACGTTTGAAGTGAAAACAAACAGATAGGTCTATCCTAAATAGGACATTAACAGTGTTTTGTTGTGATTCTGATGGATTATATAAGGAGCAACATTCCCCAATGGATGAGTCTAAATGTTTGTGTTTTGTTTTTATAAATGTTCACCTTTATCTTCTTATATCTCAAAAACTAACAGATACACATCAAAAACAATAACACCAACACATTCTTCATTCCCTAATGTCAACACAACAAAATCATATCTATTGACTATATTGGTCAACTAATGAAAAGGTTACATGCTCTCAAAGTCAACAAACATAGTAAAATATGACGTGCTGAAAATTCGTGCAGCTGCAGGGGACATTTTTTTAGTGCAGTTTAGTAAAGGTTACAGAAATACACATCGATCGAGTATCCAGTAAGCATGCCTGACACTAAATCAACATGAAAAATGACATTCTGTTATTCCTACAATTATAAGTGTCAATTCGGTTGGCCTTCAATGAGATGGAGAGATGGATTGAGTAGCCCCATTGGCCTAACATGGTATTTAAAGACAAAATACCTGAATAAATTCTAAAAGCATTATCTACTAAAGTGGTTTCCTGAAAAGCTTTGTGGAAGATATGAAAATATGACCACTGCCACACTGAGAAGAGGTGTCTAACAGAGCGTTGTAACCCCTGTATGGTAGAAGACTCACAAACTCATGGCATTGCAAGCCGGCCATTCAGGCAGACCAAACACTTGTTGAGTGTGGAGTAGCCTTCTGGGTTTGTAAGGAAGCTCAAGAAACAATATGACATGTATTAAACACCCTGTATGGGGACAGCGTAGGCTAGTGGTTAAGTGACACAACTCACAAGCTGAAGGTGCTGGGTTCGCTCCCCATCACAGCACTGGCCGTTACCCCGGGGAAGCAAATCCTTAGAAAATACAGGAGGAAGCAGACACTTGCATAAAATGCATACCGACATAAAAACATAGTGCAACAATATAGAAATAAGGCGAACGGAAAACACCATGTATTATATACACCATGTACAATAAGCGATGTATGGTACATAAATAAAATAGGGGGAATAACTTACTTTCCAAGCGATAAGAAGAAGTAGAAGAAGAAGAAGAAGAAGAAGAAGAAGAACAGAAGGAGGAGGAAGACAAGAATAAGAAGAAAAAGAAGTGCCTGACATCACACACAATCTCTGTCTGATTGGATACCAGCATTACAGTTACATTACAGACAGTACTCACACATCTCTGGGTCTCTCTCTAGATGGTGGCTGGTAGAATGCCTCAACTGCAGCCAACAAACGTTCACTAGGAGGCATTGGAGGAGGCAGACGAATGTCCTTAGGCTCAAGGGGTTTATACTCAAAATCCTCCAGCTGGAATAAAAATTGTAAGTCAAACAACCAGGTGACAAAAGATAAAATGTCATTTACTTATAAAATTAACTGTCCTTGTAATGTTTCCCCCACTGCTGAAGAAGGTCAAGAAATATGTCCTGCTATTCTCTAGAGTTTTTTGGGTTTTTAGCGTTCGCCTTATTTATCTATTCCCCAAGGCGGTGTGCGTTGCACTGTGGTTTTTATTTTGCACCTGTCGGCCCAGTGCATCCAACTTCCTCCTGCATTTTCTAAGGGTTTGCTTCCCCAGGGTAATGGTCGGTGCTGTGATGGGGATCGAACCCAGTATCTTCGGATTATGAGCCATGTCACTTAACCACTAGCCCATGCCGTCCCTCATGTACCACTCTAATAACTGTATCTTCATGCATACCCTGTATGAGGGTTATGTACTTCTCTAGTATTCCATAGTGTCTCAACGGTTGCCAAAGAGTGTATTGATCCACACTGTAAAATGTATTTTTGTAGTATATTCAATTTGTTCGCATCTAGCCATGGATGTCTTAATAGGTGACTAAAAAGGGTAGGGCATGGAGCTAGCAACTTTATCATGTAAAACACATTGATAGGGAAATGGCCACTGTAAAATGCATGGAAAGTGCTTCAGAGCAGGTTTCCTGAAGAAGGCCAACTGTAGTGGTGGCGTAATGCTTCGTAAGTAGCAAAATATAGACAAGAAGTCAGTGTAGTCATTGTGACATGTGCAGACCAGGTTTTTATTTCCTCTTCTACAAAATGGAGACAAGAAATCTGTGAAGTGATTGTGCCATGTGCAGACCAGGTTTTTATTTCCTCTTCTACAAAATGGAGACAAGAAATCTGTGAAGTGATTGTGCCATGTGCAGACCAGGTTTTTAATTCCTCTTCTACAAAATGGAGACAAGAAGTCAGCATAGTCATTGTGACATGTGCAGACCAGGTTTTTAATTCCTCTTCCACAAGTCCTTTAAGTCTAAATTTTATAGAAAGATCCTCAAAATGATATGAATCGAAAAAAAGAAGAATTCAGACATTTGATGAGAGTTTGGCATAGAGGAGAACTGGTTTATAAATTCCATCATGAACAGAAAATTAAAACACTTCCCTTACCTGACTACCCACTCCAACAGCCAGTCAGCCGTCCACTCGACCACCCACTCAGCCACGCATTTGACCATTCAAACAGCTACCCACTTGACCAACCACTCGACCACCCATATATATTTGTGTACGCGTGTATGTTTATATATATATATATAGAAATATATATTTATATATCTATACGGAAATTCGGAAATAAAGAAACCAATGACCGGGGCCTCAGACTCCTAGAATTTGCAAGATGCAACCAGCTGTTGGTGGCAAATACGTTTGGGTTAAACAAGCCGTCGAGACGCTGGACATGGCATAACCCAAGCAATGAAGTGTATAGCCAGATTGACTATATACTGGTCCAGAGGAGGTTCCGATCGAGCATCAACACTGACAAAACAATAAGTTTCCCCGGAGCTGATATAGGAAGCAACCACGATCTGGTTATGATGACCATGTGTCTGCGATTGAAGGGAGTCGCAAAGAATGTTGTGACCAGGCTAAAGTTTGACCTGGACAAACTAATGGACCCAAAAATCACAGAAGTGTTCCAAGCAAAGGTGGGAGGGAGATTTGCGCCACTGTTGGCTCTTAGAGAAGGACTGGATACAGATACAGTTACAGAGTCTCTTAACGCAGCTCTCATAGATACTGCAACAGAGATCCTGGGATGCCACCAAACAAAAAATAAGCCATGGGTGACCAAAGACATTCTAGACCTTTGTGATAAAAGAAGGTCACTGAAAAAACACAATCACCCACCAGAGGAGGTCGGCAGTTATAAAGAGGTCAAGAAAGCCATACAACAAAAGATGAGAGAGGTGAAAGAAGTGTGGATATGTGAGCAATGCGCAAACATCGAAGAGAGACTAAACAGAAATGATGCTAAAGGAGCATACAAGGTGGTCAAAGAACTGGTAACACCAAGACAAGGCAGGAACCTTATGATTCATGATAAAAACGGCAAGTGTCTCATTGAGGGAAATGACGTACTGGCAAGATGGACAGAGTACTGTTCTGAGCTATATAACTACGAAGGGCGAAACAAACCTGAGAAAACATTTCCCCCAACACCAACAAATATAGAGGATAACCAACTGATAACGAAGGAAGAGGTAATTGCAGCAGTAAAGACATTGAGAAGAGGGAAGGCGGCCGGCGTGGACAATATACCAGCAGAGCTCTTACAAGCAGGTGGAGAGGTAGTGGTGGAAGGCCTGACACACATCTGTAACAAAATATGGGCGACAGGAAACTGGCCGGACTTATGGACGAAATCAATAGTTATACCGTTACATAAGTCTGGAAACCTAAAGCTGTGCCAAAATTACAGAACAATAAGCCTCATTAGCCACCCTAGCAAGGTCATGCTTAAATTAATCCTCGACTGATTGAAACCCCAAGCAGAGAACATTATTGCCGAGGAGCAAGCAGGGTTCAGACAGGGAAGAAGCACTACAGAACAGATATTTAATTTAAGGCTGCTAAGCGAGAAATATCTAGAACAGCAGCAAACACTGTATCATGTGTTTGTGGATTTTAAGAAGGCGTTTGATAGGGTATGGCATAAAGCGCTTTGGGCAACCATGAGGATGTATAATATCAACGGAAATATTATAACGGTCCTTGAACACCTGTATAACAAGGCATCTAGCGCAGTTCTTGTGAATGGGAGGCGAGGAGACTGGTTTCGCACATCAGTTGGTGTGAGACAGGGGTGTACACTCTCTCCAACTCTTTTCAATGTATTCCTTGAAGGAATTATGAGTGAGGCACTTGGAGGTCATGTTGGTACTGTCAAGATAGTGGGCCGAACGATTACCAACCTTCGTTTTGCAGATGGTATCGACGGGTTGGCAGGTTCAGAAGCAGAACAACAAGAATGGGTCAGAAGGCTCGATGAAACAGCTCTTGACTATGGTATGGAGATAAACACTGGAAAGACAAAATTAATGACCAACAACGCTACGGGCTTCAACAGCAAGATAAAAGCTAACGGTCAGGAACTCGAAGTGGTTGACCGTTTTAAATATCTTTTGTCGATTGTCAGTGATGAAGGATCAAAATGTGAAGTGTTGGCCAGAATAGCACAGACAATAAGCGGCGCTTGCACAGCTTAACAAAATCTGGCAAGATAAACGGTTAGCACTACGCACGAAAATCAGAGTAATGCGTACACTGGTCCTGTCAATATTCCTCTATGCTTGTGAGACATGGACAGTTACAGCTGACCTTCAATGAGATGTTTCTGAAAACTTTTAAACGTCACGTACAAAGATCGAGTTACAAACGAGGAAATACGAGATAGAATTACAACAGCAATAGGGCCTTTCGAAGATCTCTTGGCAACTGTCAAAAGAAGGAAACTCACTTGGTACGGTCACATATCGAGATCAAATGGTCTTGCAAACACAATCCTCCACGGGAAGGTGCATGGCAGACGACGAAAAGGCCGGCCCAAAAAGAGATGGGAGGATAACATAAAAGAATGGACAGGTCTCCGACCAGAAAAGTCACAGGCAGCGGCATCTGACAGAGAGGGATGGCGTGGAGTTGTGAGGATGTCTTCATGTGTGCCCCAACGACCTCACCGGTTACGGGATGACCTGACCTGATATATACCATTGTGTGTCGTGCCTTTTCCATAACCGCAAGAGGTCGTAGGGACATCACTCAGCGTGTGAGTGAGTTTGGCATCTCTTCCGAGCTGTGTTCAGTCCATTATAATCATGTCTAAATTTCTCACACACCAATTTCGTGAAGTTCAGCCGTGTAAACTAGACAGTGAAATATGACAGATTTAAGCATAGTGCTATTCAAATAGCTGATGTCCAGACCAGGATTATCGGATAGAAGAAATCACGAAGAACGAAGAACTAATTAACCCGTCCAAATGGAAAACAACAACACGTTTCTGTGAACACAAGTGTAAGTCGTCTACTAGTGTGAATACCAGGCAAATCCGTGGTCAGGAGGCATCCATAATGAACTAAAACAGCAGAGCAATGTAAACCCGCAGCCAGTTATGGCGCCATCTTTGCTTGCTTACTTAGTCGCTCCTCTTCTACCGTGAGGTGTAGAGGTGCCATCTTTGCTGCTTATATAAATATACACACACATAAAACCACGCCCACACACACATACATACATACATAAATAAATAAATACATATATTAAAAAAACAGTAATGGTGTCTATAAATCTCATTGGACTGACATCCCGCCTACAAATAGATGTCAGGATATCAGTTTTAACCAACAATATTTATAGACACCATTTCTGTGATTCTATCTGTGATGATGTGCTTGCTCACCCTAACTAATGGTGCAATCAAACCAGCAGGAAGCTCGTAGTATGGCACAGCAGGTGTTAGATCCAGCTCTGATGGAGGTAACAGAGAGCCCATCCCTGGGGGTGGGGGTCCTAGTGGTGGAAAACCAGGGGGTGGCTTGCTAAAGTCTGGCATGGGCAGTGGCATAAGACCCGAACCAACAGGTGGAGGACCTTGCAAATCTGGCGGCAGCATGGCTAAAGGGAGAAAAATAGAGCAATCTTGTTATCATTCAAACAATCAAAACCTTTCACCTCCCTGTGGAGCAGAAAATTACATAGTTTACATGTCCACATCTGTTCAAGTATTTGTGACTTATAATTTCCACTGGATGTGGCAAGCAATCCCAAATCTAATCCTCTTTCCTCACCTAATATGCCTGGCAGGTTACAGCTACTATTTTTTGGTCCCCTTTCGTACCCTAATAAAACACGAGAAACTCTTTTAAATGGCAAAAATATCAGGCCCTCCATTATGAACCAGATAATGTTCCAACAACAATTAGAAGATCGAGATAGATCCGAACTTAGACATGTAAGATCAAGTACGTCTTATAATTTCATCAAGCAATATATATAGTTTTATTTTTAAAATATGAAATGTAAATACTTAAACAAAGTGTAGAATATTTGTAAATTATGTTTTTTTAATTGTGACAACCAATTTCAAAATGCGTACAGAATGTTTATTTATAACAAGACACATACAACTTTCCTAACTTTTGTGAAAATGGATATACTCTATAATGATCCTGAATTTATAAGCTTTTGTGTTGCTGAAGGATTTAAATATTATTGTACGTACAATATTTTTTGTTCTGTTTTGTAAATTTACAATTGCTCTATTCCAATCTTTAAATATCTTTCATAAATATTTTTAACTGTTTATATGATCAACTATGTTCATATAATAGGTCGTTCATTTCTGCACATTTTGACATATAACAATTGAGTTTATCCTTATAAATAAATATGCTAATCTAAAATCAGCAACAGCAGCCAAGTATAAAAAGAAACTTCTTAAAATGAGCTTGTAAATACAATGTTTTTGAGTGTGTATACTAAGAATTAAAGATAGCACAGAAGCACATTATCAACAGCTGTACTAAAACTGGGGTGACTAACCAATTCTAGAGCCATGGTTGTACTCAAACTGCTGAGGTTGTTGGGGCTGATGCTGGAGGCCTCCATACATGTTAGGTCCTGGCACCATACCTGGTGGGGCCCCATTCTGGTTGTAACCAGAGATCTGGTGAAGGTAAAGGTAAAGGACATTCAAACATGTGTTTCAAATCTATTGATCACGCATGGGTGTACAAAAAAACAGCCATGATGGTCCTATAGTACAAATGCAGTCAGATTACAGTGTTACAAATCATTGTACTAGGTCCTGGTCTTAAGTGTTGTGGCCAGTTTTCTTCTCCTCTCTTGCCTTCCCCAACTTAAGTCTGTTACCCGTTTACAGCTTGAGTAGACTGTAACATGTTGAGACCAGGGCTTGAACCTGGACCCTTCGACATGAGACACAAGCCTTCCATTCCAACCGCTTTGTCACTCAGCTACTCAAATGGAGCGGAAAAAATTTAATATGATGATGAAATGTATATAGGGAAGGTGCAGCTAAATGGTTAGTTGCATGGCTCACAAACAAAATTTGCATGTGTTTGGATTCATGAAATGGCAAGGTTGTACCCTTGTGATGGCAGTGTCGACAGCCTCAGGTTGACGGCTGCTTTTTTCGAAAAAATAATGGTTATTGTCTGACTGCGTACGATGAAGAAGAAGAAGTACCCTTGTGAGATGTGAGCTAATAAAAAAAATGTTAAATGTCGCACCATTATCTGAAACCCACTTTACTTGTGATGAAGAATTCCTTTTAATTGCAACTACAGGTCAGATACCTACTGCCAGATGGGTAATCTGTAGCCTGTTGAGACAGGTGCTTGAGCCTGGTTTCCTTTGCTGTGAGAGATAAATGCTTTCACGGAAGTGAAAAATGTAGCCTTGCCATAAAAGTGAATACTAACTTCTGCAGTTTGGCTGTCATTATCTTAGTATATGATTTATGTCGCTGTGGGAAACCTGACAAACAAAATCAATGAAGAAGCAAGACGACCTGAATCTTTTTGGACGGTAGAATTCAAGAAGACAGCCCAAAACAGGAAATAATGTTAGATAACTCGTATAACTCTATCCAAAGGATCAAGTAACAAGTCTATGTACCAACATGAGCACTGACAACTCAAATCATCTTCAGACTTAAGGACACAAATTGTTTCAAATAAATCTATTAACATAGGCAAAGACCCCAGCCCATCGTAGATGATGATGGCATAATTTATTTGCTAGCGCTATTTTTAGTAAGGATTAACTGCGCTACGTTTTATCCTCACTCTCTCGTCTCGAGCCGCCCGACCCCAGTGGCAAGTCAAGGATAAGATGACTAGGGGGCGACTACGAGATGCAGGGGACTCCGGATCAAGCACCCATGAAAAAGATGGCAGAGTCTGGAGTCAAACCCACACCGCCTGATCACGAGGCTGGCGGCTTAACCACTTTGCCATGGAATCCCCTAAATCTATTAACATAAGCTACAATAAAACTGGGTCTTATTCTATCTATCTATGTTTTTTGAACCCCAAACAGGGAGCATAAGACAGAAATAAGTGCTCTCCAGTTTGAATGGTGTGATGCTACTTTTCTAAGTTCTTGAATGTTGTTTAGACAACTATAGTTGAGCCTCTCTGATGATAGTTCTGTGAAGTCTATTTTGGTCTTCCTCTCTTTCTACTGCCATCTGGAGTTTAAATAAATGCCTGTAACAGGAGTCTATTGCTGTTCATTCTAAGCACATGCCTGATGTATGTACACTGTTTTTTTTCTAAAGATGGAAGAAACATAATGCCTGGTTGGTGTTTTCTCTTTTTAGCTTGTTGGACTTGAATTCTTCCCAGCCTAACTTCAATAGCTTTCTAAGAAATTTATTTTGAAAGTATTCAGTTTATTTTCTAGTGTCTTTGTCATTTTCTAGCTTTCACATCCATGTTAGAAATGAAACTACATTTGAGTTCAACAGCCTGAGTTTTGTGTGTTTGCTCAATATTTTAATTTTTGAATGTTAATTAAAGGCATTTGAGACCAAAGCAATTTGAGTGGAAATTTATTTTGTTCTATCTCCATCTTGTGTTATTTTACTTTCCAAAAACATGAAACTTTCAACCTTATGTAATAGTTCCCCATTCAGCTTGATATCATCAGCTTTGTTTGTCAAATTAATTCCTTTTGTCTTTGAGCCATTTACGGGGAGCCCTATCTATTCTGATATGTGGCGTAATAGATCTATCTTTTCCTGTACTTCCTCAAAAGTTGGATTCAGCAGAGCGAAGTCATCTGTGAAATCGAGATCTTCTAGAGTTTAATCATCTGTCCATTTTATGTCTAAATGTTTGTATAACCCAATCTATAGCTATGCCAAATAACAAAGGTGACATATAACCCAATATATAGCTATGCCAAATGACAAAGGTGACATATAACCCAATCTATAGCTATGCCAAATAACAAAGGTGACATAATGCAGCCTTGTTTCACTCCTGTTTCTACATAAAACCATTGTTTTTTCTTCAACCTTTCACACAGCAGTGTGAATTATCGTATAAAGCTCTTTTTTTTTTTTTTTGCCTCATTTCTCTAATCCCCAAGGCGGTCTGCGCCGCACTGTGATTTTTATTTTGCACCTGTTGGCCCAGTGCATCCGACTTCAGCATGCATTTTACGCAAGGCTCTGCTTCCTCCTGCATTTTCTAAGGGTTTGCTTCCCCGGGGTAACGGCTGGTGCTGTGTTGGGGATCGAACCCAGCATCTTCTGGTTGTGAGCCCTGCCACTTAACCACTAGGCCACGCCGTCCCCTAAGCTCTTATTTGAGTCTGATAGATACTCAACCTCTTTCAATAAATGGTGAAGTGGATGGATAGTGATGAATCCTGTATGAAGCTTGCTCTACAAACTTCCTGTTCTGTCCTCTCAAGCGCTTCTCACTGTCCAGCGCACATTTGATTTAACCAAACTCTTGCAATCCTTGAACTGCTAATTCATCAATTGCAGATCTATTATACAACAGACATTCCTTGATTGGTTTCAGTATGTCATCACTATCCCCATCACAGTATGTCCACCGTATCATCTTCTTCTTCTCGTTCGCCATGCTTTTTCTTGTTACATCTACACGTGAAGTCCGGTTCTCTGGATAAAGGTTGCCGTAGTGGAGAGTTCTTCAGGGCTTCCAAACGGCTTTGTGTGGATATTTGTCTCCATGGGCCAGTGCTAAGCACGCAATTGGTTAAGCATATTACAGTTTTGCAGAATATGTTCGGATGTCTGTGCTACCTGCTCGCACATACACATTGGCGATGGAGCCAACTTTAGCTGGTGTCCACCTTATCAATATCTAATGTCCTCCTTATCCACATTAAACATCCCACTTATCCACATCTAATGTCCCATTGCCCACATCTAATGTCCCATTATCCATATATAATGTTCCATTATGCACATATAATGTCCCGTTATCCACATCTAATGTCCTCCTTATCCACACTTGTTTCCCTTGTCCATATCTAATGTCCCCATTATCCATATCTAATGTCCTCCTAATCCACATGTATTGTCCTCCTTATCCACATCTAATGTCCCTAATGTCTGTTCTTCCACTACCACAAATTCCAGCATGACCAGAATAGTAGATCCACAAAAAGCACCTAATAGGTTGCGGTCCCAATATCCAAATTCAGTTCAGTTTATGTCATAGCCATCCCTTCTGTACCTTCCAAAGAATGGATAGATGAACCCAACATGATCACTACCCTGATTAATGAGATCTCAGATAATCACTTAAGAGCCGAAGTAACTGATCAATCTACACTCTCAACCTAGAGGTTGTCCTTGTAAGCCATGTTGTGCTCAGCAGTGATGATAACTTGTTGAACAAAAGGACAAGTCAAAAATAAAAATATGTTTAAGTGGCTTTTAAGGGGCACTTGCTGTGAAGATGCCGCTGACAATGGATAGGATACACATTACAGAGACCGGCTGACAACATTAGAAGACAGTCTCTGTTCTTGAAATCCCGGGGCAAGAGATATAGAGACCAAAGTATTCATGGAAAAGAGATGCTGTGACAAACAAACATAAAGGTAACAGGAAAGACATGAACTGAGAAAGAATAGCCCCCCCCCCCCCCCCCCCTCCAAACAAGCAATGTTATTTAGATACAACGGATTCAAAGGCAGACCATGAAAAAGGTGGCTTACAGAAATATCTGATGCAGTAAATGCCACTGTGCATGAGGCCCACAGACGGGCTCGTTCTAGAGATCTCTTCATAACCTGGCGCTGAAAGGTATAACAGAGTACACAAAAAGCAAAGAAGAAAGAGCTGAAAGGTTTTGATTGATTGATTGGTTAGTTTAAGTGGTTATTAACTGATTTTTTTACCCGGTCACAATTGATGTTTACCTCCTGTCAGGAGACGGTGAGGCTAACGTCTGGTCAGGAAAAACACAATGATCAGAGAATGTTAGCCAAGGTCAGGAGAAATATACTGGAGAAGATCCTCACCTGACCTCCTCGTTGGTCATCCTGGAAATGGGCTGTTGTCGAGGATAAAAGTCTGGCTAACAAGGTGAGGTTCAACATATCTCCGTAGTAGTGAGCGACACGCAGATGAAGCCAAGCATAGCACAACTGCCTGGAGGAGCCCGGTCCACCTTCATCAGCACGCTTGAGATGTGAGGAAAGCTACTGCAAACCATCACTTAACGTCCTTTTTAGGGCGCACATAAGAGTAACCTACTCAATGTAGGCATTCGAAACAAAAACCTCCTGTCAGTGTATGGCACAACAGCGACTGAACCAGCAATATACAGAGCGTGAATTTGCAATAAAATGTGGATTAAGCAGGTAGTTGCTCCTGTGACGACGAATCAGATGTGTGTACAATCAGTGAGAAACAGGAACCATCAGTATACACACCCTTTGCAATCTGCTGAAAAACACTAAGCACCCATGGATCTGCCTAGAGTGGTGTGATGTTGATTCTGATTATCATAACAGTTAGAATAACCATAGTATTTAGTTTCACTGCAGTCCCTCACACATTCTATGAATGACAACACACCTTGACAAGGGAGACAACAAACATACCTGATCATTGGCACTTGGCCCAACCATGTTGTTAGGGGGAGGAAATGACAAGAGCGAGCCTTGAACCTGCTGGTGGCCTGAGAGAGATGTCATTAGTGGCAGAGAAGATGTTACAGATGCCTCTGATGTTGGAGGCCCACCTGCATCTGGGAGAATAAAAGTAAACGTTAAAAACATTAACTACATATGACTTAACGTAATTCTCATTGTTCTCCGTAGAACATATGGTCGCAATACATATTCTCTAATTCTTCTATTGTGTTGACCTATCAGTTTTAGCTCTGCCCATATCAAAATCCTTCCACATAGCCAATGTGGCAACATTATCACCTCTTTTGCAACTTAGGGATAAGAGTGACCACAATGTGAGTGACCACATCTGGAAGGTCGCTTGCCTCGTATTTCCATTATATGGGTGGCAGGTTGTCAGTTCAGGAGCAATGTCAGCCAAAGTCCTGCCTATTTTCAAATCTAAATAAATAAATAATATAACCAATCACCATTATCCAAGTCACACAAATGTGTAATGCCCACCATCCACTTCAGTGTTTTCGCCCCATTCCACATGTCATATCCCCATCATCCAAGTCACCTAAATGTGTAATGCTCACCATCTCCACCATCCACTTCACAGTGTTTTCGCCCCATTCCACATGTCATATCCCCATCATCCAAGTCACCCAAATGTGTAATGCCCACCATCCACTTCACAGTGTTTTCATCCCATTCCACATTTCATATCCCCATCATCCAAGTCACCCAAATGTGTAATGCTCACCATCTCCACCATTCACTTCACGGGTGTTTATCCCATTCCACATGTCACATCACCATCATCCAAGTCACCCAAATGTATAATGCCCACCATCTCCCCCATTCACTTCACGGGTGTTCCGCCCCATTTCACATGTTATATCACCATTATAAAATTTGTTGCAGTATCAGAAATGTGAAATATGAACAAAACAAAAATGTTGGGCCATCTTTTTTTAGTTCTATCCATGAGACCTCTTTTTTCCCCATCATTCTTCACCAGGAGTTCTTTCATCACCTAATTTCTTCTATTCCGCTGTGAGTTTCAATCAAGTCCATGTCTTGCAATATTGTTAGGTTTCTGAGAGTGTCTAATTCATCTCCATTTTCCCTTCTCCGTCTCCAGTTGTACTGGTTGTTGTAAAATTGACTTTCACTGATCTATGTTTGTTATTACACCTGAGCTTATAACACAGAATAGCTTAGCTGCAACATCATGTGCTGAACCTAAAGTGACATTCAATTCCATGCTTTCTCCTTAAGTATGTTATCAAGCTTTAAGATACTGTTAATGACACCAAATGGAACAATTCTAGTTTCTTTCATAAGTTATGTCTTTGGTATAATTAGTATCAACTTTAGGATATATATTTCAAAAGAGATGTCAAATATTTGTCATCTATTTGGCTTGTTCAATGGGTGTATGATTAGTGTAGTGGTAGAGCACTTGGTTTTCACTGCAATGGTACTGGGTTCAGCTCCTACTACATCACATTCTGGTTGACCAAGTTCTAAAAAAGTTTGTAAATGGGGACCTGACCTACAGTTGGAGAACAAAAGGCAGCAAGGAAGGGAATCTGTACCTAGTACAATGACGGCAGCATCAGCTATGGAGGCTTTATTGATTTTTTGATTTTTTTTTTTGCGTTCACCTTATTTCTCTAATCCCCAAGGTGGTGTGCGTTGCACTGTGGTTTCAGCATGCATTTTATGTAATAGTCTGCTTCCTCCTGCATTTTCTAAGGGTTTGCTTCCCCGAGGTAACGGCCGGTGCTGTGATGGGGATCGAACCCAGCACCTTTAGATTATGAGCCGTGTCACTTAACCACTAGGCCACGCCGTCCCCGCTTTATTGATTTGATTTGATTTGGTCTGTTCAATAAAAGTATATAAAATACTGTCCCACAGCTTTTCAACCAGTAAAGTGCTTTTAAAATGTATAGAAGGTACAGGTAAAATAAGAGTAAAAAAAGGAACAGAAATGATGTCTATGTGTTTGGGGTGGGAGTTAACAAAGACAGAGAAAAATAGTTATATGTTGTCCTGCCATTTAGGTTTTTGTTGTCCCTCTTTTTTCTGTTCCCCAAGGAGGTGTGCGTTGCACTGTGGTTTTTATTTTGCGCCTGTCAGCCCAGTGCATCCGACTTTGCATGCATTTTATGTAAGGGTCTGCTTCCTCCTGCATTTTCTAAGGGTTTGCTTCCCCCGGGGTAACGGCCAGTGCTGTAATGGGGATTGAAACCAGCACCTTTCGGATTATGAGCCATGCCATTTTACCACTAGCCCGCGCCGTTCCCTGCCATGAAGATGAAGAATGGCTCAAAACACTGAGGTCAAACTTGTATTATGATGTTAAAGTCTTCAAACAATCTTGATAGATTACGTGAATGTCAGCTATTACGGCTTACCTATATTAAGTATAGGAATGATTATTTTCAGTGCTCTACGGCCATGTATACCATTCTATTCAAGTTTTTCACCTGGCCAGTATTTGTTTTTATTCAATTATTTAATTAAATAATTTTATTTTTGTTTCAGCTACATGTTCGAAAGACAAAAATTAACCACAAACTAAAAAATTACAAAAAAATTATGCAGGAGATTCCCAGATTCAATTAATTGTTAAACATTGATGCTGGCTGCACTATTCAAACAATAACGTAGCTGTGAGATTTTTATGTTGATCTGAGACGTAGTATTGTTTAATTGTTGATTCATTCAGATTCTCTCCTTTTAACTAATCAGCTTCCCTTAGCCATTAGCTCCTGGGGATTTTAGTTAATAGTTTAATAGTGCTGTGGGGTTCTATGGCTTTCCTTCCAACCCCGGATAGAAATCAGAAATGCACCTGGCTCCTTCCCAGCAACAAAAGGGAGAGAATGTCTCCTAAAAAAAAGCAATCCAGAATGAGATTCCTGGTCATGTTTGCGTTAGCAATTCTTTTCATATACCTACAATTTGGTCTATCGTCATTCACATTTTTGTTCTAACGTCTTCTTCTTCTTCTTTGGCATTCGTTCTGTAAAGGATGTTTGTGACGTTGTGTCATAGTTTACAGCAAGGCTGTGATATTTGTACCTTTCAGCCTGACACAACCATTTCAGCACTGTATTCCTAGGACAGGTTTGTCTTCCCTCTTCGATCCCTAATCACTTAGCAAGGCGGATTGGTTATAGTTTCCAGGGCTGGCACCTGGAGGCGGAATAGGGTCTTGGTCAATTATGGATCACTGACCCTGATGCAAACAACCAGCTATGAGTCGCTGGCTGCTGTCAGCTCATTCAATGCTGCACCTTTGACCCCTGCTGCCCTTCTGGCCCTACTGCACCTCTGGACCCTGGTGCACCTTTTCCCTTGCTGCACCTTTGCCCCCTGCTGCACCTTTTCCCCTGCTGCACCTTTGCCCCCTGATGCACCTCTGGACCCTGCTGCACCTCTGATCCCTGCTGCACCTTTCACCCCTGCTGCACCTCTGGCCCCTGCTGCACCTTTCACCCCTGCTGCACCTCTGATCCCTGCTGCACATTTGCCCCCTACTGCACCTCTGGCCCCTGCTGCACATTTCACCCCTGCTGCACCTCTGGACCCTGCTGCACCTTTCACCCCTGCTGCACCTCTGATCCCTGCTGCACCTTTGCCCCCTACTGCACCTCTGGCCCCTGCTGCACCTTTCACCCTTGCTGCACCTCTGATCCCTGCTGCACCTTTGCCCCCTACTGCACCTCTGGCCCCTGCTGCACCTCTGATCCCTGCTGCACCTCTGATCCCTGTTGCACCTTTGCCCCCTACTGCACCTTTCACCCCTGCTGCACCTCTGATCCCTCCTGCACCTTTGCCCCCTACTGCACCTCTGGCCCCTGCTGCACCTTTCACCCCTGCTGCACCTCTGATCCCTGCTGCACCTTTCACCCCTGCTGCACCTTTGCCCACTGCTGCATCTCTGATCCCTGCTGCACCTCTGGCCCCTGCTGCACCTCTGATCCCTGCTGCACCTTTGCCCCCTGCTGCACCTTTGCCCCCTGCTGCACCTCTGATCCCTGCTGCACCTTTGCCCCCTGCTGCACCTCTGATCCCTGCTGCACCTCTGGCCCCTGCTGCCCTTCTGGCCCTACTGCACCTCTGGACCCTGGTGCACCTTTTCCCTTGCTGCACCTTTGCCCCCTGCTGCACCTTTTCCCCTGCTGCACCTTTGCCCCCTGATGCACCTCTGGACCCTGCTGCACCTCTGATCCCTGCTGCACCTTTCACCCCTGCTGCACCTCTGGCCCCTGCTGCACCTTTCACCCCTGCTGCACCTCTGATCCCTGCTGCACATTTGCCCCCTACTGCACCTCTGGCCCCTGCTGCACATTTCACCCCTGCTGCACCTCTGGACCCTGCTGCACCTTTCACCCCTGCTGCACCTCTGATCCCTGCTGCACCTTTGCCCCCTACTGCACCTCTGGCCCCTGCTGCACCTTTCACCCTTGCTGCACCTCTGATCCCTGCTGCACCTTTGCCCCCTACTGCACCTCTGGCCCCTGCTGCACCTCTGATCCCTGCTGCACCTCTGATCCCTGTTGCACCTTTGCCCCCTACTGCACCTTTCACCCCTGCTGCACCTCTGATCCCTCCTGCACCTTTGCCCCCTACTGCACCTCTGGCCCCTGCTGCACCTTTCACCCCTGCTGCACCTCTGATCCCTGCTGCACCTTTCACCCCTGCTGCACCTTTGCCCACTGCTGCATCTCTGATCCCTGCTGCACCTCTGGCCCCTGCTGCACCTCTGATCCCTGCTGCACCTTTGCCCCCTGCTGCACCTTTGCCCCCTGCTGCACCTCTGATCCCTGCTGCACCTTTGCCCCCTGCTGCACCTCTGATCCCTGCTGCACCTCTGGCCCCTGCTGCACCTTTTCCCCTGCTGCACCTCTGACCCCTGCTGCACCTTTTCCCCTGCTGCACCTTTGCCCCCTGCTGCACCTCTGATCCCTGCTGCACCTTTGCCCTCTGCTGCACCTCTGATCCCTGCTGCACCTTTGCCCACTGCTGCACCTTTGACCCCTGCTCCAATGTGAAACACAGGTCACCACTACAGTTGGCTCCTTTAAAAGCAAGCATATTTCCAAAAATTGGCAGTCATTCACCTTTTTCTCTCCAATGTGAAGCATAAGTTTCAACTACAGCTGGTCCCTTTACAGGAGGCCTGTATCCGAGCTCATGAAGTGGCTGATTACAATAAACATTTTTTAACATGATGAACTTGCTAGTCCCAAGCACAGCCCTCTTCAGTCCCCTTTTACAACCCACTTGGTAGCAGTGACCCTATTATTCTCATCACAGGTATCATTCTGGTGATTTTGACCTATGTATGGATATAATTTGGAACTGAAAATCTTTGTAAGAAGGTCGTTAGGTAACAAAGAGGCAATGGAAGGTCAAAGAACACATGGAGAGGAGACCTAGAGCTAGTAAAAAAAATTTTAAAAAAAAGTTGGAAAGAAATGGAGAAAAAAAGATTTGGACCAATCTGCTTGTTGATGGCCATTGTTTCCCAATGTGATACAGGCGAAGAGGATGTGTTTTATTAGTCCTGTCTACAGGTAATCACTGGTACTAGTTGACATCCATATGATCTAAATGGGGACGGCGTGGCCTAGTGGTTAAGTGGCACGGCTCACAACTGGAAGGTGCTGGGTTCGATCCCCATCACAGCACCGGCCGTTACCCCGGGGAAGCAAACCCTTAGAAAATGCAGGAGGAAGCAGACCCTTACATAAAATGCACGCTGAAGTTGGATGCACTGGGCCGACAGGCGCAAAATAAAAACCACAGTGCAACGCACACCGCCTTAGGGATAAGAAAAATAAGGCAAACGCAAAAACAAAACAAAAAACCAAACAAAAAACAAAAAAAATATGATCTAAATGAGTCAAATAAAACCGCCCTACTTATTCAGACCAAAGAGATGCAGGCTGGCGGAGGAACAACCACGCTCAAAAAGCTGTGGGAGACCGGTGAAGACCTTTGTGAAAATCACCGGCTTTGAAGCATAGCATCAGTTAATCGAAGAACAAGAGGAAGAAGAAGAAGAAGAAAATGAAGTGAAATAAAACTAAAATGGGAAACAATGCGCACACACAAAAATTATATACTCAAACATCCCAACTCCACTGCCCAAAAACTCCACTGCCCAAACTCTCCACTGCCCAAACTCTCCAACTCCACTGTCCAAACTCCCCAACTCCACTGTCCAAACCCCAACTCCACTGCCCAAACTCCCCAACTTCACTGCCCAAACTCCTCAACTCCACTGCCCAAACTCCCAAACTCCACTGCCCAAACTCCCCAACTCCACTGCCAAAACTCCCCAACTCCACTGCCCAAAGTCCCCAATTTCACTGCCCAAACTCTCCAGCTCTACTGCCCAAACTTCACAACTCCATGGCCCAAACTCCCCAACTCCACTGCCCAAACTCCCCAACTCCACTGCCCAAACTCCTCAACAACAAGTATAGTTACCACCAGACTGGGCCAGCAAGACTTGCAGCTGTTGCTGGGCAGTGACCAGCTGAAGGTTGAGGTGAGCCACAAAATCCTGGTGCTGTTTCTCCAGTGCACTGTACTGCTGCTGTATGGATTGGGTGATGGTTGTCACTGCCTGTGCATTTTCTGTGATTAAGTTAGCCTGATTTGTTGTTTTTTTGGTGAGAAAAAAATTTTAAAAACCATTAAACAAACCAAACTGCAGCTTTTATTTGAGGAAGAAAATAACCATAATTGTCTCAGCTGTCCTCTTTATTCACTTGCTCTTTTTTTTTAGTGGTAACCTTTTAGTGCACCTCACACTGTGTTTTATTATAGTGTACAGATACATGACAAACCCCAGTCCAAATGACAGTGTAAATCAACTCACAAGGAAAGCACCATTTTCCGACTGAGAACCCAATACATCTCACTTAACAACCAGCTGAAAAGAATCCAGCCACAACATACTCCTGAGTGTCATATACACACACATACAAAAACTGTTGATCATCATCTCTTTGAGTAATCAACGATTTTAGGAAAATGCCTCTTCCTCCGCAGTAGATACTTGGAACACTTTGTATGGCATTAGACAACAGCTGATAAACACGTGCAGATACCATTACATTGCATTGGACAGAATGGCGAGAGCCAGGATGCTGCTGGATCCGTAACAACATTATAGTGTAACTGCGATAAAGGTTTTATTTTGGCCAAGCACGGAACGTTTTCATCAAGTTTTTTTATTTAGTAGCCTTTGGTTGTTATCAAGGCAGCAGGTGGGTTGCAAATAGAATCATCTTTCTTCTGGACAATATGGCTTAAGGCTTTATCAAGGGAGCCCAATTAGTTGGTCGTAAATACATTCTATGGTAAATAACTAAAACAACTTTAAATAAAAGTGTGAAAGCCTGTTTATTCTGTACTTTATTATAGGTTTCCTGTTTATTCTGTACTTTATTATAGGTTTCCTGTTTATTCTGTACTTTGTTTTAGAATCCCTCTTTATCTATCTACAGTCAACTTATGTCGTTACACGTCGTGGGGAGGTGTGACCTGATTTGTTTCATATTTTGTGGCAGGTGAAAATCCACTGGTGACTTGCCAGGTCAATCCCAGCATCTGTTAGCCCCTGGTATATACGATCGCATATTTTTTAGCCTGGTGGAAGTGTAAATTAGAGCAAGGTAGACCCGCAGCCTGTCAAGCGCCATCTAAGCCACTTTGCTAACCACATAACCAAGACCTGTTGTTATGGCCACACAGTCCCCGCCCCCCCCCCCCCTTTTTTTTTGGCGACATATTCTCTGTGGGGCGAGAATCCCTAGAATAATTTGAGTAGATCTTTAACTTGAATTTTGCCCGAGCAGCGGCCGACAGGCCTACTCTTTTCTATTTCCAACTGCTAAAGTATTTTTAACGTGCGCGCCACTCTTATTATAGGTTTCCTCTTTATTCTGTACTTTGTTTTAGAATCCCTCTTTATTCTGTACTTTATTTTGGAATTCATGTCTATTCTGTACTTTGTTATGGAACTTCATTCACTAGTTTGTTATAGAATTCCTCTATATTTTGTACTTTGTTATAGAATTCCTCTTTACTTTGGACTTTGTTATAGAATTTCTCTTTATTTTGTACTTTATTTTAGAATTTCTCTTTATTTAGAATTTCCTCTTTATTTTGTACTTTGTTATAGAATTCCTCTTTAATTTGTACTTTGTTATAGAATTCCTCTTTATTTTGTACTGTGTTATAGAATTCTTTTTTATTTTGTACTTTGTTATAGAATTCCTCTTTATTTTGTACTATGTTATAGAATTCCTCTATATTTTGTACTTTGTTCTAGAATTCATCTCTGTATTTTATTATAGAGTTCCTATTCTGCATTTTGTAATAGAACTTCTGTTTATTCTGCAAATTGTCATAGAACATCTGTTCATTATGTGCTTTGATATAGAATTCCTGATTATTTCTGGCTTCTTTATGGAATTTTAAACATTTACAGATATAAAATATGCATATATTTTAGTAAGCAAGTCAGAGAAGAAAAAAAATAATACATAATGCAGGCTGTTAATACTGTAAACATAGTATGCTAGTAACAACGCATATCGCACAATTATATTTGCTCTGTGAAAATAAATACCCCAAACATCATCATGTAGCATGTCCTTTGTAGAACGTCGCTCCCATCACAGTCTGTCTGAAAGAAACTCGTTCCCTTGCCAAAACACCAGCTTCCGCCACTGTCATACTCAGGCATTCCTGGATATCTTGGTGCAATCGTCTTCTTGCTCTACCCCTTCCTCTTTTGCCTGGCATCATACCTTCCATCATCGTTCTCTCAAGACCATTGTGTCTCTTGATGTGACCAAAGTATAAATGTTTCTCCTGAGGAGCTGGTACAGTGCCCTTGACCGGCCCATCTATGCTCAGAGACTCCAAGAATCTCTATCTTGGTTCTCTCCATTTCTCTTCCGATCATGAACAACTTGCCCTGGTATAGGCTCCTGACGTTCCAGGTGCCTATTCTTAGTTTTGTTTTTAGTCCCATTTCAGAGTTGTCCACTGTAATGCAGTCAGGCTTTAGGCCGTCATCTCTATTACTTGTACTGACTCTGAAATCGGCCTCTTCCCCAGTTGGCGTCGATGATCTGCCTGGCCTGAGGGCCTCACCATCGGATTTTTGAGTTTCGTTTCTCTCGACTGTCATAAGTTTCTTGGCATTTTACATCCAGTAGTTTGCCATTGCTTTCTGGACATTGTTCTGGCCGCTTACCAACTATGGTCTCTAGTACGCCCTTAGCCCGATACCAGGCGTTTCCAGCTCCCGCTTTCAGAGTCGTTGTCGCACAGGTCGATCTTCCGCCTCGTCCACCTGCAGCTGTGTGTACTTGTCAGGGGTGGACTCCCCTTCTTGTCATTTAACCCACGTAGTTTAGCCGGCCAGCCAAAGTTGTTGCCCAGGGGGTGGCGCTGCCGTACACAGGCAGACTCTAGGAACCATACGTGAGCTAGACAGAAGCGGGGGAACCAAATAGGATCCTGGCCATCAAGGATGTGGCTGCCTCTCACCGTGAGGTGCTATCCCTTACACACTTCTGCCCTACCCCAAACAATACAGTTTAAAGTGAATAGGCACTCCAGAAACGATCCCTGGAGCTCCTCGTAATTAAGCAACTTCACAACAATAAAAAAACCATGAGTTTTAGAAGCATAGTTTATAACAAAAATTGTCTGGATCAAAACTATATTATACAGGTGCATAAAGTTAAATTGTGAGAAAAGCTAAGCAAGTTATTAAACTATTTGTGGGGTGGCTAGTTAGCTGAATTCTCTCATTCATGTCTTTCATACAGCCAGGTGTATTGGTCAGCTGGAGGTCTGGAGTTCGATTCCGGAGTGCATATTACTGCACTTTCCTTTTCTACTGTTCGGTGTATGCTGTGCAGGTGCACAAATATGTGTATTCATTGTCCCTACTAGCCGACTTAGGTATAAAAAGCAGGGGAAGGTGAAAAACAAGAAGAGAAATTTGGAAATAGAAGGCAAATGATGAATAGTAACTTAACAACAAGAGCAAAAAATTGGACGTGAAAAAAAGAATAAGAAATATCAGCAAGACATGAACAATTAAGAATGGGCAGGATGTTGGGGTAAGATTGTATAAGCCAGCTAATGTTTTCAGGAATACAAAGAAACATACTTCTTTTTCTTCTTCTTCGTACGCTGTCAGACGTCAACCTGTATTTGTTCGAAGAAAGCAGCTGTCATCCTGAGGCCGTCAACACTGCCATAGAGCTTGTCTAGTGTTGGCACTGGTGATGGCCACATGTGCTTTCTCTGATCCTCGTATGTTGGGCAATTTTGCAGCAGATGTTCAGCGGTCATTTTCCCTGTACCACAGGTGCATTCGTCAGTGCCACCTATCTTCAGTTTATTGAATAGGTCTTTTGTGGCCTGTGCGGAGTCTGAAGACCACGACCTGCTCTCTTCTGTTCAGCTGGTAATAGGCATCATTTTTTGTGTAGCCAGTATGTTCTGTTTCCCATTTGGCCATATATCTGGCCCTAATAAACCTTTTGGACTCTTCGTAGGTTACACTAGAATCTGGTTGTCGTAGTCTTGCACCTTCTTTTGCCAGTCTGTCTGCCTCCTCATTGCCTTGGATGTTGCAGTGGGATGGGACCCACTGTACCACTACTCTTTTTGGTGCGGACTGCTGTCATAGATGACAGAGTACTGCTCTTAAATCATTAAGTTCAGTATTTTTCTGACTTTTTAGTGCTGTAACCACGGCCAGGGCATCTGTAAAACAGGACTATCTGGCTTTTACTGCAGCCTTCAGTGCCTCTGCCTCTGCAAAGAAACATACGACTTACACAGGTGAGAACTAAAAACTTCCATACATACCTGATAACTGGACAGGGCTTGGCTAGGATCTTTCATTCCCTGAGTAAATTATAACAGAAACATGTTTGTATTATTCCACCAACAAACAAATAAACAAAATACAATGCTTATAAGTATTAAAATTAACAATTAAATATGAGAAACATCCTAATTATGTATGCATAACACACACTATTCAAGTGGCAGGCACATTAGAGCACTTGCCTCTGACTGTGAAAGTGACCAAGTACGTAGAGAAGCAGGGAGGAGACTGTTCAGTTAAGTGTCTAACACTTATCCCATATCACAGTATTTGATATATGACACTTTCAGCGCAAGAAGGGCTCGCCCCACCATGATCAAAAAACCATTTTTTTTATATCCTAACTGATAAGTACCTCTTTTATCAAAGAAACTTTATCATTGTGCGGATGGCTGGAAATGAGGTATTTACAACGTCATGCAAACTATGCAGTTCTCATTAGAATGGAGGACATGGGTGGTATGATTAGATCAAAATGGCAATCGCTATACAATCAGTGTTATGCACTCAACTCTGCCAGCCAATAGTCTATCATGAAGCAAATAAATAGACCTGCAGTTGGTGTTAGTGATATGAAAAGTAGGTGACCATGTGTTTCAAGTGTTGATCATACACTATACATTTGGATGATAGACTGCATAACATCTGCCCTAAAACATTCCACAGTAGGCATACAAATTTTAAAAAGGAAACAATTAATTTTTTTTAAACAGCTTTCAATTTAGCAATTGTTAAGGCATAAAGTGGGGAATAGTTTGACTATTGATCATAGGGACGGGAACAACGCTCCAGTATGACCTATGTTTTTTTTCTATAGGATTAATCACAAACTTAAGTCTGCACAATATGTTGTGACTGCAGTTTTTATTCCCCAGCTCTATAATCCTGACTGCTGACCCCATGAACAGGAATAAACTTCATATTCGAAATAAGTTGTTTTTTTAAACTAATTTGTTTCCACAGCTAACTATAAACTAAATCTCTCATTTTGTATAAAAGGCAAGTTCACCCCTCTGGCAATGATTGTCTAATATGCCAGCTTGCACGGGTTAGTCATAGTCGGTAAGGTTTTTCACTTTTCCGTCAGTGTATTGTTATACACAGTGTTTCTTATATAAAAGCTCTTTGTAAAAACCAACACTAAATTTCTTTGGCGTGAATTTGTTCATGAGGCAGAGGCATGAGGTGATGCCCAAAATGATCTCACACAGATCAAAGATGAATCACACACCACCCGGGAGAGTATTGGGCGCCCCCCAGCTAGAAACATGCCCAAGACACATCACTCACAAGTAGAGGGATGCGCTTCTGAGGGATACGGGAACGACGAGACGAGACGAGACGGCTAATAAACGTCAATTAAATTACCACAAAACACACTTCATGATAATCTATTTAATGTCAGCATCAATGCGTGTCGTTCCTTTCGAGGTATATGTCATTGACAACCCTCCTATAGCAAGGTTGGTCCTCAGTTGCCTTTTCTGCCTCTTCCCAGGTGGGGTGCTGGCACTAAATCTCACCCTCACAGTCTCCTCTCCAGTCATCAAGGTGAGGAGACCAGATAGATTAAGTCAAGTTGAGGAGTTCAGATATATCAGGTCCCATCAAGTTGAGACGACCAGATAGATCAAGTCATCAAGGTGAGGAGACCAGATAGATTAAGTCAAGTTGAGGAGTTCAGATATATCAGGTCCTATCAAGTTGAGGAGACCAGATAGATTAAGTCATCAATGTGAGGAGACCAGATAGATTAAGGCAAGTTGAGACGACCAGATAGATCATCAAGTTCAGGAGACCAGATAGATCAAATCATCAAGGTGAGGAGACCAGCTAGATTAAGTCAAATTGAGGAGACCAGATATATCAGGTCCCATCAAGTTGAGGAGACCAGATAGATTGTCGTCAAGTGAGGAGACCAGATAGATTGCCATCAAGTGAGGAGACCAGATAGATTAAGTCAAATCAAGTGAGGAGACAAGGTAGATTAATTCATCATGTTTAGGAGACCAGAAAGATTTTCAAGCTGAGGAGACCAGATATACCAGGTCACATCAAGTTGAGGAGACCAGATAGATTAAGTCATCAAGTTGAGGAGACCAAATAGATTAAGTCATCAAGTTGAGGCAACCAGATAGATCAAGTCAAGTCAAGTGAGGAGACCAGAAATATCAAATCACTTCAAGTTGAGACTAGATAGAATAAGTCGTCAAGTGAGGAGACCAGATATATCGTCAAGTCAAGTGAGGGGAACAGATACATCAAGTCAAGTGAGGAGACCAGATAAGTCAAGTCATCAAGTGAGGAGACCAGATAGATCAAGTCAAGTAAGGTGCGGAGACCAGATATATCAAGTCACTTCAAGTTGAGACTAGATGCGTAGTAAAAAAAAGTCAGGTAATTGATATAATAAACTTGTTTCATGACAGGCAAGTGCCTTACATCTTTTCTATAGCAGCCTCTAACATACTATTCATTGCGTTTCTATTAATTTTTTTTTAATGGGTTTTTAGAATCGGCTTCATTGCAGTTTGGTGCTCCCATATGTGCTCCTATCCCGTTCATTGCTGAAAGTGCCAACAACAGAGTACGAACTCAGTAGCTCCTGAGGCAGCTTAAACATTTTCCAAAGAGTTTTTGTCAGGTAACATTTACAGCTGGGTCAACTGGAAGAAATGGTCATACAATGAATAAACCCCCAACATGCAAAGGTCTGTCAAACTGAGCTCGACGAGATTTGAACCTGGTACGTTGGGATTGTAATCCAAGCTTACAGTCCTTAGACCACCAAAAGTATAAAGTAAATAGGTTATCCAGTGCCAAGATTAATTAACTTAGGCCAAGAGATAACAAACTTCCATTTAATAAATCGGGAGATCTCACAAAGGATAAAAACGGGCTGGCTCAGCTTCAATTGTATTAAACACTGTAACAGATGTGAAATGACAACGCTATGGCTCACACCTTCAATAGTGTTGTTATTCCAGTCGAGGTGTTGAACCTACAAAAAGATGATGCCCAACAAACGATGGAGTGAAGAATATTGAAGATCTCCATTCCAGAACAAATCCGCAACGCAGAGATTAGACGTCAAACTTCCTTCTCTGACATCATTGATGTCGCGCCGTTATGAAAATACAGAATAGTCGGCCATATGGTGCGCATGTCGAATAACATATTGACACGTAGAGTGACTTCGTGGTGGCCACATAACTTTAGTAGCCCTTGCGAGCAACCAAGGCTGAGAGGTGAAGAGATGGCATAGTAGAGGCCCAACATTAGTACACCAAGGCAAAAGAGCGAAATGAGTTCACTCAACATTTGGCTGCCTGGCATCAGCCGCACGTGCCTGATTGGATATCAGGATTTTGAGATTTGAGCTTATCCTGTGTTCATTCTCCGTATTGTCAAAAGTGTGTCACTAGTATCAAGTAAATAGATAATCCTGTACTCACTTATTAGGATTTCTGTTATGAGAATGGAACAATCCCTACAATAAAACAATGCAGACGTTTCAAGCATCTGCACTATTTTCAAACACTTTAAAATGCCACGCACCAAATGTTAAAAACAAGCAAAGCATGCATATCACTACTTTGATATTATTCCACTTAGTAAATACTAAACATATCTGTATTTTCATTTTCAATCTATTTTATTCTTTCTTCTAGGTAGTAAACACATCTGTTTTATTAATAAACTTTTACAAATATATTTTACTTTATAAAAATATAAACTAGCTCTATAAATCTTCCACCCCCAACCAACATGCACCAAAACTAGGTATAAAAACCATAATGTTAATGATGAATACTTTTGTAAAATATCATTCTTCTTCTTCTGAGTTCATTCTCAATCTCCCACTACCAAGTCCTGAACAGGGCTTTGCAAGTAGCTGGATGTAGTCCGGTGAACGGATTTGCGTTGTGTCGCTAGTTTACAGTTTGACTGCGATATTTGCACCTTTCGGTCCGACACATCCGTCTTCGGCAGGAAAATATAATTAATTTCATATTTACCAGTTTTGCTTTAATCAAATTTGACCTTCCCAAACACAAATTTTAAAAAAAAGATCAAACAGATAATCAAGAACTGTGTCGCTGTTCAACCATCATCAACTCATTAGTCTTTGACAAATTTACGTGAATGTAACATTCACCACTTACAATAAAAATTTTTTAAACATTTTGAACTTTCAAAAGAAGAAAAAATTGTTTTTACCAAACCCCTAATGTCAGAAATGGGGAAACTGAAAACATACTTTGTCAGACTCAACTTTTATCATTTAGGGGCTGCTTATGTTGAAACAAAAGCGTGCAACAAAAATACTTTTTTTTTTCTATTACGTAGAAAGAAAATCCTTTGAATAAATTTCCCCAGTGACAAATAAATGTTCCATTAACCATTGAAAATTAAATTGCTGATATGAGCTTATCTACAAAGACGATTATTTAGAAAATTTGCATCAAAGGGACTGATTCAATAGCCATTGTTATCTGTTATGGAGTGTTTTAAAACAATTTGAAAGGAAAGCTGTAAAAAAAGTAAACTGCAAGCGCAATGTATGTAACTGCCCAACAAACATGGTCAAAGCAGAAAAGTCAAATCAAAATCCGATTCTCACCTTCAGCAACTAATCAATAATTGTGTTAGAGAATGGTTAACACTTACATAAATGTGGAGTATAGCACTGCCAAAATTGTTTTACGTTACATTAGAATGAGCTGGTCAAGTCATGCCACCTGCATGTATTTGTTAGTTGCTGTTGCTAGTTTGCCGAGTTGACCGCCGGGGTCTTTGACAAGAATAGCACCACTGCCCCACAGACAGCATGTTGTAAGAGGCAACTGTGTGACATGGCATAACCCCGGCCATGGTTAGGTGGTTTGATAAGAGCAGCATAGATGGCACCTAACAGGCTGTGGGTCTACTTTGATCTGGAGTTTGAGTCTATTAAGATGGATTCGCATATCAGTTAACCACCCTCTGCAGCACTTGTCCCAACGGAGTGGAGAAATAAGCTGCTCAAGCCTAACACGCTAAGCAGGAAATCCTCATCTGATTAAATCCAGCTCACGCCAGAACTGGCACCTCCACAGGGCCATCTGTCCCTGTAGAAGTACAGGTCTACTAAAACTAAGAGAAGACTAAGTTACCACATAAAGATTTCCAATTATCTGGCCTGGGAGAAAGAAATGTTTATCTTCCAACACCACCGAGTGCCGGGCACTCAAAAAGTAGGTGGTCAAGAGTTGTGTATGGACATGTACATGACTGACTCTGTGGAGAGTGGTGTAAATAGAATCGATGCAACCTTCCAGCATGTTTTAAAGAAGCCCCAGAAGCACAGTTGTCAGTGAACTGGCTGCTCAGACAAGCAATCTAGGTTCAATCCCCAATTAGTGTGGGATATTTTTTTTTATCGTTAGCATCTCCAGCATGATATGCGGTGGCAAAGGCATAACACAAATAAGGAATAACATAAAAAGGTAAGCAATACTTTAAAAATAAACTTCAATTTGAAGATTTAGAATTTATATTTTCAAGAACAAATCACCAACACCCTCTGACATGTTGTATGACCCTATGTAGAACTTCTCACTCACATTGCACCTGACTTCTATATTTTTTACTTGACTCTTAGATCTTAAACAAGTTTGTCACCCCCTAGCCTAACACCATATCCTCAATACGCCACACGGCATAAAAATGAGGCTTTTACTTTACTTTGTTGCAAAACGCAACTAAAGAGGTTTGTGCCTGAGGCTAACAATCTAACATGTAGAAGACACTACTGTTGTAAATAGCCACTACAAAAACTAGGATACTTCTTCGGCTTTCATTCTGAAAAGTATGCTGTGTCTTGGTGAGCATGCTGATAAATTTTGCATTGCACTACAGCAAGGAGGACACAGATCCACCTTCCTAGGTACATCTCAGGATGTAAGTAGAGCTAATGTAATCCACTACCAAAGAAGTGTCATCAACGGTTGAATTAACTCAGTATGAGTGACTTCCACAACAACCACAACCTCATAAAGATACAAATCTAACAGAATGACGGTCTCAAACACTTCATCCCTTATGGCAGAAGCTGGTTTAGGACTACTTTCTACCAAATACGGATGTGTCTGACCGAAAGGTACAAATATCGTAGTCAAGCTGTAAGCTAGTGACACAGCGCATTCCGCTCTCCGGACTTCATCCTGCTACTTGCAAAGCCTTGTTCAGGCAAAGCCTTGTTCAGAACTTGGTAGCGGGAGATTGAGAATGAACACAGAAGAAGGACTACTTTGACCATTTATCTTCCATGGTTATAGTCTAGGCTTAATACAAATAATACATTGTTGGATGATCTGATGTGTTCATGACTCACAACCAAATGCCTCCTTGAGCTTGTATTCATAAAACAGCTAGGTTTTACCCTATCAGACATACACACCCATTAAAACAATCTGTACTGAATTCATATTCAGTGTACCGCTAGTCCTAACACACAGTACAACACACTCTACCTAAACAAGAAAGGAAAGAAATGGAAGTGTGTTCTTTCAGTGTTGGTTTCTGTTGTTTTTGTGTTACATGACAAGGTTACTAGCCCCATGCACAAACGTCTTTCCTGGCATTAAATAAAACATGCTTAGAAGGTTACAAATCCTTTGAATGGATGTTTAACACAAAAAGATTCTCATTAACAGCTGCTCTAAAAATGAACTGCTCAGAAAAATAGCAGAGAGTTCAAAGATTATCAAGCTAATTCTCAATAAAAATCAATCAAGACCTTTCAGCTCCCCATGGAGCACAGGTCTGCAACACCTATCATCATCCTTTCCAGCTCTGTCAATGCTTTTCCTATTTAATTTATGTTTATCTCAAGTTCTGTTCTCCATGTCTGTTTGGGTATCTTCTTCTCTTACCTCAGGGATTACAGAACAGAGACTACCTTATGATACACGTGTCTTAAATGTGTGTCATATCCAATGCCAGTGACTTCTCTTCACATCGTTCCACTCATATATGTTTAGCTTTATCCAACAGTTCCACATTAGTGATTTTCTCATACCATTTAAACCTGTCTATTCTTTACATGCATGCATTTATGGCAGTCTGTACACTTTTTTGTTGTTTTTTTTTCTCCGTGTTTCAGAGACACAATAGAACACACTTTACACTGGAGTTGAAGATTTTTATTTATGTGTTAAACTTTTAATTTCTTTTGATTTTCAAAATTTCCCAAATATAATGAAAGTTCAAACCATTTGTATTCTTATTTTGTTATCTTTATATGTACCGGTTAAAGGTGAGGGCTCGAGTTTGCCACCGCAGGTTTCCCCATATAGCTCAGTCTCTCTTTGCAGAATGGTATACCACATGCCAAAAGCATCACACAAAGCATGAACTATGTAGCTCCAGCAAGGAACCCAGGAATCTCCGGACCTAATTGCCACCATGAACCGACCCCTGCAGCTCAAATTCGAACCACGACAGTCTGAACACGAGGCAAACGGATTGACCCCTTCGCCACGGAGACCCTCAAACTTTAAATTGCCACCAAGATAACTGAATGGTTATGGGACAGAAGAGACAAGTCATTGTCAAAGTGCTGATAACCAAGTTCTTTTATCAAATTTATTAAATTTCATTTTTTGGGAGTTCATAATGTTGTCTTCATAATTCAGTTAATAGCCAGTAGAAAGAGAAATGCAGATGACAGACATACCTGTCATATACTAGTTATTATTTCAAAGGACTCACACAGCTGACATTCATGTAAAACTCTACATTTCATATCTTCATGTGTTTTTTAATTATGCTAGTGAACTTCAGGGTCACTCTATAATGTCTTAGCAACTTCCAAAGTGATTCTCTCGCTATGCTGTCAAAAAGCTTTTCAGAGCGCATGAGCTGCAGTGATCACCGACCCATAGCTGACTGCTAGCGTCAGGGCCAGCGAACCAGAGCTGCCAAGACCCTTCTACACATCCACGCGGTCATCCTGGATAACAGGCTGCAGCAGGGCAGACTGGCTAAGGAGAAGGGATCTAAGAGGGAATGCTAACCCGGTACTCAAAAAATGCTTGCTGAAGTCGGATGTGTTGGACCAAAAAGGGTAGTGGTACAGTGGGTCCCGTCACACTGCAACATCCAAGGCAACGAGGAGGCAGACAGACTGGCAAAAGAAGGTGCAAGACTACCACAAACAGATACCAGTATGACGTACGAAGAGTCAAAACGGCTTATCAAAGCCAGATACATGACCAAATGGGAAACCGAACATACTGGTTACACCAAAAACGATGCCTATTACCAGTTGAACCGAAGAGAGCAGGTAGTTGTCTTCAGACTTCGCACTGGCCACAACAGACTGAGGTACCACCTATTCAACAAATTGAAGATAGGGTGTACCGACGAATACCCGTGCGGTACTGGTAAAATGACCACTGAACATCTGCTACAGAACTGCCCGACATACGAGGATCAGAGAGAGCAGATGTGGCCATTACCAGTGGAACTGCAAGACAAGCTCTATGGCAGTGGCGAGAGCCTCAGGATGACCGCCGCTTTTCTCGAAAAAATAATGGTTACTGTCTGACTGTGTACGCAGAAGAAGAAGAAGAAGGATGTGTTGGACCGAAAGGTGCAAATATCACAGTCAAGCTGTAAACTACAACACTACGCATTCCGTTCTCTGAGCTACATTCTGCTACTTAAGCCCTTTCAGGGTTTGGTAGCAGGAAATTGAGAACGAACGAAGCCAAGTCAAGCCAAATTGCATTTCACCACAAATCTGATATAAAGTGGAGAGTTCCATTCCACACTTTGTCAAACTAATATTCTCATTGTAGCTACCTGGTCTGCATTTTCTCAATAGTCTGCCTGTTCTTTCCTCAACTGTTTATCTATGGCCTCTTTCAATTTCGCTAATATCCAGATTAGATATTAGGAAATATTTTTTTAGTCAGAATGGTGAATGCTTGGAATGCATTGCCACAGGAGGTAGTGGAGGCAGAAACAATTAATGCATTTAAGAACAAATTGGATGCGCATAGCTTTTAAAGCAAGGTAATGCAAATGAAACTGGTTGTATATTGACTCTGCAGTTTTCTAAACCAGTATAAAGACGTTAAGTTAAGTTAATATGATCTTATGAAATATTTGTCTAGGCACATTAATGCTCTCTAATTTGTAAACAGCTGATTATCCCTTCTTTACCAATTTGACTACAAAACCTTCCTTCCTGTTTGCTGGTATTTCTTCTACGTCCCAAATTTTACCAAATAATTTGTAGAATATCTCTGTTGGGGCTTTCATGTTTGCTTTGATTGCTTCTGCTGAATTACCATCTATGACAGTGGCTTTACGGTCTCTCACAAACATTGTGGTTTTCCTAATTTCTTCTTTGTTTGTTTCTAGCAACTTGCTTGCAGTTGCACATCTAGCCATCCGAATGTCTGGGGGTTCTTGTGGAGGTGGTCTTTTCAAAAGCTATTCTAAATGTCCTCCCATCGCTTCAACTGCTCATTTGTGTTGCTAATCAAATTTCCTTCCTTATTGTTAATAAAGCCATTTACTTGCTTATATTTTTCTGCTAGTTTATTTTGTGCTGTTGTACAGGCTAATTCTCACTGACAATAAAAAAGAAAAGTATTCACCTCCAGTGTTTCAGGTCCAAAGTATTTATTTTTCTCCCACAAATCCAGCAACTGAAAGAAAATGTCAAAAGCAAAACGATTAGATTGCAAATATACAAAACAAGCAAAATAGATTACAAACTACAAGATAAGTAACACGATAACAATAATCTCTTGCAGTAAGAAGCAAAATAATAAATAGACAGAGACCCTACAACTTCAGAGACATGTAGAACTACCATTCTGGCCATGATGGAGTTCAGTGATGAAAGGGTTGATGAGCTACTTTAGAAAGAATCCATGGTGGAGACATTAGATACAAAATAAAGAGAACATCCAGGAATTAGTCAACAGCCATCTGTTAGATGATGACACTGCAATTGATGAAACAATGACAGAAATGTGTTTGGGAGTTTGGAATCAAAAATAGGTATAACATGGGCTCCTGTAAGGATGGATTAGAAGTGTGTACATATGGCAAGCTGCAGGAACCATCAGAGTCCATATGATAAACTATCTGCTTGAAGAGACGGAGTATCAATGGGTCTGCCTGGCATGACGTTATGTTGGTTCTATTTGATATAACAGAATTGAGGGCCGAAGACGCCATGAACTAGACGACAGCAGTCAATGACTCATACCTGGCTGCATGCATAGGGTCAGCAAATCAGAGCTGCCCAAGACTCTATTCTGCTTCCAAGTGGTGGCCTTGAAAACAAAATGCAGCCTGGCTGAGAGATTAGGGATCAAAGATGGAATGCAAACCTAGTCCCGCTAAATGATGTGCTGAAATTGAATGTGTCAGGGACAAAAAAAAGCAGATCATCACAGCCTCGCTGTAAACTATGACACAGCGTAACAAACATCATTTTCAGGGTGAAAGCCGAAGAATAAGAAGAAAGAAGAAGAAGAATAATAGGCCAGGTTTATTCCTGAGTTTAGCTTTATAACTTTTGTGTGGATAGCAGGGTCACTTACTGAAGAAGAAAACAAAACAGATTTATTACATCCTACTATGTATGTTGTTAAAGGTAGCTCTAGAAGGTTGTACATGGGAGCTAAGCAACAGTTGGGCTCATGTATATACAGACTGATCAGCATCAAATGCAATAGAGAATGGAGGTGGAGGATCTTTCTAAACCTAAACCCAGGACACAAAGAGAGCTATTAGTGACGATTTGAACATTTTCAAGTAAGAGCAGAGGCAGATACCTTGAAAATTGCAACAGAAATTCTTCTTCTGCGTTCGTTCTCAATATCCCGCTACCAAACCCTGAACAGATGTGGTGTCAGTGATTGCAGCACTGGGGAGACAGATAAATACAGACCTAAAGGAACTAAGAGTGATACTCTATAAACAATGTCACCTGTTTGAGAGAATTGTGATAGTCGATTCCATCTCACTGCAATATTCTTGGCAATGGATAGGATCAAATACTGTCGAGAGAAGGTAGAAATCTACCTCAACCAGATGTAGGTATAACTTATGAAATTACCAACTCAACATAGGTGGACAGAGAATAACCTTTAGACTCCCCATGGGTCACAACAGACTGAGATACCATCTGTTTAACAAACTAAGAATAGGACAAGCAAATGAATGTGTCTACGGCGCTGACAAAATTACTGCTGGGCATCAGCTAAGAAAGCACTAATACCATTTCGGAACAATCTCTATAGAGTCACCAATAGCCGCATGCTAACCACTGCTTTCTTTAGATTTATTCATGTTTACGTTTGAAAGCATTTTTATGCAATTGAATTGGTGGTTTCTGTAGCAATTTTTTGTACTTGAAATTACAAGTACTATTTAGAAGAGTGCTCAGATCCTATCCTTTATTCCCCAGTAACGGGCCTAGTCATCCAAGTGGTACTTGAGGAAAGAAAAATGAGTGACCTTCTGATCATATATTATTGGTGATTAAACAGGATTGCACATTGATCTAGCAACCTCAATATGTAAAATCTTTACTATTGAAACTGAATCTGCAAGTAATCAAATACATTTGTCTCTGTGGTACTCAGAATGCAGTTGCCTGATGATATCAGTCTTGTAGGACATATTCTGTTGTCTGTGTGCTTCTCCGCTTATACACATGAGTGATAAAACTAATTTTAGCCAAAGAGGCAATTCAATCTGTTATGTCCCATTATCATGGGGATAAGGATTAGCTGCTTTGCTCAATCGAGGAAGTGATAATTGTCTCTCCTTTGATTGACTTTCCTTATGGTTGGTTACAGGAAGGATGGCAGTGAATTCAAACTAGGGACATAATACTGTTGTCATATGACATTGTTCTAGTGGAGCAGTGAATACAAACTAGGGACATGAAACTGTTGACATATGATATTGTTCTAGTGGAGCAGTGAATACAAACTAGGGACATGATACTGTTGTCATATGATATTGTTCAAGTGGAGCAGTGAATACAAACTAGGGACATGACACTGTTGTCATATGATATTGTTCAAGTGGAGCAGTGAATACAAACTAGGGACATGATACTGTTGTCATATGATATTGTTCAAGTGGAGCAGTGAATACAAACTAGGGACATGATACTGTTGTCATATGACATTGTTCAAGTGGAGCAGTGAATACAAACTAGGGACATGATACTGTTGACAAATTACCTTGTTCAAGTGGAGCAGTGAATACAAACTAGGGACATGATACTGTTGACAAATTACCTTGTTCAAGTGGAGCAGTGAATATAAAGTAGGGACATGATACTGTTGACAAATTACCTTGTTCAAAGGTGGCAGTGAATACAATATAGGGACATGATAATGTTCACAACTGACCTTGGTCAATTTCTGTATTTTGTCATCATCAGCTGTCAAACATGATGTACAGAAGACTGGAACAACAACAGTTTCCAATGCTTTCCGCAGGTTCTCTACATTGCGACGAACACTGAAATACAGTCAAGTTAAATAGATTATAAAGTTACAACCATCACTGTATATTTATGAATCAGTTTTATCTTCCTCATGGGGTGTCTGGCTTGGCTTCGTTCATTTTCAATCTTCCACTACCAAACACTGAAAGGGCTTAAGTAGCAGAATGTAGTCCAGAGAACGGAATGCGTTGTGTCGTAGTTTACAGCTTGAGGTCCAACACATACGACTTCAGCAAGCATTTTTTTAGTACCAGGTTAGCATTCCCTCTTCGATCCCTTCTCCTTAGCCAGTCTGCCCTGCTGCAGACTGTTATCCAGGATCACCGCGTGGAGGTTTAGAAGGGTTTTGGCAGCTTTGGTTCACTGGCCCTGACGCTAGCAGTCAGCTATAAGTCGCTGACCACTGCAGCTCATGAGCTGCTCAGCATCTTGATCCCATGGGGTGTCTAAAACATGTTGGCTTAAACAAATTCCACACATTCTCAAGAAGAGCTTCTGTTTTCATATATCTCCAGCTGGTTCACATTATCAATCCACTATGCTATATTATCATTATCTCGTTCCATAGGTTTAATCTTGACAATTCTTGTTTGGTATGAAAATAAACAAGTTGAAGATAAAGACTATGGTAATATTCAAGCAATATAGGCAAATGAATATAATCATCAATGGAAAAATTCTAGAACAAGTACAAAAGTTTACAAATTTACGGCAAACAATCACAGAAGATGTCTGCAAAAATATTGAAACTAAGACAAGGATTGCATTGGGAGGGAAAAACTTCAGAAAAAAAAAAAAACATGCTAACGTCAAAGAATATCAGAATAGAACTGAGGAAAAGAATTATACTACTCATGTATGACCAATTGCACTGTATGTGGCTGAAACATAGACTCTAGCAAAGAAGGATAAAAAAAAAGCTTAGAAGTGGTTTAAATGTGGTGCTACCGTAGAATGGAGCGAGTCAGTTGGACAGAAAATAGATCCAGTAACAATGTTCTCACACAATGATAAATATTGAAAATGATACAAAAACTAAAATTGAGATGACTGGAAAGCAATTTCCGACATGAAAGTCTTCTACAGTAGATACTATAGGGCAAAGTCCAGGGGAAACATGGAAGGGGGTGACTGAGACTCACACTTTTATATCTCAGCCATGCAGAGACGTTAAAGTAAGAAACTTTGCTGAAATAAAGATAGCTGCAGAGGATAGGGTCAAATGGAGAGACATTCCCAGACAACCTTACAATAAGTCTTAGAAGAGATCAACCAGATGATGATGAATTATATGTGTATGTTTACACCTTAGACGTCCGTGTTACCAGGGTCAGGGCCTGAATTGAAAGGTGAGCAAAGAATAGTTACGCACATTTAGGGAAGTCCTTTATACATCAGTTCCGCTGTGTTTCAATTTTGTAATTGGGAAAGGCACATGTTTCTCGATGTGCAAAGGATTGGGCACACTCAGTGCTGTAAAATGTTTAGTTAAATACACTAACGGTTTCATTGTGAGACAGTGTGAACTTAGACATGCATAGATTAATATTTGAGACATGTATATGGCTACTGGCAAGAAGATCAACTAGATAGCTGTCAGGAACAAGGGAAGCAGAGCAGATGGGAGGTATGGACTAGCCATCGACCTCAACACCTGCAGTGACAAATGAATTATTAACAACGGTAAAATGTCAGTGACAGATGAAGACATTGCACATTTCATCATGAATGACAATGACAGATCAACTCACCAGTGATGCATCACATCATTGATTAGGTATATAAGGTGAAGTCTCAGCTGAAATGGAGCTTCTTTTGATGTGATTCTGTAAGACACAGATGTTAAATGTCAATTATGAACTAGTTTAAATGTTGGCACTGTATCCAGATGAAATATATTTAGCAAGTTGGTACTGTACCCAGACAAAGTATACTGTGTAGGTTGGTACTGTACCCAAATGGAGTATACTATGTAAGTTGGTACTGTATCCAAAGAAAGTATACTCTGTAAGTTGGTACTGTAGCCACATGAAGTATAATCTCTAATTTGGTACTGTACCCAGATGGAATATACTATGTAAGTTGGTACTGTACCCACATGGAATATAATATGTAAGTTGGTACTGTACCCAGATGAAGTATACTCTGTAAGTTGGTACTGTACCCAGATGAAGTATACTCTGTAAGTTGGCACTGTACCCAGACGAAGTATACTCTATAAGTTGGTACTGTACCCATATGAAGTATACTTTGTACGCTGGTACTGTACTTAAAATGTGTATATTTCATCTGTGGCTACCTCCTCCAACATTTTTTATCAGGTATTGATTATCATTGCAACAGCTTGTTTTACAAGGTGCGGTAAACATTTCCATTACGTTCTACCTTTCCTTCCCTAGCATTAAACCATATATCTATTTACAGATGAATCAACTAGAGCATGCTGATAAGAGAGTGCTTTACCCCCACGTTAATCGCAAGAAATTTGTCAGACATGGAGAATGACCAAGGCCAAAAAACAAATACTCCAGTCCTTCGTCAGCAGATGACTAAGAAGAATTATGGGCATAAAGTGGCAGAACATGGTGAGGAATGAAGACATATGGGAAAGAAACCAAAAACAGTCACTGGAACAACAAAGTTAAGAAAATGGGGCTGGATAGAACATAAACTACATACGGCAATGTCCAACATAGCCAGACAGGTTCTTACATGGAATCCTCAAGGGAAGAGACGAGATGGAGAGGTGTACCCAAAAATACATGGAGAAGAAAATGTGAAAAGGAACTAAGATTAAATGATTACACAGAAGCAGAAAGAGCAGCCCAGGACTGAGTATGCTGGTGGCATTTTGAGCGAGGGGCGACAAGCTTTGATTGATTTGATTTGAATTTGTCAAATTTAGATTTGAAACTTGCCACCAAGAATTATTTAGATAGAGACCCTAATGACTGAAACTTGCCACCAACAATTATTTAGATGGAAATCCTAATGACTGAAACTTGCCACCAACAATTATTTAGATGGAAATTCTAATGACTGAAACTTGCCACCAACAATTATTTAGATGGAAATCCTAATGACTGAAACTTGCCACCAAGAATTATTTAGATGGAAATCCTAATGACTGAAACTTGCCACCAAGAATTATTTCGATAGAGACCACAGGGATTGAAACTTATCACCAAGATTTATTTAGATTAGAGACCCTAGCGGTTGGAATTTGCCACCAAGATGTATATAAATAGAGACCCTAGTGGTTGGAATTTGCCACCAAGATTTATTTAGATAGAAACCCTTGCAGTTTAAATTTGCCACAAACAATTATTTAGATAGAGACCTTATTGGTTGGAAATCGCCACCAGGATTTATTTAGAAACTTGCCATTAAGAGTTAGTTGAAAACACCATATATTCACTTTTAATAACTAAAAATCTTTCTGGAAAAAAAGCCTGTACAAAATAGTGTACGCTGAAGATAATGTGGAAAAACATGTACATATTATTAGTAAGCACTGAGGAAACAAGTGTGGTGCGTACAGTGAACAGTGTCTTTTGCAATCACCAAAAGGGCATTCGTCAGGGATATGTGCTGTCTCAATTACTTGTGAACATTTATTTGGATATAATTGTTTCAGAGACTTATCAGGCTGTGGTACATGACCCAGATCATGATTCTATATATGAATTGCTTTTCTCAAATGGCTAATGCCGTGCAAAATTAGACGAACAGAAACCATAAAGTAATTTGCTGCTTTGGAAGCACTCTGTGATAAGTATGGTACGGGTATCAGCACGGCTTAGACAACAACTGTGAGTGTGGGCAGAACACAGGGGCCACTTAACTTAAGCACCCAGAACTTGGCTCTCCAGCAGGTTCAAGTCAAGTACCTGGCAGCATTATCTTGGAAGATGGTAGGTGAAATAGAGAAATTGAGATCAATTGCCAAAAAAGCAGCAGGACTGACTTATCAACTGGCACTGATGCTCAAGTATCCCCCACAGTAGTCTGATTATGGCTTGGTGTAAACTCTGCGAGTTTACAATGCCCGACGGTCCAGCTTCTGAGCGAGAGGACGACCAACGAGAAGACGGTTTTCCAGCGACATGGGCTGACAATATTACACATGACACATACAACCCAGAAGAGGAGACTTATTTTTCCCATGATACTAATCAGGGTATAAGTGGCATGATAACTAACTAACAACAAGATGACATCCATGCTAAACTCACAGGCATATCTTTACATGCATACTATCAGCAGCAGATTCCCTTTATTATACTGCCATTCATCATGAAACTATATGCCATCCTCACAAAAATATATACCATCCCTCACAAAACTATACCTTCTAAGAAAATACTGAGACAAAGCATCACAGAACTTCTCAGATGAAGTTCTCTGCATGATCCAGTTTTTCCCAGCCTGAAATGGATATATGTATGTGTGATTAACTCTGCTGTAGCAAGGTTCTCTATATTTGAAATATCAGAAAAAGATCATAAACAAAAATATCTGGTGACAATAAAACATGAATCTGCATACGTACAGAGGAAATTAAGAACATGTCTGTGAGTCAGTAACATGTGATCAAAATAAGAGCATAATATCCATGAGAAACATTAGATTGAAGAGTGTCTTTGTAGCATTTCTTCTGTCCTCCTGATGAGCATCTGCTCATTCTGAGCTCACCACATAGCAGATGCTTGAGGAGGCACTCATCTGGCACGTGAACAAGATGTACTGTCCAACCAATGAATATGATGGACGGAATATATTCATTAAACTTAGTTTACTGGCTTCTGTTCTGTTTTCTTTATGAACTATTGGTCACAGCATCAGCACTCATCTATTTGATGGTTTTACATGAAATTGTGTTTTAGCCATTTGCACTTTTTAGTCACCAAAGATGAGAAGACAAAATCCAAAACTCAATAGTTGATATCAATTAACAGAAAATCTTAACTAGCTACAAGATTATGAAGGAGAGCTTATAAAAAAGTCAATCTAGGGGTCACAAGTTCAAAATTCTGGCACAGCTTAGGTATTTTATATTAGGGGTTAATTTTTTAAAACCTAGCCTGCACACAGTATGGCAACTACATGGGAAAGATACCTTTGTTTCTCAGCCCCATAAATCCCCGGCAATGAAATAAACACCACAAATATGAATCAAGAACATAGAGGAATTTCAAGAAAATCAATGACTATGAACAGTGAAGGGCAAAGAGAAAATAGGAAAACCAAACATGCCACTATAATGTCTCCATTTAATGATAGAAGGTCAACATGCCTTACCACAAGATATTTTTGTCTCATGGAATCCACAACATTAGAGGTTAATCTGAGTCATACACAAAAGACATGTGACGCATAACGACCACATAGTGCAAAGCCTTCATCAGCACTGATAAGCTGTAGTAGTGTGAACTGTACAGATGTGAAATGACTAGCGATAAGTGTACCCTTTTCTTATCGCTTTTCAAGATCTGATGTATTATACGAGGAATGTTTTCATGTGTAGATGAGACCGAGAGGATTGAATCAACACTTCACATTTTGTGGGTACGGCTCTGGTTTATGTTATTGGGCACGAAAATATTCAGGTGCCAGTGAGACAAAGAGGATTGAACTCTTGCTGGGAGTCAGCACTTGTCAAGAACTCACTTACTGGATTATTGAATAATGAATAAATAAGTAGAACACAAATGATGAAGAAAAATATATCATTTGGCCAGCAAATACTATTGGTAGACATATTTCTATTGCAGAAACATGGAAACCCAAAACTTATAAAACAGGTAAAAGCAAAAGTCTTTATTTTCAAATGAACAAAAGAAGACCCTGTGAAGGTAAAACCAAGGAGGAGATGGAGTGATGACAAACTATGATATTGCCCTCTTTTGCTTTCATTGTTGATCTGTTTATGACTTGTACTATTAGTTTTTGAGTTATTTGATTTTTTGGGGGTGGTATTGTGGCAGGAGGTGTTGGGAAGCAGGGCATAAGAAACATTGTCAGAGGGAGAGAGATGTGTCCATTTTCATAATGCAGCATGCTGACAAGTTATAGATTGTGACTACACAAAAATCAGACAGCAGTAACCAATCTGGAAGGATGAGCCTCCTCAAAAGTGCAATCGAGATGAAGAAATAACATGTAGCTGAGACAACAATCCATGAAAACGCAAACTAAACAAGGTCATCAAAAACAAAGGAAAGGAAATAAGCTAGTGATTATTACAAATAATTTCAAGGACGAAAAAGAACGAAGAAATGGTAATTAAATGCAGGAAATCTCGATACGATACAAGTAGTAGGTGGCTGAGTGTCTATGAGATTGGTCTTCTGACCAAAAACACAAGTTCATAACCTCAGTGATCAATCAATCAAAACTTGTTCAGCTCCCTGTGGAGCAAACATCTTACAAATCAAATGTTGACCTGTGCATATCTGTTGAAGTTACTTGTGGCTTACAGTTTCTACACAATGGGGCTGCCAGCCCCATACACAACCCTCTTTAGTCATATTTGACAGGTTACAGTATTACTATTCTTTACTCCTCTTTCAAGCCCCCATAACACTCTGAGAAATCTTCGATAGCGCATTGGTACTTTTCTAGTAGGAAAAGATTCAAGTCTAGTCCATGCACTGTTCAGTGACTGCAATGGCAAGTGACCTTTATTCCTACCAGTGTAACCCAGCAAATGAGGGTTGTTGTTGTTTGTAAATGTCCACAATGAGTAGGTTACTCTATTGTGTGCCCTAAAAAGGACGTTAAGTGGCTGGTTGTTGTAGCTTTCTTCACATCCCGAGCGTGCTGATGAAGATGGACTGGGGTCCTCCAGGCGGTTGTGCTATGCTTGGCTTCATCTGCGTGTCGCTCACTACTACGGGGATCACGTCAAACCTCACCTTGTTAGCCATCTGTTGTCTTCGACAACAGCCCGTTTCCAGGACGACCAACAAGGAGGTCAGGTGAGGGTCTTAGTCAGTAAATTTCTCCTGACCCTGGTTAACATTCTCTGATCATTGTGTCTTGCCTGACCAGACGTTAGCCTCATCGTCCCCAGCAATGAGGGTAAATGTCGTAATTTTATTTTTTTAAATGTTAAATCTCGCTGTTCAGATAAAACATTATGACTGACCAATATAGCATCCTTGGTACAGGAGTCTATGATGGGTTGGACTGCTTCATTGAAGTCATCAATGGTCAGTTCACATTCTTGCAGGAGGGAGTTGAGCTTGTCATCCAGGCTCTTCACTATGGTCTCTTGAATTTGGCTCTGTGTGGAGAGGAATGATTATATTGTTCAAGGGCATGTGTGAGTAATAGCACGAATGAGTGAGAGCTGCTATGAATGAATTAGTTAATGAGTACTTGTGGGTAATAAATCACTTATTGGGGAGGAGAGAACAGAAGTGGGCGGTCAAGCTGTTAGAATATCTAGTTAGAAGAAAATGGGTTCGAAATATGTCTGATAGAACATGCAAAAAACTACAAGCAGTGACTATGAATGGTGACAAGGGTGTATCTGACGTAATGTATTAAATACATTTGATACATTATGGTCTTCGTGAAATATATTCCACAATTTACTGGCATAACAAGTAGGAACATTGGAGATGATCAGGTCAATCAATTTGAGATAGTATAATAAAATTAAAGCACATAGTTTTGTCATAGTAAATAGCTTTCTTCAGATGTCTACCTTGCGTATTTTCACCGACAGGGTAGCCAGGGCTTAAAAGGTTAATACTGAGAAGTGCAACCTATGGCCAGCAGGGCGGATTCGGCAGGGAATTTCAAAATATTAATTGTAATAACAAAACTAAATATCATATCCCACTCAGCCAGCAATTGCCCTAACAATAAGTCTAGGTAAACATAAAGCAAAGCTATAGTAGTACTGAAGGTAACAAATCTGAACTATTTTTCTTCATATCTCTCTTATTATTATGTTTGTACATCCATTTCTGTATCTTTAAAAACTATCTCTCCTCCTTCCTATCTATGTGTGCGTTACACGTATGTGTTTTTTAAATATGTATATTGTGTCTTTATATATATATATGCACGTGTTTGAGTTAGTGTGTATACTCATTGGTTTATGTATTATCCTTTCATGTTTGGCTTAGTTTGTCCTAGCTACCATGATTCACAAATTCTTGCTCACTGTTTGGATAATAGATGCAGCACTATGTATTGTATCAGTTGTCTTGTCAGCGACCCAAAGTTGACTGCTAGCATTAGGACCTGCAAACCAGAGCTCTCAAGACCTTTCTACACCTCCAGGCGGTGATCCCGGATAACATGCTGCAATAGAGCAGACTGGCTAAGTAGAAGGGATCGGAGAGGGAAGGCTAACCAGGTACTCAAAAATGCCTCCTGAAGTCAGATGTGTTGGACCGAAAAGTGCAAGCTGTAAATCATGACACAACACATTTCGTTCTTTGGACTACATCCTGGTACTTGCAACGCCCTTTTCAAGGCTTGTTAGCTGGAGATTGAGAACAAACGAAGAAGTTATCTTGTCCATTATCTTTGTTTATTTTGGTATTTGTTAAGTTTTTTCATTTGTTCTTTGTCCCTGATGGGTATAAGCTCGAGCAGCTTATTACTCCCCTTTGGAGGGTTGTTAACTGATGCGCGGGTCCATCTCAATAGACTCAAACACTAGAGCAAAATAGACCTGTAGCCTGTTAGGCCCCATCTTTGCTGCTCTCAACAAACCACCTAACCATGGCTGGTGTTATCCCATGTCACACAGTTAGTCGCCTCTTATGACATGCTCTCTGTGGGGCAGTGGTGCTATTCTTATCCTTGTCATACACATTTACCCCGGCAAACCACTCGGGTAAATACATGGTAAGAGTAAAATCCCTCTGACTTAATGAATGCAATGATCAACACTAACCTGCTGTTGCTGCATGAGCACCTGGTACTGGGCAGCCAAGTTGCTCTCACTCTGAGAGACCTGCTCCTGTATGTGTGTCTGTAGCTGAGTGACTTGAGCTTGAGCCTGGGATATACAAAAGTTTTTCATAAAACAAGCACAGACAGAATGTGACAGCCATAATCTGCACTATTTTTTTATGCATCCATATTAAGACGAAGGATTGCATTAGCAAAAAAGGGCTTCAGAGAAAAACCGAAATTGTTCAGCTCAAAGAATATCAGATTGAACTGAGGAAACAAATAATCACCACTCATATATAGCTAATTGCACTGTGTGGTTCTGAAACATGGAATTCAAGCAAAGAAGAATGAAAAAAGCTAGAAAGCATTTGAAATGTGGTACTGCCTTAGAATGACAAGAGTAAGTAGGACAGAAAGAAGATTCAATGATAATGTACTCACTGAAGCAGGCACACAAAGACAAATCTTGAAAATGATACAAAAACGTTGATTGAGTTGGCTGGGCCACAATATGCGGCATAAGTCTTCTATATAAAATACTAGAGGGCAAGATTCAAGGGAAGAGGACCCATGAGACCAAGACTCACCTTGACATCTCAGGCATGCAGAGACAAAGTACGAATCTATGCTGAAATGAGGAGAGCTGCAGAGGATAGAGCCAAATGGAGAAATACTCAGACAACCTTGCAGCCAGTGTCAGGACTGTTCAAACATATGATCATGATCTTGGATACATTGAAGCAAAGAATAGAACCACTGCATGGTACTGCTATCTTGTGAAATGTTTATAACCGTTTGTGTCCATTAGCTATTTCAACATGAGGTTAGATAAGAATTTATGTGTGTAAGCCTTGTTGTAACAAATTGCTAGAAAGGAGGTCATGGCCAGAGCTCGAGCAGTTGGCACAAGATAGGCAGATGTGGCAATTATTTATTTATCTCCGACATTTGTTCTCAAATAAACGCACCTATTTCCTTCATTAACCCGGCAGTCCTTCTCAGGCGTCTCTTGCCGCCCTACAGTTTATCTCAAAACTGAGTTAGCGAGCGACATGTGGTCACTCTGCTCCTCTCGTGGAGCCAGCAGACCTGTAGAACATGTTCCACCATTTGTTTGTTCTCCCCAAATGTCTGGGTGTCAAATTTTGTATTTGTTGAACAGATTATTTTTGAGTCTGCAATGGCCTATACACAGTCTAACTACACTTGGTCTGTTCTTAGCAGGGAGTAGTATGCTTCTGCTATATCAGATTCTGAGTGTTATCTGCGCCCTTTGTCTTTGAAGTTGATCTATATCATTATCTTGATTTCTTTATTTGTAATGGCAAATATTTGATCTAGACCTATGCTCCACAGATAGCTTAGAAGTATTGAATCATTCAGTTATTACTGTTTATGTATCAGATTACGTAACTTTATTTCATTTTCCTCTTTTTTACTTGTTATTGTTTATCTTTCAAATATGGGGAGGAATACTAACGTCTGGTCAGGCAAAATGTGCCGATCAAGACCCTCACCTCGACTTTCTAGTAGCCCTCCCTGGAAACGGACTGTTTTTCTGGCAGCCTGGCTAACAGGATGAGGGATTGACGTGATCCCTGTAGTAGTGAGTGACACGCAGATGAAGCCAATCATAGCACAGCCGCCTGGAGGAACCCGGTCCACCTTCATCAGTACGCTCGGGATGTGAGGAAAGCTACTGCAACCCATCACTTAACGTCCTTTTTTATGGTGCATAAAAGAGTTACCCACTCATTGTGGGCATTCGCAAACAACAATAACATCTTTCAAATATTGTATTCTAAATTAAATTTATTTTAAATTTTAATTCTTTTTTAAAATGCTACAATAATGTAATCCATATAAGGGCTACTTCCCGGCATGCTATCACACCAACAAGATGGTAAACATGCCCTAACATTTTTTTCTCTCCATCTTGTTTCAAAAGGCAGAGTGTACTGTGTTTTGTGCCTTACAGTCAAGTGCATCTGACTTCAGCTTGTATTATAAAAATGGGTTTACTTCTCATAGGGACACTACCTTGTGGAATTCAAACACGTTCATGCTTGGGTTGTGAGACATGTTACTAACCACTTCACTACACATCATCCCCACATCTTGATACGACCAAATTAGGCAAATAGATATTACGAACAACAGCAACTAAAGGGGCTAGCAACTTCATTATGTTAAATTTCTACCAAAACTACCAGTATACACTGTGGAGCAAACACTGATCTCATCTTAAAATACAATGATTTAATGTTGCAAAATAACATGCAATAATTTAATTATTTATACGCACAGGTCAGATGTAGAACATATTAAAATTCTAAAGAATGGAAGATTTTGGTATAAGATAAAAATCACCAAGCTATTAACGATATATATAATACCGGATCTATACCGAATGATCTGAAAACATCAGTCTTATAGCTATGCCGAAGAAACATAGTGCAAAGGAATGTTCGATTTTAGAACAATCAGTCTGATGAGTCACACTATTAAAATATTACTCAAGATAATACATGAAAGAATTAGGCGTAAATTAGACAAAGTAGTGCCGGATTAACAATTCGGCTTCAGACAGCACAATGGTACAAGCAATACAATTTTTGTTTAAGAACTATGGCAGAAAAACATATGGAAGTACAAAAGAACATATACATTCTTCATAGAACACAAGAAGGTTTTTGACATTGTTCAACATGAAATACTAATTAAATGTCTCATAGAATGAAGTCTAGACAGTCAAGCCACAAGATTGATTGGTAACTGTATTGAGAACAAAGATCGTTAGTAAAAATCTGGCAAGGATATGTCCCCCACGTAACGATGTGAAAAGATGGGTGAACTCCCCCACATACACATCCTCCAAACCTGCCTTTGCCTTTTCAGTATCTACACAGAACAGATCTTCAAGCTGATAACAGATATGTCAGGACTAATCATAGGATATATGACATTGAACAAAATTAGATACACGGATGATACAATTTTGTTGGCAGAAAATCAGCAAAATTTACAGGGGCTAGTGTCAAAAAATAAATGAGATAAGTCAATAGTATGTATTGGCCATCAAATTTGAGAAAACAAAAACTATGATGCTTGACAAAATAGACAAGAAATTACATATGCAGATAAGAATATATGATTTCATATTGGGTCAGTTATAGAGTTTATCCATATAAATAAATAAATTAGAAAGAAGATATGTTTGATAAAGAGAGTATTAAACAATATGTAACACATACTGACATCCAAGCAGATAATCAGGATATCAAAATGTTAATTCCAAAGTTTAATGAATGCTCATCACTCTCTATGGCATTGAGACATGACATTGTATAAACATGTGGAAAAGAGAAGAGGGTTTTTTATAGAAGATTGGGCTATGCGGAGTCACCCAAAAGCGATACAAAAGGTCAGATAACATAAGGAGATGAACTGGAAAGAGTTTGTCAGATAACATCATCAGAGCAAGAGATAGAACATGTTGGAGACCCATTGCAACTGAATCCGTTGTAGAGATGACACCTGAACCTGGGTTGTAGATGGAGAGGGTACACCCACAGAGAAACACATAATAGGAGAAGAGAGGGAGGGGCCCAAAAAAATACAGCAAAGAAAGAACAGTAACAGAGGAAATCAGAGCAGCTGAAGTCTCAAAGGCAGAGTTCAAGAAAACAGTCACAAACGAAAACTGTTAGAAAGCATCTGCTGCTGCATATGCACCAAGGGATGCCAGAAGGAAGAAGTCAAGTACCTGAGTTATCTGTTCTTGAAGTTGTAGGTTGGGCTGCCATTGTCTGTTTGGCATCATGGATTGCATAACCTGCTGCTGTGGTAGTTGCTGCTGTTGTTGTTGTTCTAAATGCTGTTTCTGGTTTATTTCTGAGCATTGGAAGAAAGGGCCATAAATCGGCTGTTTCATTATTCTTTCTACATTTATAAACAAAACAGATTTTAAGTTGCAAATATCAAGTGGAAACCTCATGGATGGCTTGGCTAGGCTTCGTTCGTTCTCAATCTCCCGCTACCAAACCTTGACACGGGCCTAAGTAGCAGAATGTAGTCCAGAGAACGGAATGCGTTGTGTCGTAGTTTACAGCTTGACTGCGATATTTGCACCTTTCGGTCCAACACATCCGACTTCAGCAACCATTTCTTGAGTACCGGGTTAGCATTCCCTCTTTGATCACTTCTCCTTAGCCAGTCTGCCCTGCTGCAGCCTGTTATCCAGGATCAACACGTGGAGGTGTAGAAGGGTCTTGGCAGCTGGTTCGCTGGGCCCTGACGCTAGCAGTCATCATGGATGAATAAAAATGGGGAGAAATCGCAACTCTATGACAGAAAAATTAGACTTCAATACAGTAAGGTGTAGTGTAGGAGGTTTGTTGCCACCCTTACAGATACAAGAGCGATGGTCACTGACTGCTTTGGAAACTCAAGGTATAGAGGAAAATTAGGAGAAATAGTAACTTTATAACAGAAATAACAGAATTTAAAATACGGCAGCGGAGCACTGCACAAGGGAAGGCTGTACACAGAGTGAAGTGCTAGGAGTTTGTTGCTGCCATTAAAGACGCCATCATCAGGAGTGATGGTCACCAACTGATACCTACAACGATACCCCCTTTAATTCATCATCACACAATTTGAAATTTTAAAAACTAACTTACAAGAAACTAATGTTAAAATCTAGATTTGGTTCTCAGCCCCTACAGAAATCTAGGGATCCGGACCAATATATTAGACCAAATGTTGGCCACAAGGTTGGAATAACAAAATACAATCAATTTTCACTTCATTTCAACGAAAGTGAGAAGGAAAAGTTGGGAATATACTTACGACCAATTTCTGATGCTACTTTATATTTGTAGTATGTGTAAAACTCCCCACCAAACAGGAATATACTTACGACCAATTTCTGATGCTACTTTATATTTGTAGTATGTGTAAAACTCCCCACCAAACAGGAATATACTTACGACCAATTTCTGATGCTACTTTATATTTGTAGTATGTGTAAAACTCCCCACCAAACAGGAATATACTTACGGCCAATTTCTGATGCTACTTTATATTTGTAGTATGTGTAAAACTCCCCACCAAACAGGAATATACTTACGGCCAATTTCTGATGCTACTTTATATTTGTAGTATGTGTAAAACTCCCCACCAAACAGGAATATACTTACGACCAATTTCTGATGCTACTTTATATTTGTAGTATGTGTAAAACTCCCCACCAAACAGGAATATACTTACGACCAATTTCTGATGCTACTTTATATTTGTAGTATGTGTAAAACTCCCCACCAAACAGGAATATACTTTCGACCAATTTCTGATGCTACTTTATATTTGTAGTATGTGTAAAACTCCCCACCAAATAGGAATATACTTACGACCAATTTCTGATGCTACTTTATATTTATAGTATGTGTAAAACTCCCCACCAAACAGGAATATACTTACGACCAATTTCTGATGCTACTTTATATTTCTAGTATGTGTAAAACTCCCCACCAAACAGGAATATACTTATGACCAATTTCCGATGCTACTTTATATTTGTAGTATGTGTAAAACTCCCCACCAAACAGGAATATACTTATGACCAATTTCTGATGCTACTTTATATTTGTAGTATGTGTAAAACTCCCCACCAAACAGGAATATACTTATGACCAATTTCTGATGCTACTTTATATTTGTAGTATGTGTAAAACTCCCCACCAAACAGGAATATACTTATGACCAATTTCTGATGCTACTTTATATTTGTAGTATGTGTAAAACTCCCCACCAAACAGGAATATACTTACGACCAATTTCTGATGCTACTTTATATTTGTAGTATGTGTAAAACTCCCCACCAAACAGGAATATACTTATGACCAATTTCTGATGCTACTTTATATTTGTAGTATGTGTAAAACTCCCCACCAAACAGGAATATACGTATGACCAATTTCTGATGCTACTTTATATTTGTAGTATGTGTAAAACTCCCCACCAAACAGGAATATACTTATGACCAATTTCTGATGCTACTTTATATTTGTAGTATGTGTAAAACTCCCCACCAAACAGGAATATACTTACGACCAATTTCTGATGCTACTTTATATTTGTAGTATGTGTAAAACTCCCCACCAAACAGGAATATACTTACGACCAATTTCTGATGCTACTTTATATTTGTAGTATGTGTAAAACTCCCCACCAAACAGGAATATACTTACGACCAATTTCTGATGCTACTTTATATTTTAGTATGTGTAAAACTCCCCACCAAACAGGAATATACTTACGACCAATTTCTGATGCTACTTTATATTTATAGTATGTGTAAAACTCCCCACCAAACAGGAATATACTTACGACCAATTTCCGATGCTACTTTATATTTATAGTATGTGTAAAACTCTCCACCAAACATGAATATACTTACAACCAATTTCCAATGCTACTTTATATTTGTAGTATATGTAATACTCCCCACCAAACAGGAATATACTTACAGCCAATTTCTGATGCTACTTTATATTTATAGTATGTGTAAAACTCCCCACCAAACAGGAATATACTTACAATCAATTTCCAATGCTACTTTATATTTGTAGTATATGTAATACTCCCCACCAAACAGGAATATACTTACAGCCAATTTCTGATGCTACTTTATATTTATAGTATGTGTAAAACTCCCCACCAAACAGGAATATACTTACAACCAATTTCCGATGCTACTTTATATTTGTAGTACATGTAATACTCCCCACCAAACAGGAATATACTTACAACCAATTTCCGATGCTACTTTATATTTGTAGTACATGTAATACTCCCCACCAAACAGGAATATACTTACGGCCAATTTCCGATGCTACTTTACATTTGTAGTACATGTAATACTTCCCACTAAACAGGAATATACTTACGACCAATTTCCGATGCTACTTTATATTTGTAGTACATGTAATACTCCCCACCAAACAGGAATATACTTACGACCAATTTCTGATGCTACTTTATATTTGTAGTACATGTAATACTCCCCACCAAACAGGAATATACTCCCCACCAAACAGGAATATACTTACGACCAATTTCCGATGCTACTTTACATTTGTAGTACATGTAATACTCCCCACTAAACAGGAATATACTTACGACCAATTTCCGATGCTACTTTATATTTGTAGTACATGTAATACTCCCCACCAAACAGGAATATACTTACGACCAATTTCCGATGCTACTTTATATTTGTAGTATGTGTAATACTCCCCACCAAACAGGAAAGCAAATTTTGGGTTGTCTTTCTGTTTCTGTTTGGTCATCTCCTCAAACTGAGGTCCATTCCTGGCCACAAAGTTGGCCAGTTTGTCGATGATGTTCTTCATTTCAGGATCTGCAGATTAGTACACAAAACAATTGGTGGAGGCAGTGGAGTGATCTCTGCACATACATGATAATAACAAGTAATACACGCATCAATGTTGTTATTTTCTTCTTCTTCTTTATGTATGTCTTTCTTGTTCCATATGAAGCATGGTGTGACCACAGCAGCTGGCCTCCTAACAGGAAGAATGTGTCAAAGCATTTGCAGTGGTGGTTTCTGTAGCAATTAGTTTTACATGATAAGGTTGCCAGCTCCCTGTGCAACCATCTTTAGTCACCTGTTATAGCATGTTTGGAAAATGGCAATAGCCCTATTCTTTCCTCCACAGATACCACTTGGATGGAGACAACTATCAGTGATTACATTACTTGATAGTGTATCTGAGTGGGATAGTGATTATAGCAATTATCTCTAATGACAAAAGGGGTCAGACTATATCATTGTTCACGGCAGGGCCCAGTCAACACAGTAGTAAATGGGTACCTGACTTATAGTTAAGCAAGGCAGCACATAGAAGAAAGGAACTCATTACCCCATCTTATAAAAAACATACAGCAAACAATGAAGTCGTTAACACTTCATCCTCGATGACAGTGTTTGCTATGGGAGTATCTTTGTCTTTAGTCTCATAGTCAGGAACGACAGGTGTCACTGACTCATAGCAGACTGCTTGCATCAGGGTGAGCAAATCAGAACTAACCAAGACACTATTCCATATGATGTTGGAGAACTGTTTGAGGTGAGATAACTGTTTGAGCTGAGATAACTGTTTGAGGTGAGATAACTGTTTGAGGTGAGATAACTGTTTGAGCTGAGATAACTGTTTGAGGTGAGATAACTGTTTGAGGTGAGATAACTGTTTGAGGTGAGATAACTGTTTGAGGTGAGATAACTGTTTGAGCTGAGAACATCAGTTGTCTTCTCTCAGACCCTTCAGACACCATGTTTCCTGTGAGAGCCAAGCACTCAAAACAACAATACCAATCCTTTTACAATCTGACTATATCAAAATAATAATCCCCTAGTTGTTTCTTTGGAGCATAGGCCCAGCACGAGACGTTTACCAGCTCCTTCACAACCAAGTGGCGCTGAGTAGTATTCAACGAAGATATTGATTATCTGGACTTGAGACAATAATGCAAGCATAGTGTTTCCAGCAACATTACGTATACAAGAGCAAAATGACATGATTAATATTTCAGGAAATAAGTTTCCTTCAATCACCTCCTACGGGCTGTAGCATACAGAAACATATTGTGAACTGTTAAAAAAAATATATATATATTTTGGCGTGTTTCCTTATTTTTTGTGTGTGAAATTAATTGTATTTTGTTTCGTTAAGTGTTTATTTCCTAAGGCAGAGTGGATTGTACTGTGTTTTACGTCTTATGGACCAGCGCACCCTACTTCGGCGCTTAATTTTAAATGGGTTCTCTTCCCATTGCAGGGGTATGGCCTTGCTGGTTCATGAAACAAAACACATGCAAGTTTGATTTATGCGCCAGATCACTAACCCGTCTCTCGAAAATGAAGGAACTGGAGCTGAGCACCGCACAAAGTATGGAGCTTACATATCAAGCAAAGTGTAGTGATTTTGCTGCTGTCCTGAAAAGACTAAATCAGGAGTAATGGTCATAGACTAAATGAGAAGTAATGATCATAGACTAAATCTGTAGTAATGATCATAGACTAAATCTGGAGTAATGATCATAGACTAAATCTGGAGTAATGATCATAGACTAAATCAGGAGTAATGATCATAGACTAAATCAGGAGTAATGATCATAGACTAAATAAGGAGTAATGATCATAGACTAATTAAGGAGTAATGATCATAGACTAAATAAGGAGTAATGATCATAGACTAATTAAGGAGTAATGATCATAGACTAAATCAGGAGTAATTATTATAGACTAAATCATGAGTAATGATCATAGACTAAATCTGGAGTAATGATCATAGACTAAATATGGAGTAATGATCATAGACTAAATAAGGAGTAATGATCATAGACTAATTAAGGAGTAATGATCATAGACTAAATCAGGAGTAATGATCATAAACTAAATCAGGAGTAATGATCATAGACTAAATCAGGAGTAATGATTATAAACTATTTCAACAGTTATCTGTACATAATTAAGATGGATACAAATATACCCTCCCATTAGAAATAAACAGTGTCCCTATATCTGTTCAACTACTAATGAGTGACTGCAACAAACCTCAACAACTTGTTCAAACTCCTCTATCAGATTAGATCCTCTTCCTCTTTGTTTCCTCTTGAAATAACCATATCTATTTCCAGTCTAAGCTCGGCGGTCTGGCTCTGACTTCCCTCGTCCCTGTATAGTGTATCCCTTCATTAGGTTTGGTGAAGGATATGCTGTCACTTGCATCTACCATACAGCTACATCTTTCAATTGGACACTCTTTCATCTTTACTCCACAGCTTATATTTCACCATTTCGCTCCTTACAAAGCATAGGGGCACCCATGTAGATGTTTCAACATAAAGCATGATGTGTGTTCTTACAGTGATAGCTTCTAGGGCAATTTGTCATGCATGACGAGGTTGCTAACTCCATGTACAACTCTATTTTGCCATTTTTTGTACTGTATGTTTGGGGTATACAGTGATGGGCCAATTCTTACCTTTCTAGTCAGAAAATCCAGGATACACTGGGGGAGGGAGTGGAGACAGGTTGCCTTCGCGACTTAGTTTACAAGACCTACAGGTGGGTAGGTGTAACTATTACTAAAGGTAGAGAGATGTAACTATTACTAAAGTCAGGGAGATGTAACTATTACTAAAATTAGGAAGATGTAACTATTACTAAAGTTAGAGAGATGTAACTATTACTAAAGCTAGGGAGATGTAACTATTACTAAAGTTAGGGAGATGTAACTATTACTAAAGTTAGAGAGATGTAACTATTACTAAAGGTAGGAGATGTAACTATTACTAAAGGTAGGGAGATGTAACTATTGCTAAAGGTAGGGAGATGTAATTATTACTAAAGTTAGGGAGATGTAACTATTACTAAAGGTAGTGAGTACTATTCCTAAAGATGTGGATATCAGTGGCACAGAATGTCAAATATGTCAAGATTAGAAAACTAACGAGGTCCGGTCGTATATTTAATGATTGGGGAAATTTTAGGAGTGTTAATTAATAAATGGTGTCAGATAGGTTTTCAGTGAAGGCAGGATGGGGCACAGACCAATATGATGAACAGAAAACTTAAGACTGGATCTCTCAAATCACGAACAGAATACTAGATCAGATCAGATGTTCTCTCCATATTGAAAGTTGACTGACATGGATGAAAGGCGAATTCTATATCTTGCCTCCAACCGTCCCGCATTGTCCACATCTTGATGATAGTCTCCCATTTATAGCGAGATAAGAGGAGCGGCTTGCAGAGTGGTTTGAATGTCTTTTTGTTTTTACCTCGATGGCATGCGTTCAGAACCTCGATACAGCATTGAGTATAATGTGTATTATGTTGGAGGTACAATAAAAAACCTAGCCGGCACACTTAGTGACACGAGGCATGTGCTGCTCATATCAAGAGGCTCTCATATAGATCTTAGCAATGTTAATAGTACTGATAGTTTAGTAGTTTGTATGTGCGTGTGTTAGTTGCATAGCAATGGCTTCCTCTTTGAAGATTACGCTGTACTTGTTCTTCCATTGTCGGTTGGTTTTCGACAGTGTGATGTGTCTTTATTTATAGCCAAAATATTGCAGAAGATTAGATAAAGAACAGGTTATATTAGTATAGGTTTTGCGATGACAATCTTTACCACCAACAAGGATCAAGAAAGACCAAGTCGATGGGTTACACAGATAAAGATAATGACGATTGTGGTAATTATGAAGGAAAAAGCCATGGGAAGACGATGAATAATAAGAACGAGACGACGAAGAAGACAATTTAAGTGAAGTGTATAGCGATTGAACGTGTATTACAACGAACCGTGACGGGAACAACAATAGTGGTGATGTAACCTGCCATGCAGACGATTAATGACGGTTGACCACTATGCTGTCTACTTCATACTGTATAAACCAGAAGCAATGTAAAAAATAAGAAAAAAGGGACATTTTACTCCGCGTGGTAGAAGAGAAGCGACGTCGGGTTCTATAAAGAAAACGTAGGTGCATAAGGAGAGCGTACCGCGAAAGGTGTCGATGACCCCGTAACACACAATTCTGTCCCAGGTGTGAGCATTCGACCTGAACTGCCTATCTGAAACTGTGCACGTACTAGGTATTGTAACGACGACCCGTCCACACCTTTTTATTGGTGCGTGTGAAGAAGTCCACCTGTGTAACCCGGACAGTTCGAAAGAGTCGCGTGGTCTTGTTGAAGCAGCACAAATATCGTCTAACTGGTATCAGCGAGCTGTTGTTTCACGGGACGAATGCTTATCAACGATGACTCATTCGTACACACTGTCATTTATTTACTACAGCACTAGTCACATGAGCTGTTTATGGTTGAGCTTAGTCGTTCCTTTCCTACTTTGGAGTGTAGAGGTCGTCTTCTTGGCAACGTCTGGGGCTCAATGTTTATACAGGATGGTGTCAGCCACACCCTTTCAGCTTCGTCTGGAGCACATGTCTTATGTCTACATCTTGTCGCTCGTCGTTTATACAGGATTGTCTCAGTCAAACATAGTGTGGAGCACATGTCTTCTGTCTACATGTCTTTTTGTCAACGTATTATGGCTCAAGGTGTATACAGGATGGTGACAGTCAAACCTAGTGTAGAGTACATGTCTTCTGTCTATATGTCTTTTTGTCAACGTATTGTGGCTCAAGGTGTATACAGGATGGTGACAGTCAAACCTAGTGTAGAGTACATGTCTTCTGTCTATATGTCTTTTTGTCAACGTATTGTGGCTCAAGGTGTATACAGGATGGTGACAGTCAAACCTAGTGTAGAGTACATGTCTTCTGTCTACATGTCTTTTTGTCAACGTATTGTGGCTCAAGGTGTATACAGGATGGTGACAGTCAAACCTAGTGTAGATTACATGTCTTCTTGTCTACATCTTGTCGCTCATCGTTTATACGGGAAGGTCTCAGTCAAACCTTTCATCTCAGTGTGGAGCTCATGTCTTCGTGTCTACATCTTGTCGCTCATCGTTTATACGGGAAGGTCTCAGTCAAACCTTTCATCTCAGTGTGGAGCTCATGTCTTCTTGTCTACATCTTGTCGCTCATCGTTTATACGGGAAGGTCTCAGTCAAACCTTTCATCTCAGTGTGGAGCTCATGTCTTCGTGTCTACATCTTATCGCTCATCGTTTACACGGGAAGGTCTCAGTCAAACCTTTCATCTCAGTGTGGAGCTCATGTCTTCTTGTCTACATCTTGTCGCTTATCGTTTATACGGGAAGGTCTCAGTCAAACCTTTCATCTCAGTGTGGAGCTCATGTCTTCGTGTCTACATCTTGTCGCTCATCGTTTATACGGGAAGGTCTCAGTCAAACCTTTCATCTCAGTGTGGAGCTAATGTCTTCTTGTCTACATCTTGTCGCTCGTCGTTTATACGGGAAGGTCTCAGTCAAACCTTTCATCTCAGTGTGGAGCTAATGTCTTCTTGTCTACATCTTGTCACTCATCGTTTATACGGGAAGGTCTCAGTCAAACCTTTCATCTCAGTGTGGAGCTAATGTCTTCTTGTCTACATCTTGTCGCTCATCGTTTATACGGGAAGGTCTCAGTCAAACCCTTCATCTCAGTGTGGAGCTAATGTCTTCTTGTCTACATCTTGTCACTCATCGTTTATACGGGAAGGTCTCAGTCAAACCTTTCATCTCAGTGTGGAGCTAATGTCTTCTTCTCTACATCTTGTCACTCATCGTTTATACAGGACGGTGACAGTCAAATCCTCTAGCAAGTCCCCCTAGTCTGAGCAAACTACACTAGTTCTTTTCACGTCTTTGTTTCTACCGAGCGCTCTTCTCCGTGTATTTCTTTCTGTCTATACTTCTCTTGCCCAGAGGAGTCAAGAACAGAGACTGCATGTTAATGTTGACAGCTGGTTTCTTTACTGTGCGTCGTATCCAACGTCAGGGCCGCAAGCCTAACAAAACAGTGCAACGTAAATCACAGTATGATGGCAGCACAACCTATTCGAAAAACGTATGGCGCTCATCCTGAGGAGACCCGCCAGGCAGCGATAGCGCCGGGCCTCACGCCTCGAAGGGGCCCACCCTTGACTACTGGTGGTCACCCACCCATGTGTCGTGGAGTCAAGGCTATGGGGTAACGTCTATTGGCCAAAACCTCAAGACCCTCAAAATACTACAGTGGAATGCGGAGGGAGTCATTAACAAAAAACGTTCCCTAACACACCACCTGCATGAAGGTAAGATTGACGTGGCATGTATCCAGGAAACGCACCTCAACAATAACCATAAATTCTCAATCAGAGGATACCAGACCTTCCGTCTAGATAGAGAAGGCCACAAAGGAGGGGTCCTGATACTGACCAGAAACAGCATACCGAGTAGCGCGGTACCTGTCAATCACACCGGACAAGCAGAAATTGTAGGAGTTGACATAATGGCTCAAGAGACGAAACTCCGCATTTTCAATCTGTACGGACCACCAAACAGAGACCTATCGCTCTCGAGTATGGAGGTCAGAGACTCCAACTGCATAGTAGTTGGAGATTTCAACAGCCACTCGGAGAGATGGGGATACTCTGACACAGACAGTAGAGGTGACGAAGTGGAAGATTGGGAGATAGATGCAAATCTCTCCCTAATCAATAGGCCGGAGGATAGCCCTAGCTTCTATTCAAGAACATGGCATACCACCTCGACTCCAGATTTGGCCTTCTCCACACAGGACATACACTATAAAATAGACCGCCAGGTGCTGAACCAACTGGCAGGTAGCGACCACAGGCCGATCAGGCTAACCATTGACATGGAAGTAAGCCCACAGGAAACAAAACCGCTCCCACGTTGGAATTACAAACGAGCCGACTGGGACAGATTTGCAATCCTGACAGATGGGCTGTGTGAAACCATCAACACACGAAACACCAAAATGAAGCCCATGGTGGAGAGCCTAAGCAAGGCAATAATGCAAGCCGCCACTGAAACCATCCCAAGAGGAGCTAGGAAAAACTATAAGCCCTACTGGAATGATGAGTTACAGAAAGTGGAAGATGCAGTAACAAATGCTAGGAACATGGCAGAACGAGAAAAATCCATGGAGGCAAACATCGCCCTCAAAGCCGCCGCGGCGAAGTACAAACACACTCTCAAGCAAACAGCAAGAGAAAGTTGGAAAAATAAAACGGAAAGTCTGAACCTGGACAAAGACGGGAACAAGCTATGGAAGCTAGTCAGAGCCACGAACGACGAAACCCCGTCAAATAAACAAATTACCATCAAGCAGGGCGAGAACTTGATCACAGGTAAGAAAGCCGCAAACGCCTTTGTCGATCACTATGCCAGAGCAAACCACATCGAGGTCCCTGCAGATAAGCATACAGACATTAGCGAAGAGCTAAAGGGACACGAAAACATAAATACGGCTCCTGAAGAGCACATGATGGCCAAACTAACAATGCGCGACATGGAAGAGGCTATGAGTACACTAAAGAAAAGGAAATCTCCCGGAAAAGACCGGATAACAAACGAAATGCTGATTGGGCTGGGTCTAACAGCGAAGAAGAAACTACTATCAGTCCTGAACCAAAGCTGGAAAAGGGGTATTGTACCCCAGGCATGGAAAGATGCAATACTGGTACCAGTACCAAAAACAGGGAAGGACAAAACAGATCCAAATGGATACAGGCCCATAAGCCTACTGAGCTGTGTTGGCAAGCTGATGGAACGGATGATAAACACCAGACTGATGTGGCATCTGGAAGAAAAACGAATACTAATTCCACAGCAAGCCGGCTTTAGACAGCACAGATCCACTGAGGACCAGGTCATCCTCATAGCCCAGGAGATAGAAGATGCCTACCAGGCGCAGAAACACACAGTAGCTGTTTGGGTGGATCTGGAAAAGGCATTTGACAAAGTCTGGAAGGATGGACTTAGAGTCAAGCTAAGAAGAAGTGATGTCTGTGGGAAAATGTACAAGTGGATCAACCACTACCTCAAACAAAGAACGGCCAGAGTCCAAGTACAAGGGCAGATGAGCAAAAAGGTGACACTCGAGCAGGGAGTACCCCAAGGGGGAGTATTGTCACCCACACTCTTCCTGGTATATATAAACGATATTACAGAGAATATACCAAGAAGAGTCCATAGCTCAATGTTTGCAGACGATCTGGCTATGTGGACCTCTGAAAAGAATCTCACAATAGCAAGAAATCGGATGCAGACGGCCCTAACATCGCTGGAAGAGTGGGCGAACTCATGGCTGGTCAAAATAAACGAGGAGAAAACCACGTGCACAATATTCTCGCTCTCATTAAAACCCCAAAGTACCAAATTAAGTCTGAATGGCAAAATCCTGCAGCCAAACGACAACCCAACCTATCTGGGAGTCACATTTGATCGGCGCATGACATGGAAAAGTCAGATTGAGAGAAACCGAATGAAAGCCAGAGAAAGAATGGCGATCATGAGGAAACTTGCTGGCACAAGCTGGGGAGCAGACGAAGGCATACTAAAGAAACTGTACACTGGAAGAGTGAGACCAGTTCTCGAGTATGGCATTGCGGCATGGACAACCGCAGCGAAGGCGAACTTCGATAAAGTTAACAAACTTCAAAACCAAGCCATGAGAATTATAACAGGTGGCATGAAGTCAACGCCAATTGTAGAACTTGAAAAGATTACAAAACTGCAATCCATGACCGATAGAAGAGACTGCAGAGCCCAGCTGCAGTCAGAGAAACTCAGAAGACTGACGGACCATCCAATGTACCAGAGACTAAACAATTTGGGAAATGGGAAACTAAAGCGGAGAAACTTTGCAGAAATAGCCAAAGCAAAGATGCACGAAGATCCCATAAACGCACTAACAACACCAAAACCCATCACTACTGTACGAAAACCTACTTGGAGGCAGGATATATTTCCAGAGGTGGTAGAAAATATACCAGGTATTGCAAACAAAAACTGCCAGAGTGAAAAAGAAAGGAGAGACACTACCCTAAGCTTCATAACGAAAAGCTACCCAAGCATGGACTGGACCCATGCATACACCGACGGTTCTGTAACAAACACTACACAGAACGGAGGGGCAGGAGCATTCCTGAACCTACCAAATGGCAGAAAAATAACACTGTCATTCGCTACTGGTAAGTACACAAGCAATTTCAGAGCAGAGGCAGAGGCACTGAGGGCGGCAGTGGAAGAAATGGTAACACACAGTGAAAATGAGAGCCATATAGTCCTGCTGACAGATGCTCTCGAAGTAGTCACAGCGCTAAAAAGCCAGAAAAACACTGAGCTTAATGACTTAAGAGCAGCACTCTGCAAACTGTGCCAGCAGTCCGCACCAAAAAGGGTAGTGGTACAGTGGGTTCCGTCACACTGCAACATCCAAGGCAACGAGGAGGCAGACAGACTGGCAAAAGAAGGTGCAAGGCTACCACAAACAGATACCAGTATGACGTACGAAGAGTCAAAACGGCTTATCAAAGCCAGATACATGTCCAAATGGGAAACCGAACATACTGGTTACACCAAAAACGATGCCTATTACCAGTTGAACCGAAGAGAGCAGGTCGTCGTCTTCAGACTTCGCACTGGCCACAACAGACTGAGGTACCACCTATTCAACAAATTGAAGATAGGGTGTACCGACGAATGCCCGTGCGGTACTGGTAAAATGACCACTGAACATCTGCTGCAGAACTGCCCGACATACGAGGATCAGAGAGAGCAGATGTGGCCATTGCCAGTGGAACTGCAAGACAAGCTCTATGGTAGTGGCGAGAGTCTCAGGATGACCGCCGCTTTTTTCGAGAAAATAATGGTTACTGTCTGACTGTGTACGCAGAAGAAGAAGAAGAAGTATCCAACGTCAGCGTCTTCTTTCCTGATATAAGTCTTGTTCTTTCCGTCATTTTCACATTAATGATCTTAAATCCCTTAAACCTTGTACACCACACAGGCACCCGTGTATGAAATGTGTCATTTCTCTGTTGTTGTTCTCCGTGTCTCCGACCGATACAATAGAACTTACGTTACGTTGGAGTTGATTATTATTTTCTGCGCTGACATAATTTATGTTGATGTCCATAAGTTCGACAATGCAAATAAAGCTTCTCTTGTCTTGTGTATGCTTAATTCGATGTATAACAAAGGTACTAGTTGAATCCTCGGTCTCGACTCCCTTCAGTCGACCCAGCTGTAAATTGGCATCTAGCCAATTGTTAGGGAAAGAAAGGCAGTGAGGAATGGAACTAGGCACCCAGCCTCATAAGTTGAGGGTTAGCATAATGCAGTCTCTAACACTTCATCCCTGACAGCAGTGTCTGCAATGGAACCACCATTTCTTGTTAAAGGATAGGAAGAAGCGAACTGGTCAACTCCACTTTAACAATAACAAACCTTGTACAATGAAAGTCTCTAACAATCCATCCCCGCCGGCAGTGTTTGTTATGGGGTCACCTAAACCTTTACAATGAATGTTATTCTAACAGACAACAATTGTTAATGCGCATATGTAAGAGAACAAAATAATACCTGTGCACCTCTCCCCTGCCCTGCAGCGTATCGTTAGCATGTTAAACGTCATGAAACCCAATACAAATCGATACCGCTATATGAGATTATTGTATGACGGGCGTTTCGCTAGGTCCAGTTCATGCACAAAAACATTAGAAGATTTGCTAGAGATGATGATTCCCTGGCGGTAACGGTGCACGTTCCAAAGTACAAAGGCTGTGCGTACATACGTCATGTGTGGCCCGACTGAAGATAGCCAATGTTTGTTTATTTGACTCTGGAAGTAACTCGTATCTGGGTTATTCAATATCTGTGAATTGTTTTCTGGCAACGTGTTTGAGGGTAGCTGTGGCAGACAGGTAAGGCGCTCGTCTCTGAAGAAACGGACGAAAGAGTGGGTGTTTCAAGCTTCTACTGGTCTTAATAGAAGTGAGATCGATTATCTAGTCCCATCGGAGCATGATGATAAACTTTGAGGTCCCGTGTACACGATATATAAGTAAAAGAGCCCTTTACATTTGAATATCGAAAAGAGAATGTTGTTAGCCCCTGTCCAGGCAAAAATTGTAGACAACTAATGAAATGCCTACACAAAATGACACCTACTTTTACCAAAGTTAAGCTGCAGGAAGTCAGTTATAAAAAGGAACATACTGTGAATAGCCTTCGGCTATCTGGCAGCAGGCATATATCTACCTGTTTGAATACCAGGATTTCCAGTATTTCAAGACCTAACTAAAGATCTAAACGTCTCAAATGCATTGCTAGCTGATGACCACGCCAACTTGACCACCGAGAAATATCCCATTTTGGCAAAAGCCATGATCAACAGAGCGCTACTAAAAATGTCAGTATACTGCAAACTATGAAAACTAAAGATAAATACACAGAAAATCGTATACGCCATCTTCTCCCGCAGTCATAAAGAAGTAAAGAGATCCATTAACATCAAAATGAATTGGGAATTGCTAGTAAAAGAAGATACCCCAGTGTATATAGGAGTAATACTGGACAGGCAGTTTAAATTTGGCAGCCCCATCTGCAATGTGAGAGGTAAAGTCATCAAGCTATTAAACTTAATCAAGAGACTTGCTAGCACAAATTGGGAAGCTGATAAACAAACTCTTCGGCAACTATACCTTCGATATGTGCGACCGGCGATGGACTACAGCCTTCCCATACAGACAAATGTAAGTACAAACAACATCTCACCTATTGACCTGGTGCAGAATCAAGCTCTCAGACTAATGTGTAGGGGGGTGAGATCAACACCTGCAGCGGTGTGCGAGATAGAGGCCAACATAGAACCGCTAGATATCAGGAGAAAGGGGGCACTGACTGAAGTGGTAAAGAGATACAAAAGGCAAAAAAAAATGGCCACCCAAATAGACACTGTGGAGCAAAAGAGAAGACGGAAGCAATAGTCCCCACTGGATGTAGCAGAAGAGGAAAGCCATATTCACTATCTACCAGAGGAGAGAGAAACGGAAAATAGGTTTTTTGGACCAGCCCCTTGGGAAAATCTTTGCCTGTTAGTCATAAAAACACACCTGACAGAAAAAGGCGGCCACGAAGGAGAGTACACCTAATATCCTGAAGACACGTGTCTTGGAGACAGTCTCTAGCTACACACAATCGTCAGTCCTGGTTTATACGGATGGATCAGCATTCAAATCTACCTCTTTTGTAGGGTAAGGTATCTATATGAATTACCCAGATGATACATGTACGAGTTTTGTGATTCATGTGGAGAAAACCGTTCAAATGATGAAACGGAGGCCGAGGCTATAAAAACAGCAGTTGAGATTTTGCACAAACAGTTTGACTTGGGCGAATTGTTGCCGATGGATTTTGTAATTTTTAGTGACTACAAGTCGGTTCTGGAGGCGTCGAAGAACACCCCAAACAAAGAAAAGGAGATATTCTTGGTGGGGAGGGCGATCTACAACATCATAACTGCCCACGGGATAAATGTCACGTTGCAATGGATCCCTGGACATAGTGGGCTACTAGGGAACGAGATGGTCAACAAATTAGCAAAAACAGGAGCCTCGAAACCACAATTGGATAAACCCTGCAGTAACCACACAGTAAAACGAATTATTAAGAATAATACCCGGGAAATCTGGATGAACAGGTGGTCGACGGGAACATCAGGTCGCAGTGTATTTAGCGAAATGTCACAGCCAAAAAGTGACGATGACATAAATAAAATATATAGAAGAGATCAAAGTCTCATCTTTCAGTTCCGAACAGGCCATACCAATAGCCACTTGAACTGCATCGATCCCCAGAACCTGCCCTTGTGCAGACATTGCTCTCATCCCTATGAAACAGTTCGACACCTACTCATTGAGTGCAAGGCGCTTGCGAACATGAGGAAAAGATTCTTACAAGCACTGTCGACAATTGCCAACATACTGTACGGAGCAGTGAAACAACTGAAGAAGACCTGTATCTATATAAGAATGACACTGGGCTGCCAAGAGCAGGCTTACTCAGCAGCTATGGGATAACAATAACAACAACAAAGTGGCTCTTCTTACATTCTGAAGCGTATTGACGCAGATGAGCCCTGCATGCTGTAGTGCAATGCAAGGATTCTCATCCTGTACATCTCTACGTAGAACAAAGGCTATGTGTGTATGTGTTATTTGTATTGTTCTACTAAAGATTTTCTATTTTCGACTTATATATTAATATGCCCTTCTTTATGTTTTCTTCCAGTATTCTATGAATCGTTAGTTCATTATTGTTGTACCTGATGAAGGCCTATTGGTCGCAACACAAATTTTGTTTTTGTTTTCGTCTCAGTGCGGTATCTGACGATACCCAGTTATATTTTGCTCACTTTGTGCTTTTTTTAAGATTTACTATATAATACATTGTCTAACGTATCCATCCATTCAAAAACTGGCTTAGATCGTAGCTAACTGATACTCCATGTCTGAAGGAGTCATTACTAACCACTCGTGCACATACCTGGTTAGGAAAGGGAGCGCCTTCGACCAGGAATTTCAGTTCAGTAAAACTATGACCAGCTCTCTTGTGATAAATCTGACAGATGCAACGAGTTTCTTCTAACACATTCATGTGTGGTTTGCTCAGACTGCCACCATTTTATGGGTCAAGTGATGTTAGCTCTGCGCAAGAGTTTAAGGACTTTGTATGTGGTTTAGATGAACGTTAGATTTTTTAGGGTAGTTCCATAGCAGACATTGCGGCCTGGAATGTAGTATTAGAGAATTAACTGCAGTAGTCCACGCTCTGTTAAGCATACAGAGCATACGTTCTATTTGTATTAATGGCAGAGGGGCCAGATAGGAAAGCAGAGGCGATTTACATTTTTAAAAAGGAAAAAAACTGCGACCACCCTTTAGACTAAGCACTGTGTTTTTCTGTTCAAACTGCTGCTCTGTGTCGTAATTGGACAACAAATGAACGACAAAAACAGCAGCGAGTGTTAACGTCACGTGTCCAAACAAGAACTTTTGCCTGGATAAGGAGATTCGCAAACATGATCTATGGATAAGGGCTACCATCTTCAAAAAGCCGTCAAAACAATGAACAGCTGTCTAAACATTACCGTTAGGATGGGTTAAACATTTACGGGAGTTAGTTTTTAAAATCTAAACACAGACATATATATTGTTGTTGTTGTTGAATGTCTACAATGAGTAAGATTACTTTTTTGTGAGCACCACAAAGGGTATTAAGTGGTGGTTTGCGGTAGATTTCCTGACATCCAGAGTGGGGACGGCGTGGGCTAGTGGTTAAGTGACACGGCTGACAAACCGAAGGTAATAGGTTCACTCCCCATCACAGCATCGGCCGTTACCCCAGGGAAGCAAACCCCTTAGAAAACTGCCTCATTGCAGGTGACTTTAATGCTAGGTCAAAGGAGTGGGGAAATGCCACTGAAAATAGGCAAGGGGTCGCCTTGAGCCAGGCATTAGTCCACACAAACCTCACTGTCGTGAATGACGGACGTCCAACTAGACTAGCATCTCGACAGTGAGATACGGACGGGATCATCGACCTGGCACTTATATCCAGTGAAGTTGATCCATCCACACGTTAGGACGTATTACGGGCACAAGAGAGCGACCACCTGCCATGTGTCGTATTTATACCCAGAGGAAAACACACCAGGCACTGAAAGCCAAACAGGTGTTCAGATACACGTGCGAACAGGATAATATAGTGAACAAGCTGCGCCAGACAATTGGACGCAGGGCCACTAGATAAGATTCCCATTTGTCAAACCACCCTGATGGAATCAAGTGGATGATACGTCCTGAAGAGACAAGGAAGCGGAAACAAAGAATTGGCGCAAAGCCAGAACGAAATCTGGTACTAATGTCGACGCCTTGAATGAGAAGGAGGTATAACGCAAAGATACCAATTCCTTTAAAGCGTTAGCTAGGGAGTCCAAAGCGAGCAATGGGAGGAGTTCATTACAGGTGTGGGTAATGATAATACCCTCCAGAAGTTCTGGCACATGCATTGGAAGATGAATGGAAAGACTACAAACCAGCTTGTCTCCAACATTCAAGACACCACAGGAATTCCACTGATGACATACGAAGAGAAGGCCCTTGAGTTTTTTCAGTCGATATGTTGCCCAGACGGACAAAACGACAGAGATGCCCTTCAATAAATTCGGAAAGGCATTTTAGATGCAGCCATCAGAGAAGAGGCGTATGTAGACCTTATCGCGGAGGTAGCAAATAGCCTACATACCAGCAAAAACGCTCCCCCTGGGTCCTGATTGAGTATAGTATTGTCACATCAAGCAGTTGGATGAGACAGAGATAAGAAATATGGTGAATGAGTTCAACCACACTATAGAGAAGGCATATGTGCCTGAGGACTGGCTTCATAGCTATCTGTGTCCACGGCCTAAACCTGGCAGAGGACTCCACGCTTCTCAGCGGCTATCACCATAATCACCATACATAATGTATATGGCAAAATGCTCAAGATAATTGTGGCCAGGAAAATAATGGCATACCTTGAACAGGAACACATCCAACCCGATACGCTGGGCAGCTACAGAACAGCGAAGAAGACCTGGGGTAACGCTGGAACTGTCGCTTATGATGTGTATGAGGGTTTTCAGTCAGGGCAAGAAGCAGTCGCGGTGACATTCCACCTGGAAGACGCATATAACTGAGTCGATTTTGGGACTTTAATTACCTGCCTGAAGCAATGTGGTTTAAACCCGTGGCTGGTTAGTTGGATATCAGCTGCCCTGATGGAAAGAACAGTTGCGCTACACGTGGAAACGTGGACATCAGAACCGAGGCGAATTTGTTCAGGACTGCCTTAAGGGTCTCCGCTTTCATCGGTGCAATTTTTTTTTTTTTTTGCGTTCCCCTTATTTCTCTAATCCCCAAGGCGGTCTGCGTTGCACTGTGGTTTTTATTTTGCGCCTGTCGACCCAGTGCATCCGACTTCAGCATCCATTTTATGTAAGGGTCTGCTTCCTCCTGCATTTTCTAATGGTTTGCTTCCCCGGGGTAACGGCCGGTGCTGTGATGGGGATCGAACCCAGCACCTTCGGATTGTGAGCCGTGCCACTTAACCACTAGGCCACGCCGTCCCCCATCGATGATATTCAACATCTACTCAGTAAAAGTGAGCAATATTCTACCCACAGGGACAGGGCGAACGTTGACATTTGTCGATGGCATCATAACGTACAGGACTGGCTCAGACAGGCAAGAGTCCGTCAAAGACATCCAGGAAACCTTGCAAGCAATCTCACAGTGGTGCGGCGACTCAAGCTCCAGGACCAACCGAACAAGGTGTGCATGGTGTGATGCTCTTTGAATAATTCCATAGTAAAGGATGAACTCCCGGGCATCACTTTTGATGGTTGCACCCTTGACAGGTGTGACAGGTTGACGTTTGATCGATGTCTCTCCTATAATGGCCGTGTTGACCATATCGTACAAAGATGTAAGCAAAGGTTAAGAGCACTCAAGACCATGGCTGCTGCCGACTTGGAACAACTGTTCATCATATTTCATCAACTATGAAGAACACAGTGTGAAATGTTGGAACGCATCCAGAATGAAGGTATGCGACTGGTTCTGGGCTACACTAGAGATACCCCGATTGTGATGATGCGGTACATGTTGGGATTGTTATCGGTGACATCCAGACATAAACTGGCACAAGTCAAAGCCTATTTGCGTGTCACCACAGACACGGGGTACCCTCTGTACAGTTGTATATCATACATCATGGGATCAGGTATCAAGAATCAAGAGAGTGGCGTCATGGATGACACAGGCAGATACAACAATCGGACACTTCACTCCAACTGAGACGATAGCCAAGGGGGAAAAATGGGTCTACACTTGAGATGGAATGATAGAGTACCAGAGAGTCATCATAACCTTAGACAAGAAATGCAGAGAATTGAGCAACGGTAGAGCAGAGCACGAGGTGAATCAGCTGACAACTGATAACACGCAGTAGAGTGACGCTGTTATATACACTTACGGGTCAGCAATGCGCAATGTGACATCATGTTGGGGCTTCTCGGCTAGAGAGAGAGGACAGGTAGGGCATACCTGTCAACAACCTCCAGTTTGAGAATGGAGACAGAAGTAGTGACCTCAGCACTGAAATGGATATTTGAGACTTCTATTACAAGGGTAGTGATCGTCATAGACGCGAAAGCCGTACTTCAGAAGGTACGGCGTAGTTACGAAAGGATAGCAGCTGTTGAGGCCTCAAACCTCCAGGAGTTGACATGGATCTACTGCCCTGCTGGGGTTCAGGGTGATGAAAGCTGACAGCATGACTTCACAAGCACCCACCATGGGCACATTAGTGATGGATAGAAGTGACATTTTGAAATCAATCAATGACCGCCTGCTGGATGAGGACACCGTAATAGATGAAGCAGCAATCCACAGACTGCAAAGTTTAGACATTAAACGAGGTTCAAGCGAAGTATGACGCATGAGAAGACGGAGCAGGAGAGAGTACAGCCAGCGAGCAACAGGGACCATCAACATGCATGCCCTACGCCATTTGATGACTGATCACCTATGGGTATGCCAGGAGTGCAGTGACGTCGATACTTAGAAACAGAATGCTGTCCGACAACATATCGGGCCTCGTATCAATTGTCAAATCACGGAAGCTATGCTGGTACGTTCGTGTGATATGTTCTCATGGTTTTCTCAATGTGATACTCCGAGGCGCGGTTCCTGGCAAGTGAGGAGAGATCACCCTAAGATGCGCTGGATAGGTGATATTCGCAAGCGGGCGGGCACATTATTAGAGACCACAATGCACACGATGGCGACGGGGCGGTTAATGGTGTGCTGACATGTGATGCCCCTACGACTACTTCGGTTATGGGAAAGCTTGTACTGTCAGGGCAAGAGACAGAAAACGTTCATGATCCATTGTAGCCAACCTTCGACCTGGCAGCTGAACTGAGACTGATAAAATTCTATAACTCAAGTAGTGCTCTAGACAAATTTATGGAATTACTGGGAAAAAAACATGTGTTCAATAAATTAAAAATTGGCCACACCGACATGTGCCCATGTGGGGAGAACAAACGGTGGAAAATGTTATACATGTCTGCCGGCTCCATGAGAGGAGAAGAGTGATATAAAATGCGTGGCGATGAAAGAAGCCAGAAAAGGGCCGTCAGCTTTATGAGAAAAATAAATGTGATTATTTGAAAGCGAACAAAGAAGAAGGTGAAGAAGATGAAAGAAGATGAGGGAAGAGAAGAATGTTTTAAGTATCGTCAGAAAATGTGACGTCTGGTGGCCGTATAATTATAAGCGTTCGCTAGTTATTGATATGGAAAGATGCATTGAGAGAAGCCCTGGACTAATTTGGTATCCCGGGGCAACAGACGAATTAATTTAAAGAACTTTTGGTTACCTATTGACCAGGCACAGTGTATGTCTGATTGAATACCAGGGTGGCAACATCGGAGGTAGGAGAGCGAAGAGTTATTGGCATTACATCCCAGCTAAGTCTTGATAGACATTACAGGGCATGTGATCTAAATTAATCCGCTAGAATGATGTTTTTATTCTTGTTATTACAGCTTAAAGACGTAAACAATCACATGGCCATATTGTGGAGACTTAACCGACTTTGTAATCAGAAATGGAACCAATAACTGCCAAAGTGACACTTGGAGAACACAAATGTAAACATTACAAACCGTAATCAGTGTACCTACCCTTTTGGAAAGCAGTAGAGACAACAACAACAACAACAACATATATATATATATATATATTAGTGGGCTTCAAATGGAAACCTTAAATGTGTGGTATGAATTAGAAAAAAAAACATGTTTTTGTACTGTAATCTGTTAATATGGTTGCTAAGGACGTGAAGTGTGCCCTGCACGTGCGATCGTGATGCAGAAGAACAATATGGCGTCATAATTGCAGTTAAAAGATGGTCGCTCCACTATTGACATGCACGAAAGAGGAGCTGTGCTCTGTTATCCGTTCTTTTGCAGCACTTGTGTGAAACCTACAGAAATTCACGGCGAATAAAGGCACAGTGCGATGCATGCCTTTCACTCCAGCAAGTGGGCTCACAGCCATGAGGTGCTGGGTTCGATCTCCATCACAGGACTGGCCGTTACCCCGGGGAAGCAAACCCTTAGAAAATGCAGGAGGAAGCAAACCCTTAGAAAATGCAGGAGGAAGCAAACCCTTAGAAAATGCAGGAGGAAGCAAACCCTTAGAAAATGCAGGAGGAAGCAAACCCTTAGAAAATGCAGGAGGAAGCAGACCCTTACATAAAATGCATGCTGAAGTCAGATGCACTACTGGGCCGACAGGCGCAAAAGTTTTTAAAAAAACTCCAGCAAGTGTGTGAATGAAGTAAGAATTTTCAAAACGTCTTGAGATCTGTGACATGCTGTTCGCGACCGGGTCAGGCACACAGGGTAGTGATAGCAGAGTCGATTGCAGCCGTTGACATCATCATAAAGGAAAATCGCCGATTGACTGTGAATTAACATGCTGCTCATCTGGACATCAGTCATGTTTCAGCACATCACCCATGATATGCTACAGTCACGTAAGATAAGTTAAATTAAAAGCATGCTGTATGGCTACTATATAACAATTATGTTTTAAAATGTTTTGTTTTAATATGGCTTGGCTTGGCTTCGTTCGTTCTCAATCTCCTGCTACCAAGCCCCGAAAGGACTTAAGTAGCAGAATGTAGTCCAGAGAACGGAATGCGTTGTGTCGTAGTTTACAGCTTGACTGTGATATTTGCACCTTTCGGTCCAACACATCCGACTTCAGCAAGCATTTTTTTAGTACCGGGTTAGCATTCCCTCTTCAATCCCTTCTTTTTGGCCAGTCTGCCCTGATGCAGCCTGTTATCCCGGATCATCGCGTGGAGGTGTAGAAGGGTCTTGGCAGCTTTGGTTCGCTGGCCCTGACGCTAGCAGTCAGCTATGGGTCGCTGACCACTGCAGCCTATGCGCTGCTCAGCATCATGATCCCCTGTTTTAATATGACTTGGCTTAGTCACGCCTCATCTACCAAGAGATGTACAAGCTTTCTTGCCTTGGTCCTATTGTTTCTACAGGATGTGGTAGACGTCCCACGCCAATGTTTTAATATGGAACACACATTTTATTGGTCTTTCTTTCCAAGCTACTCGTACTGAGTTCTTCATGCTTGACAAATGTTGTCTGGTAGCTTTTAAATTCGGGTGTCTCTGTGGCAAAGTCGTTTGCCTCGTGTTCAGGCGGTCGGGGTTCGATTTCGAGCTGCCACGGTCGGTCCATGGTGTCATTTTTTTCAGGAGATCCCTGGGTTCATCGCTGGAGCTACGGAGTTCGTGCTTTGTGCGATGCACTCGGAAGATGGGTACATATCTGCAGAGAAAGAGAGAGAACTAAAATGGGGAAAAACCCCGAGGCAATGAAGTCGAGTCCCCGCTTAAATTTTTTTTTTTTTTTTTAAATGCAACATTTTTAAGAAACAAGAATAAGCATTCTTCTTCTTCTTCTTCTTCGTACGCTGTCAAACGTCAACCTGTATTTTTCCGAAAAAAGCAGCGGTCATCCTGAGGTTGTCGACACTGCCATAGAGCTTGTCTCGTGTTGCCACTGGTGATGGTCACATGTGCTTTCTCTGGTCCTCGTATTTCGGGCAGTTTTGCAGCAGATGTTCAGCGGTCATTTTTCCGGTACCACAACTGCATTCGTCGGTGCCACCTATCTTCAGTTTATTGAATAGGTGGTACCTCAGTCTGTTATCGCGTGTGCGGAGTCTGAAGACCACGACCTGCTCTCTTCTGTTCAATTGGTAATATGCATCATTGTTTGTGTTACCAGTATGTTGTGTTTCCCATTTCGTCATGTATCTGGCTCTAATGAGCCTTTTTTACTCTTCGTAGGTCACACTAGAATCTGGTTGTGGTAGTCTTGCGCCTTCTTTTGCCAGTCTGTCTGCCTCCTCGTTGCCTTGTATGTTACAATAGGATGGAACCCACTGTACCACTACTCTTTTTGGTGCGGACTGCTGGCATTGTTGACAGAGTACTGCTCTTAAATCATTAAGTTCAGTATTTTTCTGGCTTTTAAGTGCTGTGACTACAGCCAGGGCATCTGTGAACAGGACTATCTGGCTTTCATTTATGTTGCCCGTCAGCATTGCTTCTGGTGCAGCCCTCAGTGCCTCTGTCTCCGCTCTGAAATTGCTTGAGTATTTTCCAGTTGCCACTGACAGTGTTATTTTTCTACCAATTTGGTAGGCTCAGGAATACCCCTGCCCCTCCGTTCTGTGTTGTGTTTGTTACAGAACCGTCAGTGTATGCATGGGTCCAGTCCATGCTTGGGTAGTTTTTCGTTATGTACCTAAGGGTTATGTCTGTTCTTTCTTTTCCAGTCTGGCTGTTCTCGTTTCCAATACCTGGTATATTTTCTACCACCTCCGGAAGTATTTGCTCCTTCCAGGTAGGTTTGCGTACAGTAGGGATGGGCTTTGGTGTTGTTAATGCGTTCATAAGGTCTTCGTTCATCTTTGCTTTGGCTATTTCTGCAAAGTTTCTCCGCTTTAGTTTCCCATTTCCAAATTTATTTAGTCTCTGGTGCATTGGATAAGCATACAAAATAAGCTCTCGGCACTTTCCTCTACATTACCAAGACGTTTTGCGGGTTGCTGAGCGACATATATGTATAGATCATCTTGAACACTTATAGTCTGAACTTATGTATTTGCAATACAGAGACACAGGTTTACACCTAACCTACAGCGGATACAGTATCTCAACGTGTGTACACTGTTTGTTGAAAGTGGGCTTTTCCAATGTTTTAAAAAAATTAATATTTTAACTATGTCCAATATATATAAATCAGAGGTCATATAAGAATCCAGTTTACCATCTAGCATAGATAACCTGCCTCTCGGATTAGCATATACCTACACAAAAGGTAAACTTCGGGTGTCAAGGACGCACAGCACATTTACGAGACTAATTTCACGAGACAAGTATATTTTTTTTAAATGGCATTCGTCAGTAAAAGTTTCTATTTATATTAAGAAAATTTGAATATTTCACAATTAGATGAATTAGTCATTTCCACTTGCACTTTTTGTTAATTTAAACTTTTACAATTTAAAAAGTCTCGCTGAAGATGAGATGTGTCTGCCACAATTTGTCAACAAACCATATTGCTAAATGGCATGTTTCTTGCTTTTTTACGAGCACCTTGTTGTCGACCCTTTAAAAATCGTCTCAGGCTGCGACGAAGAATTACATAACAAAGCACGTGCAGCAAATAACAGGGAAATATACTCGGGATTAAATCACAACGTCGTCAAGTGACTAAACAAAGGAAATATAAACTACGTTTCGTTGTAAATCTGTTGAATGACCCTGTCCAATATCCATCAAAATTTAATAGATTGACATGTTGCATTGGTGGATGTTGTGTACACAATTTCAGCTCTCTAGAGTATCGGTAAGTTGGTTAAAACTAGAGAAATAGTTAAAACTAGTGAAATAGAAGTCCACGTCTCCGACCAACTGACATGTCAGGTTAAATATAAAAAGCGTTTACGGCGCCCTCAAAATATATAGTAGTATACTCTAAACGTTTTGTTTTTGGTGACTTCTGACATTCCAAGGCGTACTTGGACTGGGGCTCCTCTGGTCTGTACTGCAACACGAGGAACCTCAGTACGCTGACCAATGGGTGGATACCATCGTCGATCTCCACGTCACTGACCAGACTGCTGTGAGAGAGTATGTTTCCTGGAGCGAGACGTGAGGCTCTCATGAGTATATTTCAACTGACCACGATGTTACTCTACGCTCGCCAGCACTGATATGGGAGCAGACAGTCAAATAGTTATGCATCAAACTTCTTCTTCTTCTTCGTACGCTGTCAGACGTCAACTTGAATTTGTTCGAAGAAAGCAGCTGTCGAGGCTGTCGACACTGCCATAGAGCTTGTGTAGTGTTGGCACTGGTGATGGCCACATGTGCTTTCTCTGGTCCTCGTATGTCGGGCAATTTTGCAGCAGATGTTCAGCGGTCATTTCCCTGTACCACAGGTGTATTCGTCAGTGCCACCTATCTTCAGTTTATTGAATAGATGGTACCTCAGTCTGTTGTGGCCTGTGCGGAGTCTAACAACCACGACCTGCTCTCTTCTGTTCAACTGGTAATATGCATCATTTTTTGTGTAGCCAGTATGCTCTGTTTCCCATTTGGCCATGTATCTGGCCCTAATAAACCTTCTTCGTAGGTCATGTATCAAACAAGTCTTCAATAAAATATCGCACACGAAAATTCAAATAGCAATGATTGAAACTGCAATTTATCAATCAATCAATCAAAGGCCGCAGCTCCTTTCGGTGCATATGCCACTGACAACATCCCGCTAGCATTCACGGTACTGGACTGCTCTTTCTGCCTCTCTCCAGGTGTAACTATTTAATCGTAGTTCCCTTTCACAATCTTTGCAAGAGCAGCCTACCTAGCTGTGCTGGATGATGCCTTCTTCGTCGTTTGTTCTATAGAGCCCTATTTTCTTCTCTAAATTTGTTGTTCCAGTGTTCGTCGGCTTCTTTACCACAGGTCTTCATTTCGTACCACGTCCTGCCACTTTATGCCCACTATCCTTCAAAGACATCTGATAACAAACTGGAAGCTTGTGTATGGTCTTGGTCATTTTACCTGTTACCGATCCATACAACAGCACCAACTTGATACTGGAGTTGAATATTCTAACTTTGATAAGAATATTGATAACTCCGGATCAAAATTAATCTTTCCAGCATTATTTTGTGTGTCAAAAACTTTTCTCCAATGAGAAACATCATCATCAAGTACCATTCGGGATCAAGATGATGAGCAGCGCATGAGCTGCAGTGGTCATCGACCCACAGCTGACTGCTAGCGTCAGGGCCAGAGAACCAGAGCTGCCAAGACCCTTCTACACCTCCACGCGGTGATCCGGGATAACAGGCTGCAGCAGAGCAGACTGGCTAAGTAGAAGGGATCGAAGAGGGAATGCTAACCCGGTACTCAAAAAATGATTGCGGAAGTTGGATGTGTTGGACCGAAAGGTGCAAAAAACGCAGTCAAGCTGTAAACTACGACACAACGCATTCCTTTCTCTGGGCTACATTCTGCTACTTAAGCCGTTTCAGGGTTTGGTAGCGGGAGATTGAGAACGAACGAAGCCAAGCCAAGTACCATACTGAGTAGCGATGTCAATCAGTTCTGTTCAACACCATCTGTCATTTGTGTTTTCAAATGCATGCTGTCACGTCATCAAAGAGATTACTCTGTCGCTGTAGTCTTGATCTTTCCCAGGTGTTACAAAGTTGTATAATTCCTCTTGCGTATATCTTCAAAGAATCGTGCATGTCGTCATTGTGTGTTAAATAACAGTGATTGTTTAAAACTAGCATCTTGCAACGCATCTTCGGTGGATCTCGTACTTGTCTAAGTTGCATTTCTGTTGTGACAAGAGGTGTAACAGTATCAATGAGAATACAGAAGAGCCGCTGGCTGGTTTCGGTGTTCTAACCACAATGACACATACGCCAAACGTCGGTACCCTGCACGGCATTTGTTGTTCTTATATAAACAAACCTAGCTTGTACACTGAGAGACGACTGCAAATGCAAGAGGACTTTATTCTCAAGTCCTATAAATCTTCTTCGGTGGACTTAGCAATGTGGATAGACTTCATCAGGATAGTCGTTTTAAAACAAAAATCGGAATACAAAATACAAATACGAAGCACATAAACTGTAACAGTCATTTGTTACGAAATAAACACCAACGCATAGGAAAACAGTTCCAAACACGGCAGTGTGTCTCACACGTTGATCGTTTCTGACGTGGATTGCTAATGACGTACAAATACCAGGTGACGTCAGCTAGTTTACAGAAAAATTAATTGGCATGTTGATCAGGTAAAAATCGAGAAAGTGGTTAACATTTAAGAACGCATTTATGTGAACAGGTGGCACTGTACTCTGATCCACTCAACGTTAGTATTGTTCTAATTCTAAGTTGTACGGGGCTTCTTTACAGCTAGTGATGGATAACACAGGACGAGTGTAGGACTGGGAGAATGTGGAGCAACAACAGAGGGTAGGAGGGACAGAGATAGAGACGGAAGTGGCCAGGTTGGATAGTGTTCTGGATAATGGAAGATAGTGTGAAGTGAGATATGGATGACAGTGATAGAGGATGGGGATTACGGGAAGGGATAGATATGGATGACAGTGATAGAGGATGGGGATTAAGGGAAGGGGTAGATACGGATGACGGTGGGAGAGACACAGAATAGTGTGACTGAATATGGGGTGACGTGAAGGGAGAGACAGAGAACAGTGTAACTGAATATGGGGTGAAGTGAAGGGAGGGACAGAGAACAGTGTAACTGAATATGGGGTGAAGTGAAGGGAGGGACAGAGAACAGAGTGACTGAATTTGGGGTGAAGGGAAGGGATAAACAGAGAACAGGATGACTGAATATGGAGTGAAGGGGAGGAGAGACAGAGAACAGTGTGACTGAATATGGGGTGAAGGGAAAGGATCTATATATATATAATTTAAAAAACATGTCAGCTCCCTATAGAGCAACAGCCTTCAATAAATGCACGTCAATGAGTAATAATCATGATCTAATTATGTCCACGTCTTGCCTGCTGCCTTGACATTTGCATCCACTTCCCACTTTCATGAGTCTCTCGGTATGCCTCTAATTTTCTTGCCCTATGGATACCAGAACAGAGGTTTCCGTAATGTTTGGCATGTCCATCGTCTCCTCCGTAGTTAATGCTCCACTGGTATCTGCCCTGTTTTCCCCCCATCACTTCCACGTTGGTGATATGTATCAAAGTATGTACCTTTTTCATAAGTACCTGTGATGTCTTCCATATAATTGAACAGATTTTATGTTGGAGCTGGAGATTTTTGTTTTTGTTTTAATTTCTTTTGACTTCCATAAAGTCCTTAATTCAATGAAAGCTCTTCTCGCATTCTGTATTCTTAACTGAACATCGTTTTCTGTACCCCCTAATATGTCTATATTGCTGACTAATACGTGAAAGACTCCACATACTGAAGGGGGTGACTCCCAACACACTTATATCATTGTTAATTGTATTTATTTTCACATGACCAAATGGGAAACCGAACACACTGGATACACCAAAAACGATGCCTATTACCAGTTGAACAGAAGAGAGCAGGTCGTGGTCTTCAGACTTCGCACTGGCCACAATAGACTTAGGTACCACCTATTCAACAAATTCAAGATGGGTGGCACTGACGAATGCCCGTGTGGTACCGGGTAAATGACCGCTGATCATTTGCTGCAAAACTGCCCGACATACGAGGATCAGAGAGAGCAGATGTGGCCATCACCAGTGGCAACACTAGACAAGCTCTATGGCAGTGTCGACAGCCTCAGGATGGCGGCTGCTTTTTTCGAAAAAATTAAGGTTAATGTCTGACTGCGTACGAGGAAGTATTTATTTTCAAAACCTTTGTTGTTTTTTTTCTCTGTGTATGTTTAGCCCCAATTGTAGTGACACCTCAGAGTATCCGTATCTTATTTTGCATCTGTCTGTGGGTATGGTACAGAAGAACCAAATCATCGACAAAGCCGAGATCGTCAAGTTGTCTCGTCAATGTCCATTTAATGCCGTAGTCGTTGGACGATAATGTCGACTTCGTAATCCAGTCAAGGGTCTGCGCATGAAGAGTAATTGTGATAATAGACAGCCCTGCCGATCCTCCCGTTTTTATTACAAAGGGTTCAGAAAGCTGACCCTCGTGTAGAACTCGACATCTTGTTCCTTCAGATGTTTTCTAGATTACATTGGATAACTTTGGGGGCACTTCAAAGTGTCTGAACAGCTTCCATAGAGAAACCATGTCCAGTTTATCAAAAACGTTGACGTAGTCCACAAATCCTATAATAAGCGGTGAGTTTTATTCCATACTTTGTTCAATGGTTATTCTCAGTGTTGTTATCTGGTCTGTATAGCCCAGTATAGGAATTGTTTTGTCGAAAGCCTTTTTTTAATCTCTCTAGAATGATCCTATTCAAAACTTTCCTATACGGATACTTTCTGGCATAGATAATAACATTATTCCTCTATAATTGGTACACTGATGTAAATCTCCCTTCTTTGGAAACTTTATTGCATAGCCTTCATATAGTTGAGTTGTTATCTACGCTTTGTTGTGATGCTCTTTTTTCCACAGAACCTCCTCACAGGTCTCGTTCCATATATTTTTAATCTGTTGCCAGTTACCTTCCATCTCTTCTATTTCTCTTAATCACTGTAGAACATTATACGTATTTGATATCGCTACTTTAAATAAATATTGTTATATAAGTAGGCAAGAGCAGATTGTCAGACTGCGCCTCAGAACGGAACACAACCGACTTCGCAGCCACATGTTTACAAAAATTAAGATCGGAAGCTCAAGTATGTGTACATGTGGACAGGCACCCCAGGCTGCGGAGCATATACTTCAGGACTGTCCAGAGTATGCGATATGAGGCGGACAAACTGACCAAGAGAAACAACACTGGAAGGGAAACAATATGGGCCTATGTGTGAACTGCAGAAGACAGTGAGGTTCATACAAGAGACAACTTTGCAGACGTAGACATACTCCAATCGAACGAAAGAAGAATATATATATATCGTGACGATGGAAGATGAAGTGAATGGAAAAAATAACGGGATCATGATGACGATGGGGTTCAAACCGGTATCATAATCGCTCGGCCACCTTCTCCTCTATGTTTTAACACACGTGTTTACGAAGGTCACTTCCCACGTAACTAGTTTACTTGCAATATTTTTGTAATAGATGATATGTTGATACCTTCGTGGTGTTTCGCGCAGAACGAATTGAAAAGGTTTGAGTCTGACTAACTTATTTCTAGTGCCATATTTAATGTCATTAGCTTAAATATGACAGCCAACCCCGGACAAGCCACCATTAACGTCAGTGATATTTTAAAAGGGTGGTGCCCTCTGCAACAGAGCGGAGATAAATATCACAGCGAGCCTTGAAGTCTACTCGGTGCACACGTAAGCTATGACGTGCCAAATGATGGCGGACCATCGTAACCTATTCGTCTCGCTGTCCATATCAACACTGGTCCGTTGTTACAACAGAACTATATGCTAGTCTTCAAACCCCCCCCCCCCCCCCCCCCCCAATATTATCTGACTCAAAAGGTACAATCCAAATAATATGTATGCAATACTGAAAATTGGACTTGTCAATTAATTCCCCCAAAATAAATTAAATATATATATATTTAGCCCCAGATTTATGGGGGGAAAAAGAATAGTGACGTCACATAATAGTCTACTTTTTAACTGTTGGGGGTGTCAAACATTATGCTTCCGTTTGTTCCTGCCATCTTATTTGAAATCAGCAATAAATTTATTGAATCTGCCAACGCCGGTCCATAAGGAAAGAAGCATCCAGTTTCACCAGAAACATGGCATTATCCATGCGGTCAGACGATGCAATGACAACTATATTATGCTGTTTGTCCTTGACTGACCGACAAGATATATAGAGTTGTCAACAGGTATAATGTCGGCAGGGCATCCCTAATAGGTAAGGCACTTGGCTACAAGGCTCGCGCATGGCCTAATGGCAGATCCTTCTGTTTGTTTACTGATGGTCTCGAGAGCTGACAAGGATCCATTCATTTAAAATAAAATTACATCGAACTGTCCTCCCCTTAACCTGAAATGGAATATCCAGTCATCAGTTGTCAAATATTGCTGAAGTCCGATGTGTTGGACCGAAAGGTGCAAATGTCGCAGTCAAGCTGTAAACTACGACACAACGCATTCCGCTCTCTGGACTACATTCTGCTACGGGGGTAAGCCCTTTCAGGGTTTGGTAGCGGGAGATTGAGAACGAACGAAGCCAAGCCAAGAACTGGAAAAAGTATTTGATAATGTCCCTTTTAGCAAGCTCTGGGACTGCTCAAAGGAAGACCATCCTTGATCTTTGCTATACATAGTTTTTATAAGACCTGCAGAGGGGACGGCGTGGCCTAGTGGTTAAGTGACACGGCTCACAACCAGAAGGTGCTGGGTTCGATCCCCATCACAGCACCGGCCGTTATCCCGGGGAAGCAAACCCTTAGAAAATGCAGGAGGAAGCAGACTCTTACATAAAATGCATGCTGAAGTCGGATGCACTGGGCCAACAGGCGCAAAATAAAAACGCAGTGCAGCGCACACCGCCTTGGGGATAAGAGAAATAAGGCGAACGAAAAAAAAAAAAATAATAAGACCTGCAGAAACTACACTAGGACAGGAAACCAAATGTTTGAAGGATCCAAAACCACTAGTGATGTAAGACATGAGGACATTATACCACCATACTCCTTTACACTTGTCATGGATGATGTCATCAACGCCTAATAAGGTGAGGACCAAAAAGTACTTAATTGGGTACTGGAGGATGAGACGAGTCTATATATCTAAGCTAGCGTTTGCATATGATGTGACCCTGATTACTAAATCAGGGGTACATGTCCAATCCAACCTTTAAATATGGAAAGAGGAGATGTTAGGAAAGATGACCATTATCAGTTTAAAAACAAAAACGAATGTGGTCTCCAGAGAAAAGAAATTACATTTTTCTGGATGAACAGTCTCTGGAACAGGTCAAATTCCTTGGAACTGTATAAAGCAGAAGGGCGGGATTAAAGAAGAAATGACTATGCGAAAGGCAGGAACAAGTAAACCTTTTCAAGCCATAAATAGAGGATACCTCAACAACAACAGAATAAGTAAGAAAACTAAAATGGCTGTATATCACTCCACTATATAGCAGTTTTGACATGGATGTAAGGCATGGGCAATGACAATAACCTAAAAAAGTCCAGATGGAGAACTGTTGTTTGCAAAGCTATGTGTACTAAACAAAATGATAATTGGAGGAAGCATGTTTCCATACAAGAGTGTCCACAAGGTCATGTGGAGATCACAGAACGTAAAATCTGATTGACCATATATGTGTCAGTCAAGCATTCAGAACACTAAAGGATGTATGAGTAAAGCGAGGCGCAGACACAGCCTCAGACCACCACATGATGATGATGGGGGGGGGGGGGGGGGGGGGGGGATCATACAGCTCAAACTAAAAAAGTGCCATGTAATGGGAACAAGGAGATATAAGATACACCTATTACAAGACCAGGAAAGGAAGAGAGCGAGGAGATAAACATTAATAGTACGTTAGAACAGGCTTAAGTGATTTGCAATAAGACATGAACAGACTGTATGATTCAAGAGTTACGAACACAAAGAATGGATCACAACAGAGACATTACATAAAATAGAAGAAAGGAAAAAGAAGAAAACTATATTCAACAACTGCCATACCTGAGTCACCAAAGCAGAAACACAGAAAAACTATGCTACTACAGACAAACTGGTCAAGGCATGAATGAAGTAAAAGAAAAGGGCATATATTGATACTCTCTACCCATTAACAAAGAAAATGGCAAACAGATATATACAGACAAACAAACCATTCAAAGATAGTACTTCTACAAGGGCAGATGCCCCATATGCAGGTCCCAGCTTTGGCGTGAGCTGGATGTAGCCTGAGGAGGATTTCCTGCTTAGCGGGCTAGGCTCGAGCAGCTTATTACTCCGCTGCGTTGGAACAAGTGCTGTGGAGGGTGGTTAACCAATGTGCAAGTCCATCTCAATAGACTCAAACACTAGAGCAAAGTAGATCAACAATATATTAGCACCATCTATGCTGCTCTTAACAAACCACCTAACCATGACCAGTGTTATGCTATGTTACACAGTTAATCACCTCTTATGACATGCACTCTGTGGGGCATGGTGCTATTCTTGTTCATGTCATACACAAAGATCCCAGCAGACCACTCAGGATAGACAAGGCAAAATATTGATATCGGAGAAACAATAGAAACAATGAGTTGAGTATTTCATTGAGGGTCTAACAGACCTCCACCAACAGGGAAGACTTTGGATTTAGACTGCAACCCAAGATAAAAATCAAATGCAATTATATTAAAACTTAAGAAAAGGAAAGCAGCAGGCCCATATGGAATAGCAGCAGAAATAAAGCGGCAAAAAGACAACTACAGATCAGATGGCAAGGACATGAGCTAGAAAACAGTACAGTCCCAAATACCTGGGTGTAAAGTTGGATCACACCCTGTCCTAAACTGCAAGTTGCCAGAAAACAAAACAGAAGAAATAAGCAAGAAATAATATCCAAATCTTGACTGGGATATCAGACATATGCCTCCCGAACATCAGCACTCTCCCATGTGTCTCTCTGTAGCTGAGTATGCCGCAATAGTTTGGAAAAACTCTGCACATATTAAACTTACTGATATAGCAATAAATGAGACTGGCCGATAAGTTACAGGGTCCCTAAAATCTACTCCAACTGAAAAAATAATACCACATAATTAGTGCAGCACCACCTGACAAACAAAGAAGTGTCGCATTCAAAAGTTAAAGAGAAAAACAGACAAACTAGCCAACGCACCAGGTGCAGAGCAACACTAACCTTCTGATGATCTATCCAAACCTTTTAGAAACATACAATATAGATGACTTATTGATGGGAAAAGAGAAGGCAACCAATGTGACTGAACATTGGAAACATGTCTGACGTGGTGCCCAGGACATGAAAAGATAGTAAGAAAGCTATAGCAACAGATGTGGATAATGCCACAGATAGATTGTAAGAATTATTCAAGAATGAATGGGAATGCCCACAAAATGGAAAGAAGGACATCTGATTAAGCTTCTGATTAAAAAAGAAGTAGACAAAAAAGCTCAGAGAGGAACATTCAGGATTCCAAAAGAGAAGTTTATTCACAGATCATAAAGCTACTCTGTGCATCATAGGAGAACAAACTATTGAATGGAAATCATCCTTTTACAAGCTTGTAAACAAATTGTATATACTACAAAAAGGCATTTTACAGTGTGGATCAATACACTCTTTGGCAACTGTTGAGACACTATGGAATACCAGAGAAGCACATAACCCTCATACAGGTTATGCATGAAGATACAGTTATTAGAGTGGTACATGAGGGACGGCATGGGCTAGTGGTTAAGTGGCACGGCTCATAATCCGAAGGTGCTGGGTTCGATCCCCATCACAGCACCGGCCTTTACCCTGGGGAAGAAGACCCTTGGAAAATGTGGGAGGAAGCAGACCCTTACATAAAATGCATGTTGAAGTCGGATGCACTGGGTCAACAGGCGCAAAATAAAAACACAGTGCAATGCATACCACCTTGGGGATTCGAGAAATAAGGAAAAATAAAAAAGTGGTACATGAAGGAGACCTGACTGACAAATTAAAGGTGCAAACAGAGATGCATAATTTATGCCTTCTCTCACCCTTCCTGTTCTTGTCAGCTATAGATAACATAGTGAGGAATGAAGACCTATCTGAAAAGACCAAACAACAGGGATTAGAACAACAAATTCAGAGAAGAAAACCAAGTTAGATAGGACATACAATGAGGAAAGCACCATCAAACTTAGGCAGATTCCTGCATGGAATCAAGATAAGAGAAATAATGGAGAAAAATACACGGAGAAGATAATGTGAGAGAGAAATGTGATTAAATGGTTACACAAGGAGAGGCAGAAAGAGTAGCCTAGGATCATGTATACTGGTGAGATGTGAGCAATGGCCTATACACCTAGAGAGGCTATGGCTTTGATTGATTTATGTAATAGTCATGTTCTTCGTAATCCAGTCAATAGCCAGCAGAAAGAGAAATGGTGATAAGAGACATCCTTGTCACTATCTCAAAGAAGACAGAAAGCTAACCTTCATGTAGAATCCTGCAAATTATATCTTTATCCTCTCCATATGTAGGCCTACCTTGACGGGGTTGGAGAGCTTGCGCGTCCCAATGATCCAGGGAGCTATGTCGGCGGGAGTTTTACCCCTGTTAGGGTCACCCAAGCCAGACAGGTCCTTGGAGAGGGGTCTGACTAAGAGGCTGAGGAGCAGGTGGAGCCCTTTAGGTGAAGCTGCAGAACCCACCGGCAAGTGGTACACGCTCTTGGCTAAACCAATCCACACCCACTTCATGGGTTAAATGCAGTCTTGCCTCGTTCTTTACTTTTTGTCTTCTATCAGTCATCCCAATGGATGTCGAAGAGATGCAGGCCAGCGGACATTGCACCTCTGCCCCTTTGTGACGACCTCCCATGTGGCGAGGAATGCTAGGTGTACCATCAGTGCAGAGGAGCCGAGAATACTAATGGGGAGTAAGGAGATACCCCACTCACATGTATGTGCTATGTTTCTGGCAGAACGTGCCAATCCTGGGACACATACACATTGGACTGCCTCCCTTCGGGGATAATAAAAAAACGGATCCATAAGTCCATCATATCATTATCTTCACCATCATCACACCCTTTCGAGCAAGACCACAGCCTGCCCAAGCAACTTTAAGGTGCTGAAGACGGATGCAAATAGCCAAGGTTGTCAAGCATTTTCGCAATATGGGAGTATGTCTATATTTTTAAAACGCTATGGCACTCGGCCTGTGATGGACAACCAGGACGGTGCAGTGCCGGGCCCACTCGAAGACCCAACCTTAGTTACTGGAGGCCCTTCTCAGTTGCCTTGTGGAGCCAGGGGGCACGAGCATAAAGCTACTGGCCAAACAGAATCAAACAAGACAAAGCAAAAACCACTGAAAATAATGCACTGGAATGTGGAAGGAGTCAATAGCAAAAGAAATGGGTACAAAAAAACTAGAACTTGAACATGTACTAAATAAAGAGCAAGTCAATGTGTGCTGCATGCAAGAAACACATCTAAACAAAGAGCAAGTCAATGTGTGCTGCATGCAAGAAACACATCTAAACAAAGAGCAAGTCAATGTGTTCTGCATGCAAGAAACACATCTAAACAAAGACACAGTGTTCACAATTAGAGGATATCAGTGCTATCAGGTGGAACGAAACAACAGACGAAAGAGCGGAATAATTACATTGGTGAGGAATAATATCAGTGCAATCCAGATTGAAGCATATACGGAAGGGGCAGAATACCAGATGCTTCAACTCAAGACAGAAAATACAGAATTTCACCTATTGGATTTCTACTGCCGAGAGACCGACCCCTGCCACTGGAAATAAATCCCTAAAAAAGATAAACTTATCGTGTGTGAAGATTTCAACAGCCATTCACAAAGTTGGGACTACAATCAAATGGACAAGAAAGGAGAGGAATTATAAAACTGGCAGGATGACAATAGACTTATCCTAATCAATGAGCCAACCGACCTTCTACTCGGGGGCATGACATACTACCTTCACACCAGACCTAGCACTCCATTCACCAGATATGAAGTGGAACATCACACATGTTGTTGGGAGTGATCATAGGCCAGTTTTTCTGTTGAAAATGAATATGTCAGGGAGAGCAGCACACTACCAAGGTGGAACTACAAACAGGAAGAAAATGTACCAGAATCGTACCAGTGTACTAGCTAAAGATCTAAATATAGACATAGATATAGATAAGGTAGTTGATGAGTTCAGCAGCTACATACTACAGGCTGCCCGTTAAACAATACCTAGAAGGGCGCGAAAGAACTTTAGACCTTACTGGAACCATGAACTAGAGAAACTACACAATGAAGTGGAAACTTCATGAAAGCAAGCAGAGACTAGCACAAGTCAAAATCACCACCAAAATTTCAACAAGCCAAAGCCAAATTACAAAGGGCTAAGCTGCAAGCCAGAAGGAAAAGCTGGAAGAAGAAAAGAAAGTCCCTGAACTTTGAAAAGGGCACCAGGAAAATGTGGAAGTTGGTAAAACAACTAAATGATGAAGGTACAGGGAGAAACACAAGGGTTGCACTAAATAAAGATGGGGACATCATCACAGGTAAACAGACAGCTGATCACTTTGCAGATTCCTTTGCTTAAGACAATGACATTGAAGTTAGTACAAATAAACAGCAAATCAGAGAGAAGCAACAAAATGTAGGAAGTGATGAAACTATACCAGAGGTTATGGAGACAGCATTCACTTTAAGAGAACTAGAGCTTGCAATATCCAAATTAAAAATGAGAAAGTCGCCAGGAGCTGACGGGGTATCAAACGAAATGATTAAGAACTTGGGAGTACCAAAGAAGACAAAACTGCTACAGATCTTCAATGCCAGTTGCACCTCAGGCAGAGTTCCTCAGACCTGGAGAGAAGCAATTATGATACCACTCTAAAACAAGGGAAAGACAATTCCACAGCATCCAGCTATAGACCAATCAGCCTTACAAGTTGTCTTTGTAAAACAATGGAACGTGTCATTAATCTCAGGATGCAGTGGTACCTTGAGAGTGAGAATCTCCTTGTGTCACAGTAAACGGGTTTTCGAAAACGCTTCTCTGCTGAAGACCAAGCAACTTATCTTTCCCAAGAGATTCAGGATGCTTTCCAAGAAAAGAAACTGGTACTAACAGCCTGGATACCTAAGGAAAGCATTTGACAAGGTATGGAAAGAAGGACTCTTGAAGAAACTGAGAAACAATAAAGTAAAAGGTAGGATGTACAGATGGTTAAAAGCATACCTGCATAATAGAAGAGCCAGAGTACAACTAGATGGACTGAAGAGTAAGAAATTTTACTATGGCATGGTGTACAGCAGGGTGGTGTGCTTTCTCCCAAACTTTTCATAGTCTACATTAACGACCCGATTACCGAACTGCCAAGTGGAGTGAAAGTGGCAATGTATGATAATGACCTGATGATATGATGCCCTGATGAATATGGCAGTTGCCACCAAAATGTTACAAAGAGCAATAGATGCCTTTACCCTATGGGCAAATAAATGGTGTGTTGGCATAAACACTGATAAATACAGCACTACCGTCTTCACCCTCTCTCAAAAACAAAAAGCGGGAGACATCAAGATAGATGGAGAGCTACTAAGAGAAGATAAACAACCCACCTACCTCGGAGTTACATTTGATGACAGGCTGACTTGGAGGCAATACGTCAACAAGGCAGCAAGAAAAGCCAGAAGGAAGTAAGGCATCTTGAGAAAACTAAGTAGAACCACATGGGGAGCCAGAGAGAAAATACTTAGCAGTGTTTACGAACAGGGCATACAACCACATCTGGAATACGGATCAGCTGCCTGGTGTCCAGCATCAAACACAACATTGAAAGAGTTAGATAAAAAACAAAATCAGGCGCTAAGGGTTATTACAGGTTCAATGTAATCAATGCCTATTGTGGAGATGGAGAAACTAGGGAGGATGAAAGCACTAGGGGAATGTAGAGACACAAAGGTGCTAACACAGGCAGAAAAGTTAAACTGTATGCCGAGTCACCCAATGAAGGATAGATTCCAGAACCTAGCAATGGGACGATTGAAAAGAAGTAGTTTTGTACATCAAGCCTAACAACTTCGTAGAGTGCCTGAAATTGTTTTTCCTTTAACAACTGTGCCAGAACAAACACTCCGGAGAGAGCAGCATAGACTATCAGTATGAGTCCAAACAACCATTCAGTGAATACTAGGCAAGGAGGAACAGTATGCAAAGTAAAACAATTGCTCTTAGTTTCTTGTATGAAGAATATCCACAGGATCTATGGGTCTGAGTATACACAGATGGGTTGGCATAGACTGCAGTAAAGAATGGAGGAGCAGGAGTGTATATAGAATACTCAAATAACACTATGAAAACAGTTGCAGCACCAACAGGAAAATTCTGCCATAAATATGATGCAGAGATACAAACGTTGAAATTGGCTACGGTAAAATTGCTGAACACCAACCTTGGCCCATATCATGTAGTATTTCTGACAGATGCAAAATCAGTACTTCAAGCACTATCATCCAGGAAGCTGTCAGATCTACAAGTTTTATTGTCAACATTGAGCAACCAACACAGAATCATGGTGCAGTGGATACCGTCTCACTGCGGAATACCAGGAAATGAGAGAGCTGACACACTGGCGAGGGAAGATGCCGCAGACGAGCAATCAGATGTACCAGTTACATACCATCAAAACAAAAAGATGATTAAATCAATGAGAGAGCTTCCAACAGAAATACAAGATGACTATCGTAATATAAGTAGGCAAGAGCAGATTGTCATACTGCGCCTCAGAACGGAACACAACCGACTGCAGCTACATGTATACAAAATTTAGGATTGGCCGCTCAAGTATGTGTACATGTGGACAGGCACCCCAGACTGCGGAGCATATACTTCAGGACTGTCCAGAGTATGAGATACTGAGGCAGACATACTGGCCAAGAAAAACAACACTGGAAAGGAAACTATATGGACCTATGTGTGAACTGCAGAAGACAGTGAGGTTCATACAAGAGACAACTTTGCAGATGTAGACATACTCCAAGCGAACGAACGAAAGAAGAAAATATCTTTATATTTTAATCATTGGCAATAATGATTGTGTCACCCCAAATATCCATGTAATGATAATTAACAGACATTCATCTGTTGGAGGGCTCCAAAGGTAGTTACAGTATCACATAATATAAGGGAATCAAGACGCTGAACATTGCATGAGCTGTAGCAGTCAGAGGCCCAAAGCTGACTGCTAGCATCAGGGCCAATGATCTTAGAGCTGCCAAGACTATTCTCCACCTCCACATGGTGATCCTAGATAACAGGCCGCAACAGAGCAGACTGGCTAAGGAGAATGGATTGAAGACGGAAGGCTAACCCGGTACCAAAAAATGCCACGCTAAAGGCGGAATATCGCAGTCAAGTTGTAAACTTAGACACGCTGCATTCTGTTCTCCCGACTACAACCTGCTACTTGCAAAGCACTTTGCAGGGCTTGATAGCGGGAATTGAATGACGAAGAAGAAGCAGACATAATATAACAAGCAAGACACCAAATATTCAACGTTTATTCCTGCAAACTTTAATCTAGGACAATACATCACAAATTGAAAACCGGGATAGCAGCATGGTCCACAGCAACAAAGAATAACTTTAAAAAATTAATACAACCCAAAACCAAGGCATATGTATCATCACTGGAGCTATGAGAACAACACCAATAAATACAATGGAGAACATCACATGAATAAATCGAAAGTATGGAGACGCCTAGAGATTTTAAAAAACACTCCAGTAGGGAGAGAAGTTCGAACAAATGCCAGATCTCCCAATATATGACAGGATAAATCGCATGGGAAGAGAGAGATTAAAGAGAAACCACTTCATATAAAAAAACAAAAGAACTTGCAAGAGCAGACCAAATCATATGTCATGCAGTGGTTAGAGATCTAGAACAAACATACCAAATCCCACCATGGGAAAAAGCCAAGTCCCCCAAGATGGTAGAAACTACAGAGGTAATAGAGAAAAAGGGAACAGACAAATTTAGAAAAGAAATTTATCACAGAGGAATATCTTAGGAGAGTATACCCACCAGAAACATGGATTCACATATATACAGATGACGTATCTAATAAAGCCAGATCTAATGGAGATGGAGGGGTCTATTACAGACTAAGGAATGGAGAAGAAAAAACTTGAATATTAACAACGAGAACATACTCCAATACTTCCGTGCAGAAGCAGAGGCATTTAAGGTCGCAGCTGAGCTTGTAACCCAAGATAAAGATATTCACCAAGAAAACATAGTATTCCTGACTGATGTTGCGTCAGTATTATCGGCGCTAAATGTATGTTCTCCATGACACAGCTCTCGGCAGAACACCCAAGGTTGATCATACAGTGAATCCCATTCAGCAAGCATTTTTTTAGTACCGGGTTAGCATTCCCTCTTTGGTCCCTTTTCCTTAGCCAGTCTGCTCTGTTGCAGCCAGTTATCCAGGATCACCATGTGGATGTGTAGAAGGGTCTTGGCAGCTCTGGTTCGCTGGCCCTGACACTAGCAGTCAGCTATGGGTCGCTGACCGCTGCAGCTCATGCACTGCTGAACCTAGACTGATGTCCAGATTGAGGTGTGGCTATTTCATTGACAGTCACTGATTTTTCATCACAATTCACTCAACTGCTACAATCAACTCAATTTCATTACTCATTGTGCCTGAACCAGTCAAGAACAGTCTGTCATAGAATTCACATAATTTCTGAACGTTGTACTCCGCTCGTACACTTGCTGGAGTGACAAACATGCATGCTCATTTTGAACCTTCATTTGAAAATGAATTTCAATAAATTTCACCCATTCACTTCTCAAAAACAGATAACAGAATGCTACTCCACTTTGGTGTGTGTCACTAGTCAGGTGGACATCGTTAAACAGCTACTAAGATGCTATGTGGCTCGTGTGCACAATGATACCATACAACATGCAGGACACTCTTTAAAGTAAATTCTTAGCAATGATAGTGCCAACTTATGTGACAATCACAATGGCAAAGTGTTTCTAATTTCTATTGCAATTTTAAGGTTTTCATTTGAAGCCTGCACATGCTTACATGATTCTCAGTAATGAACTTAATTAACCCTCTATTAGTCTATAAGTTGTTTTCTCTTTCCCTCTCTTTTACTCTTAGTGTCTTACTCTATATGATGTTTTCTCCTCTCTCTCTCTTACTCTACATGATGTCCTCTCTCTCTCTCTGTGATGTATCCCTTCAATGTTACTTTTCTCTCTCTGATTGATCTAGTAAAATTTAGAAAACTTCCTTTCTTCCGACAGCCTGGCCTAACCTATGGCTATAGAGTATAGTATAGTATTATCAATATTAATATCTGACATCAGATCAATACTATAATAATAATATCATATATTATACGACTAGTATATACAATCAGTAAACACTGGCATCTGCTGGTTGTTTTGTGTCTTTTGTTTAATGTTTTTATTCATTAAACTTTTAAATATTAAGCACTAAGTTGAATAAGCAGTAAGCTACAGAACATTTAATTTTCATTTTTAACTTAAATTTAATGGAAAACCACCACAAAGTTGTCTAATGTCTTGTTACTTGTATCGTGTACTCGTACTGCTACTACTACTAGTACTACTACTACTTAGTCTACTAGTTACACTGTTTTAAGTGTTTAATAATTAATGATATAAGTGTTGGGTCTAGTTTAACACGGCAGAATTTAAAACACATTCAGACGGTTGAGTTATGACTTGTAGTGTAGTGCAACTGTTGTGACTTGACTCAAGTCTTAGTCTTGAGTTACGTACGGATCTCAGTTCTTACGGAGTCTGAACAGAACAAGAACAGGACGCGTCATATTTAACACGAACTTAAAAACTTACCTAGGCTCTCCGGGATATTCATATTGAAGTGAGATTGGACAAGGGTGAATATTTAAATCTGCTTATAGCAGATAATCTGATAAAATGCCTGAAAGCTGCAAAAATAACAATTGTTATGTTCTTGATAAAACATGCTAAACCTCTGAAATTCTAATTATTTCAAGAGTTGTCTGTAACTTCCGATTCCGGTTTAGAATATTGCCAGGGGCGATAACAGTCCCTTCTGGTTATCCTATAGTAATTGAAAATAGGAAGATATTTTTAATCTGATTGTGATTCATTGAACCGAAATGTACACATTTGATAGCCTCTTACATGTTTACAAATAAAACCATCTGAAAAATACGTTCCAATTGTTTTATTATAGAAGCATATGTATTTCCTTATTTTATTCGTTGTTAGTAGTCGATGACCAAGCGGTTTTGATACTCGCCTAGGCCTATTGACAAAAGGGATACATATTTAAATTCAGTTCATGCCTTTTCTTTTTTTTTTGTTACCATCAAGGACTTAAAAAAATAAGGACAGTTGTTTTCTTTATTCTTTATCTCTATAAACCAGTCTTTCAAATTATCCACACTACTCATCCTCACCCCAACGTCATCTTCTCCCGGAGACAATCAACAATATGAATGAAGTCCCACAGGTCTTACGTTTTTAAGTTTCACTCCCTATAAATAGTACTACATTGCAATATAAATTAATAATATTCGTGTGATGTGTGTGCGTTTAAACTACCGACCTCTTGGTTTTTCTTGATGTTATACAGCGTGAAGGTATACACCAGTGCTCCTCAACATGGGTGCTAGCACCCACCAGTGGGCGGTTTTAGCGTTCAGATGGGCGTTAGCAGAATAACTGCATTCTGTATTTAAAATATATTATTTTTATTATGGCAATGCAGATGTTACACAACCTGAGGAAATGATGGCAGAATATCAACAAAAGTTACGATTTTGAGAACCTGTTTTCCGTGACAGAATACGGCTGTAAAACATGGACAATTACCCAAACCTCATGGAAGAAAATTGAATCCCCTTAGTTGAATTGCTATAGAAAGGTTCTCAGAATAACATGGACCGAAAAAAAAAGAATGCAGGTATTCGACAAAAGTTGGGCATAGATGAGAACTGGTTCATAAATTGTATCATGAACGGAAAATTGAAATACTTTGGCCACATCAAAAGACACACTGGGCTTGAAATAATGGTAATGGATGATATGGTGTCGGGCTAGAAAGGCAGAGGCAGACCAACACGGTGATGGCACGAAGATGTCAAGGAATGCTTGGGCATGACTCTGGAGCAGACTGGAGATTTGGCAAGAGATCGAGTTTATTTCAGACATGCTGTTATGGGAGCGACGTTCTGCAAAGTGAATGCCACATGATGATGTTGATGTATTCAAAACATCAAAAACATACAGACTCAGTGGACGATCGCGAAATTTTTTTCAATTTATATTTGAGTGGGTGGTAAGGAAAATGTATCCTCACGAAAGCAATAAAAGTCGGCGCCAAGTATAACAAGCCATTGTATACAGTGACCAGGAATCACTACGTTCTTGAACTTTTGAAACATTTTCGCCAATGCTGTCCTGAATTCATTCAGTTCAGTATTCCTATGGGATTTGAGTACCATTATGACTGACTGTATCTTTCCAGAATGTTACCATATATATGGTTTTTATGTTATAGTTCCATTGCTGCTGCGGTCTTAATAACCTCTACTTTGCCTAGGAAATTGCTTGAGAACTTGCCTATGGTTATGTCCCAGGTTATCTTTTCCCCCGTTTTTCTGTCTGATCACTAGCCCTCCTCATCCGTCCAGGTTGCCATTTGTAACTGAGCCATCTGTATAGGTAAGTGTTCATCTGTTTGTTTGATAATTAGCATGTGTACTCATTTTGTTTTGTTGTGACAGCACTGTGTTCTTGAGTGCCAGTTCCTTTGAGTTTGTCGCGAAGTTACTTCTATTAAGTCTGCCTTTTCCATGGTTGTTAATTATTTTGTACACTGGGTGGTTCAAAAGTCTCTTGTATTTCTCTGTCTGTTGCATTACATTTATGTCCCGTCTATTCTCAATCGACCGGAGGCCCGTTTTTGCTTCTAATGTCTCTACTGGTGTGAACTTTATGGTCTCGGTGATGATTTTGAGGCACAATGTGCGATTGAAGGCGCGGTGCAGTTCGGCGAAGAAGAGTAGAGCAAGGATAGCCTCGGTTGTAGAACGACCCGGGGGGAAGCCAGACTGTTGTGGGCGACGTTTTGTGCTCAAGAGAGGCTTGAGTCTAGCCAGTAGCACGTGGACAAACACCTTCCCTGGAACTAATAGTAGTGTTATAGGCCTTGGACTCGGTTGATCGGCCGACTTTATGGAAAGCCCTCCAGGGAATAGGCACCCCCACCCCGTTAAACCTGATCAAGGAGCTACGCAAGGGTACCGGCGCCAGAATCAGACTGGGTGGCTCTCTCTCTCTCTCTCTCTCTCTCTGACAGATTCACCACGACTTCGAGTGCGAGACAGGGGTGTGTTCTTGCCCCCACCCTATTCTACCAGGCCGTCAACTGGCTTCTTGACCGCACCAAGAGGGTATCGCTATTGATCAGTCAATATTCACTGATCTCGTTTTCGCGATATTGTTCTGTTTGGCAGAGACAAATCTGTGTTGGAGCGCTCTCTGGAAATGCTACACAACGAAACGCCTTCCCTACTCCTGTCCATATCCTGGACCAAGACCAAAGCTCATAACTTAATTTCCGGTCACGATATGTCAAAGCGGATCGGACTAGCTGCGTCAGCTATGCAGGACCTCCGACGTGTATGGAGTAACGGCAAGATCTCCTTTGCGGCAAATATCCGCATCTATCAGTCCTTCGTGATCCCAGTCCTGCTTTACGGCTCCGAGACCTGGACATTGCTGAAATATGACATGTCGAGACTAGAGGTCTTCAACATGCACAATCAGCGGCGTATCTTAGGCATCCGATGGCATGACTACATCTTCAACGTAGAGGTCTCTACTAAAACATGCCTTATTCCAATCTCAGAAACACTTGAGAGACGCCGAGTTTCTTTGTTGTACGGCTGGACCAAGAAACCCCAGCCAGCAAGATACTACACAAGTCGTTCCTCATCGTCAAACGTCTTCCCCCGACCGGCTGAAGACGCAGAAAAGGCCGTCCCCGAACAGTATGGTCCCAGCAGATATCAACCCCCACCTCCGCCCTGGACGATGCTTGGAACCACGCCGCAGCAGTGGGTCATGGATGTGACTGACCGACGAAACGGGCCTTAGACACTTAAGCGAACATTATTTTATGAACACCACTTATCTTACCAAAGTGTGCTCACGCTTGAATGTAACCTAAGTGATTATGCCATACCCCAGTGCTGGTCTGACTCTTTCTGTATATAGGCTTTTCAGGATTTTGTTATCTCCACCCCAAAAGCATTTATATATATAAACACTCGTATTTGCACATAGAGGTGGGAAAGCACAGATTGTGACAATTTACACACATGAAAACAACTAGATTGTACTGAGAGATATGGTACTATAAGAGCTATATTTATTCATAGATATTAGTAGTAATATAGACAAGGTTGGATGTACTGTTAGAGATATCAAATTAAGAATACAAAAGTCAAGGGGGACTCTTATTGCTTTAAATAATTTAAGGAAATCGAAAGAAGTTAAATCCGCCACAAAATAGATCTCCTACTCCAATTTCAAGTCCGTTCTTTTGAATGGCTTGAAAGTACAGCTAAAAAGATCCAAGCTTTCGTCAAAGGATGTTTATACATAATTTAGAGAATAAAATAGTATGGTAAAGTCATTAATACCAAACCGTGGGAAATATAAAAACATATGTTAATTGGACTATAGGCGTAAAGAGAAGACTGACGAAAGATGGGGCACGCATTTTGGAAAACAGACCCAATGCACAAGCTACAAGGACACCAGCAAACTGCAATCTTCCGTATGAGAAGGGACCACAGCAGACTACTGGGCCACCTATATCAGCTCAAAATCTCCCAAACAAATGAATGTTCATGTGGGATAGGAGTCCCGACCCCTGAACACGTACTTCAAGAATGCCCGACATACGAAGAACTAAGATGTCAGACCTGGCCAGACGGAGCAGAACTGAGATAAAAACTATGGGGTCACCGCTCTGACCTGGAAAGAACTGTGGACTTCATCCTGGCGATATGACTGGAGATTTAACATGATCAGAAAAACCAGAACACTGAAGAAGAAGAATGGAAAATATATTATAGCATTACAAGAAAGTAATTGCTCTGGAGTCCTTTGGGCAAGAGAAGTAGGGGCAGACTTAAACACGCAATGAGAAGAGAAGTTGTGGTAAACCTACAAACACGACAAGAAAGACGTAGTGGGCGTATGATGTCTCGAAATGATGGTCCGTGGCAGGACAACTTGGTGAGCACCTTTGCTCTGCAGGGAGTTGAAGAGTTTATATATATGTATGTATATATATATAATTCTTTTATAATATTTTCAGAAAGAGTTGACTAATAGACCTCGTGATGTCACTATATATATATATATATATATATATATATATATATATATATATATATATATATATATATATATATGCTGACCATGAAAATAAAGAGCATCTGGTAAAAATCCCATGTTTGTGTGTGTGTAATTCGTTGTCAACACTACGAGGAATGACACATAATGATGACATATCTTTACATTGATCCATAATTTTATTGTCGTTAAAGACATAACAATTAAGTTGTAAACAAGGACGGAGGGGGGTCTACATTGTGTGGCGTCTTCTCGACTCATGCTTGCAGTTAATGTTTAGATGCTACTATTTGATCCCATTACCATTCAAAATAATACTGCTGTCCTATCAAACAATATGGTAGTGTTGTTACGTCGAATACACTAAGGTCAGACATTTATTTCGGTCAGCTTATTTTTCTGTTGCAATCATCCTGGTTAACAACACGCCACCTCCCTGTACCTTCTAGACGGCAGCCTTGTGACTGGCAGGGTTCCGATTGGATGGCTGGTCACGTGGCTCAAGCTCCACGTCGCAGGCGTCGGCAAGATAAAAGCTGGCGTCTGCTTCTGGCCAAGCGTTAGAAGTTTGAGATTAGGATGGGCGTATGAAGTACAACGGTTTACCGAAGCGCTTGCTGCTACTAGCGATAGAAGCTATCATTTGTCGAAAAAAGATATAGCATCGTACTAGAAAGTTCTTCAAGCATACTTTGGATTTGCCAGTTGTTTAGAAGGAAGTGTAGACCTCACTGAAGACTGCCTACTTTGATACATTTAATCATTTTATAGATTCAACTATCAACAACTTCACAATGAGAACGGTAAGCTGAAATGTAACACTCATTGTGAAGACTTGTGTAATAATCAATGCAAGCAAGATATTACGTTTTAACTCGTGTAAAAATACTATCAACGGAAAGGCGTGTTCCACTAAGGTCTAAACTATAAAGTCTTTCTTAATGTCAAGTTGTTTTATTTAGTTAGCAGTGGTAGTAACCTTAAAATTGTTGTCTCTCGGCAGAGTTCATAGTAGTTTAGTTTGTTCATAAATGAAAAATGGCAATCGATGTTTTTATTTTTTAACTAGATCGTGCTTTGGACTTGCACAGCTGTGGGTACCAACCTCGCCCGTCGTCTGTAAATTATGAATGTAAATATTAAAATATGCTAAGATTTAGCCATTTGGTCACCAACGTGAAAAGCTTTTTTTTCTGTCTTGATCTTGGAAGATTGTAATATCATTACCGTACATTGTTAGTCTTGGCATTTCTTTATTACTTAATATTATTATACAGTCAATTATAGTCAAGTTGTACTAATCTAATGTACTACGGTAGTACTTACTCGCTATTTATACCATTTAATTTTAACAGATCTAACACGAACAACTTGCGATTTGATTGATCGTATTTTTTAATAGTTTATAGTGAAAATGAGCTGATGTAACTCACACAGTACAGTTGATGTGTTTTAATATATGACTATCTTGTCTAAATTAGTAAATAATTACTAAATATTATTTTAGATCTCGGATCTATTATTATGTCAGACCTCGCATGACCATAGAGCAATCAGTGAATCACTGAGAATGCGAACCGTAGACATACAATCAAATCACAAATGGGATCTAAAAGAAAAAAAAAGTACCACAAGATGGAAGCTTACAAAAAAGACGTTTGTTATTGTTACATCTTTCGACATGAAAAGTAGTATGGAGAACGTTTTTGTTATGTCAGTTACCACGAGGCTGCTATTTTATTATCCGCGACTTTCACCCCCAACACATCTGGTTTGAGTACTGTGCACTGCTTATTTTTGAAATGGTCCACTTTTCTTTTTCGAACCATATTCTCTCAGCCTGCATGGATGTGGTCATGTATCTATGGCTGTCAATTGGTGTAACTAATTTTAATATGGTCTTTTAGTTAAACTTCTCTGGTTTGCTTTGAGTTAACCTGGCAGCAATCAGCTGGATATGAGATGCTGACATATAATCATTCCTTGCATCATGGCCACATTTTAATTGAATATTAGCGAGTTTCACAATCCAAACACACTCACACTGAGTTTGAATTTCTGTGTATCCAGTTTGGCAGACACATGATTTTTTTCCTTTGTGCGAGTACTGTACACCTGCCAAGAAACTTTATAACTAGTTATACCAACCAAATAATTCAGTGGTTGTAAGAAGCAACGTTCTGCAAAGGGCATTTCTTACTTTTCACATTATATTAGGAAGCATATACACTTTGCATATTTAAAAAAAAATAAGCCCACTTGTTTTGAATATAAACATGCGCTTTTCATTTAATAAAAAACAAGAGAAAGTGTTTCATTGTTTGATGCTTTTGCTTCAAGCCTTCACTCAGAACTATGAATTATTTTTCTTCATTAGATTGAAGAAATTACTTCACCGCTGTCCTCGGCTGTTCGCCCTAACAGCTTGGATTTGGACAATGCCCTTACCTTGGACATAGACACTGTATTCCCTGACCTTGACAACAACAGCAGTAGTAACACCAATAATGCTAGTAACAACAGGAAGAAAAAACGGAGGGCAGCCATCAAGAAATTCAGTGGTACGTAGTATTTATTGTTCAGCACGTGAAACACTGTGTACATGGAAATCATTGTACTGCTATATACATATTTAAACTGTTTACTACATGAAAATCATACATAGTCTACATCTAAATTATTGTGCTACATCTAAATTATTGTGCTATCTCACCAAATACTTAGACATTTGTCATTTAGTTTTATACACACAAACTTTTGGACTATACTTAATGCATTGTGACTGCTATGTACAGCTTGTGACATTTGGTGCTATATACAAATCATACCAATGACCATTATTTTTAATTCTTTCCTTTAGATCTATATGAGGAAACTGGAGAATTTTTAGGCAATGGATCATATGCTTCAGTGAAAGCCTACAGGAACAAGGAAACGGGAAAAGAATATGCAGTGAAGGTGAGTAACAGCAATTTACACCATACATAGGGCTGTAGATAGGGGGAAAATGTTATGTTATATTGAATCATCACATTTTCTATTTTTATTTTATTTCATAGCATCTTAATTTTCATAATTTGATGATCTGTCCTTTTGTATCTTTTACAATCTTGGAGCGAGTTGTATTTATACAAAGCAAATTTCTTCTACGGCAGTCCAAAGGAATATATACTATTTTGTTTTTTTATACAAATAATACTGTATATATTGTTCTTTATATTTAACAAAAGTAATTATAGATTTTACACATTTTTGGGGATAGTTTTTAAATGTCCTAATATATTTTCAGATGATCAACAAATGCACCAACCTTCAACGGAGTAAAGTATTTAAGGAGATTGAAATATTCCACCAGTGTCAAGGCAGTGAAAACATCCTGAATTTGGTGGAATACTTTGAAGAAGACGATGTCTTCTATTTGGTTTTCAATAAAATGGAGGGCGGCACACTGCTCAGCAATATTGAAAGCCGCGGTCATCTGAGTGAACACGAGGCATCTCTTGTTGTCAGGGAAATTGCTTGCGCTCTTAATTTTTTGCACAGCAAGGGAATTGCACACAGGGACCTGAAACCAGAGAATATTTTATGCCAAAAAATCGGGGAGGTGTTTCCACTCAAGATCTGTGACTTTGATTTGGCCAGTGGTGTGCCTCTGAGCTTAAATAATTCTGATGGCAGCAAGACTCCAGAACTACTGACACCAGTTGGGTCAGCTGAGTACATGGCTCCGGAAGTCGTGGATGCTTGGGTTGGAGAATCTTTCTCATACGACAAAAAATGTGACCTCTGGAGCCTTGGAATTATTCTGTAAGTATTCGTGAATTTTCATCTTGTGTTCAATGGTGGGGATTATTTTTGGTCAATAGATTGGGGATTATATTTAGGCAATAGATTGGGGATTATATTTGGGCAGTAGATTGGGGATTATATTGGGGCAATATATTGTGGATTATTTTTTATTTTTAACTTGTACTGTATGCATTAAAACTCTTTGCTGCATATTTCTACCGTGCTTTCAATGATCTGCTCTTTCAGTTCACCATATACATTTTCAGTACCCATTGTTATGTTCTTATTAGAGTAATTTCTTTCAACATCTCACCCTGTTTTTTGTTGTTGTCTTTGTTAAATCTAGCTGATTTGTTTTAACATGTCACTATCAAATGTCATCAATAAAAACCTTTTCCAGCTCCCTATGGAGCAGTTTTTCAACAAAATGCGCACCAAATTATCAAATGTTGATCTATCTGTATCTATTGAACATGCCTGACCGGTTAGTGTTGCTTCTCTTTTCTCCTCTTTCATGTCCCATTAACACTCAGCAACTATGTCTTGCTTCTTTTAGAAAATTGACATTATCCGCAAATATTGATTATATTTCCATTTTATTGGCAGGTATATAATGTTGTGTGGCTACCCTCCATTTTATGGCCAGTGTGGAGAGGAGTGTGGCTGGGAAAGAGGTGAAGCATGCCAAGACTGCCAGGAGTTGCTCTTTAATTCTATCCAAGAAAGTGTTTACGAGTTTCCAGAGGAAGAGTGGAGCTGCGTATCAGAAAGTGCCAAGGATTTAATCAGACATCTGCTGGTGCGCAACCCACGCAACCGCTACTCAGCTGCTGATGTTCTTCAGCATCCTTGGGTAACCAAGCCTCAGGCTGCTACTCCACTTGCCACACCTCACATTTTGACCAGGTAAGTTCACTGAACCTATGTCGCAACAGTATGCATGTGAAAACTTTAGTCAAAATGTCTACTATCATTTTAATTATTAGAATGTTTCATTACTTTCAGTTTGAATATAAACAATTTTTTGCCTAATGCTATAGTATAACCCACAATTTACTAGAAACATTGATGAGTGTGTGGTGGTGGTGGTAGTAGTAGCAGCAGGATTCTTAACTTGCACAAAGTTTCAGTAACAGTACCCGAATATAATACAGTAGTGGAGAAATTAAACTTATTTTTTTTTTGGCAATCAGAAGTTTGTGTTTCGTAGTTATCATGGGTTTTGTTATTATGATTGCTTTGCAAGATTGTATTGACTGTTATGTAAAATGGTTATCACTTGTTTTTGCAGGAATAACAGCACTAAAGACCTGGAATCATTTGCTGAGACGGCTATCTCCATCAATCGCATGATGCAGCAGCACTTGATTATATCTGGAGTGCCCCAGTTTTATGTCGGTGGCTCCAAGCCAGAGAAATTACTTGAGGAGAGCAGCGGAGATGACGATGAAAGCCATAGTGACACTGATCTGGAGTCTGGACTCAGCTTTGACTTCAAGAATGGCGTCAGGCTTTCACCTCCAGGGCTATCTGCCCTTGCCAAGCGTAGAGGTACCACTACTCACGCCTCTGCAAAATGCTTCACAAGCAACCATCATCGCCCATTAATCCCACTCCACAGCTCAGCAATGGGTAGCGTGGACAGTTTCATTGTTAGCTCAGGGAGTTGGCAGTGAGAATATAAAGAAACATGACATATCTACCCACACAGCTGCATTTAAAGCAGATACAATTTCACAGTGGACTGTAACAGTACGAGAATTCAACACGTGTATTTTCACATACATGGAGATTCCTGATTTAATAGGTCCCTACTCTGTTCTGCTGTGAACTCATGTGTTACACACACATATGCATATATTGCAACATAAATAGTATTCATATTCACTGAGACTCCATAACTAAGGACTGGTGAACATTTGAAGCCATTTATTTACCCACTAGGTTGTTTTTGTAAACTATGAACAGAACAATTTTAAAGCACTAAAGTTATATTTTTTCTTGCCAATCTTGTTAGTTTTAGCAAATTTGTTTTGAAATGTTACTATAAAATAGGCCATCTATAGTACTATCCTTTATAACAGATAGATAAAAAAATCTTAAATAATATCAGGAGTCTGGCATAGGAAAGATTGCTACCAATCTAATATTTCGAACAATGGTTTGATGTGCAGGTCTTGACTTATTTTCCTTTTACAAGACTTTTTTCAACATTGGGTATTGCTTTGGCATTAATTGTGTTTGAAATGGCATGGCTAACTCTTAACTTAGTTAGCATTTTATAATTTTATATTTTTTGTAATACTGTTCCTGGTTTCACTCCTTAGTCTAATTTTTTTTCCCCCTCTCAAATCGACAACTCTAGCATCTATTGTTTGTTTTTTTTTAAAAATTCTTTGTAAAACAAAATCATTTTTTAATCTATTTCATAAACATTATTGATGGATTTGTACTTTTGTATTTTTACATTTTAGATAATTACTATGTCGTGATTTGAATTTTATTGAAGTTTGTGTATGCAAGGCAAACAAAAACAAAATCTTACTGCGAAGAAAAATTGTAAAGCCATTTTTGTCTGAGCTTATATCAACTCTTTACTAGTTGTATTGAAAAGCCAAATAAGTGAGTGAAATTTTCAATATTTTTCTGTATGGCGGTTTCATGTGAAGTTGTCATTTATATTGTTCAACATTTGTACTTGCTACTTTCTTTGCTCTTTATTAACCCTTTTCAGTCCAGGCTAATTTTGCAGACTTGCGTTTTTCCATCCAGGCCAAACGATGGAATTCCCATACACTAAAGTTTTATTCAAAATAAAACAAATTAATAATGAACAAATTATGATCTATACATTGTAAGACACAAAATTAAACTATGACATGAAGTATTTATAATGAATATTACATTAGTATGAAGCGTTAATTGTTGTGCTCGCCACATGGTGTAGATCATGTCAAAGTCTGATGAACTGGGCATGTGTTGAATATCCACGAGTAAACCGGATGTGTTATCATTGGACTGATCAAATAATAAATATCTAGTTTTGAAGAAAGAACTTTCATCTAAAAGGTGTAAACTTTATACACGCAAATGTCCACCCATTGGAAATACCGTAGTTAAATGCAATTGCACAGGCGCAATCATCCTGTACAGCCGTAACAAATGACATTCCACAAACTAAATCATGAAACGCAAAAGCACGTTTTGGTCGTAGTGAGCCACAGTTTTCGACAGCCATTTTCGTCATCTGTGAGCTGGAAAGGGTTAATAATCTTCTTTGTAGTTTTTAAGTGAAATATCTTGCAGGTTCCACCTAAAATCTCTTCACCTTTTAGAGATACTATTTTTCTACGTTCTTTATTAATACCTGTGCTATTTATAAATTCCCTTAATTCTTTTGCAAATAGTTTTTCTGCATCTGTCTGTCTTTGTGGCTTTTATAACTTTATGCAGTTTGCATTCAAACGCCAACTATGCGAGTTCTTCAGCTTCTGTTTTTTGTATTGCGGTACAACATCTGCTATAAGATCTAATAATCTCCACTATTATAGCACAGGAGATAAAGAAAAATAACCAATCCATTGGTGTTCATGTACATTTGTTTGATATCACATTGAATTATTGTCAACCCAGCCTCATCATTCTGGTGAAAAGTCTGACCGTCGTCCTGTGTATGGACGGATGCTGATATATCACAACTCCAGCTGAATCATTCCAGATATTTTCAGCATTGCATTGACATATCCAGTTTTTGTTTGTTTGTTAATGAGCAATATGCGTGCCACATAATTGTTTTGTTTCCAGCCAAAAAGTTGATGTAACAAACTGTTGATTGCCTACAAAAGTATTTATATCGCAGTTAAACTGAATTACCAGTCTTTCAGATCATTTGTCATTGATCTGCAAGACCAATAGCTGCCATTTCCATGCACATTAGTCTCAACAACTCGAAAGTCTGATGTCAATCTTTCTTCTGCGAGACAATTTAGTAACTGACTTAGCGAAGGCATAATACACGCGTACATTTATTATTAACCTATCCACACATAAAAATGCCATGTGTTTAAAATAAGCCATGTTGATATTGCAAACAAGGGCCTCATGACTTGACGTGAAATGATCTTCCTTTGTTGTGAAAGAGTAACATTGTATGATTGAGTGGGTGTCATAGCTAGTCATTTAACCCTCAATGTCTTTTTTTGTTTTAGTGTTGTACCTCTGAATTACTTTTACGAAAATTGTCATTCAGTTTTAGATTACAACACATTTTGGTTTTCTGTTACTAGTGCAAACTCTGTATATTTATGTACATGAGTGCTTGCTGTCTCTTTGGATTGTTTATTGGGTATGTTTGGATGTACCGTGTCATTGATTTATTGTTTGTTACCTACTATATATGCAGGTCGGTGCTTCTCAGAACAACAAAACATGTGGTGTGGCCTGCATTGGAGAAAACATATCTGTGATAAAAACAAAACAGTCTTACAGAGAAGTTCACACTAGGAGAGAAAAAAAATGAAAACACAATTTGTAAGAAATTCAGGATCTGAACAATGCAAAACTTGGAAAGTGTTTATTCCACATGAACAGAAATGAAAGAAGTATGACATTATTTTGTATTGTTTGATATATGCTAGTTAGTTTGAGATTGTGAAAGGAAAAAAGTTCACTTGTTTGATGTCTTGTAAGGTTTTAACCCATTACATGTGAATTTGTTTAAATAATGTTACAATCCATGTTTTTTCATCGAAAACGGGATGATGTGCCTTGACGAACTTGAATGAATCTCTTTATTATTAGAAAATATGATTATGCACAAATATGTGACAGACGAGTACATGAAGGGGTGGGTTCTCTCAATGACTGCAGTCTAGTAGAAACTTGACCTTGTATGTGCATATTTGGAGATATTCAAGATTTATTACATTTGTATATTTCTACCGTTGCTGTTTGTATTTTAATAACAGGTGTGTTAGTCTGCAAGTTTCTAATATTCAGTGGTGTACAGTGGTGTAGGCTGTGTGTGAAATGTACCTCAAATACTGTGATGTATTCCAGAGTGTGTGCATCCTGTGCTTGATGTGTAGATCATTTGCTGCGTAGATGTAATGTGTATTAGGAAGTGTCTGTTTAATTTAATTTGAGTTATAAAGCTATGGGCAGATTATCTGTCTCCCAGTACTGCTTAGTTTGAAGTTAAATAAATTTGTTTGGAGATCCTATTCTATTTTGACATTTGTCCTGAAAGGGGTGTCATAGTTTACAGCTGGACTGTGCCTTTCGGCCTAACACATCCAATTTCAGCACAGCCTTTTTGGGTTGTTTGCCCACACACCGCAATCCCTATTCTCATGGCTAAGTGCAGCCTCTTTCGAGGGCCACTGTTTGGATGAGGTATAGGGCATTTGTCGGTTCTGGTTTACTGACCTTGATGTAAGCAGCCAGCTACGAGTCGCTAGCTGCTGTCAGCTCATTCACTGTTGCATCTTTGACCCTGGGAGAAACTATTCCTAAATGTGCAACATTAGAGTTGGTACTTCAAGTAAATAGATTAGCAGCTAAGTGATCTATAGGATAATCATGATTTGCAAAGTGGAGGTAGTTTGTTGCTGCCCTGAAAGACTCCATGAAGCTTGATTGGTCAATGATTGCTTTGTCAGTTATCAGCCAATGATCAGTGAACAATGGTTGCAATATACTAAAGAAAACTAAAGAATTAGTGAGAAACCCATGTTCTGAAATCTGATTGTAATTTGGTGATGAGTGCCAGAGAAAGGTTCCTGTAAGAACTACTTCTCATGACTTTCTTTCATTTGAAATCTAATTTTTTGTATCTAAGATAAGATATCAACTTTCATCAATATTGAGTAAAGTAACAAATCAAACGTAAGCATCAAAATTGTTCTCATCAGATGATCTCTGTATGTATAAGCTTGTCTTAACTGCATCATTTTGTGGCTCAACTGTTAAGCATTATTCTCTATTACAAAACCAGGATTGTAAAACATCCTCCTTGGCTTTCAGTTTCTCAGGGATATCAGTATGACAAATTGAGGTACTGGTTTACGTATGTAAACTATAAGAAAGCTATGTATTCATTGAGATATGAGATCAGTTCTTCTATGACTGTTTTAAAATAACACATTGCTGAAATGAGAGAAAGGAAAACAACTATAAAAAACCAAAGAAATGTTCATTTTGTTGGACTTAATCTTTTTGTGGTTCATATATGTTTCTGTTTTAGTGTTTTGTTTTCTTAAGAACTGATGTCATTACAGTCCTGGCAGTCCATAGGTGCTCAGTCCTTCAGCAAATGATGAAGAGTGTAGATACTGTTGGTTCCTGTAGCTTGCTGGTTGTACACATTTCTGCTCCATCCCCTGAGACGTCTCCCTCTGCTAGAACCACAAATGGTATCAAAATCCTGCTTTGTTGCTTCGACTGGAGTCATCCAGAAGATGGTCATTAATAAACTTGGAGGTGAAGATTCAGCACAGTGAATGAGCTGACAGCAGACAGTGAATTATAGCTTTCTGCTTGAATCTGGGTCAGCAAACCAGAGAGGACCAAGACCCTATTTCACTTCTAAGTGGTGACTCTGAAAACAGGCCCAGACCTTGCTAAGAGAATAGGGATCACAGTGAGTAGGCCAACCTGTACTTAAAAAAGACTGTATTGGACCAAAAGGCAAAGATATTGCAGCATTGATGTAAACTTCAACATCATGCCCTTTTGACAATGAATGTAGAATAAGATTGATAAACTTCAAAATGGTGCCTCAATTCATTGCCTATCTTCTCCTCACTGTGGATATTGTTTACGCTCACTGCAACAATTAGTGTGATCGGACACATTTAGATTATTGGTGAAGAACAGTTATGCTAGATGAAACAGGTAAAGACATCAGCTGTAGAATGAACAAAGCCAGAATAGCCGTTCAGTACAAGTCCTACCAGTACATCATGTACACTGCAAATGTACTAAGAGTAGAATTGCATGCATACATACAAGGGATTTGTCATAAGTGTTCACCCTGACTATGAAGGAGTAGGAGAAAGTTGAAATTTGCACATGTGTAGCTCATTCAATTTGTACTGGACTTGAGAAGTATGAATTTCCCTCCTCGAAGGGTTTACCGGGTATGGTGCATGGCACATCACGCCTTATTGACATGCTACTCAAACGGTTTGTCAGAACAATGGAGAAATCAGAGGCTAGAACTGTGAGAACATTCTTGATGTTGCTGGGAAAAATACCTACAGAAATACGCAGGGAGATGGAACCAGTGTTTGAGGAATTATGTCCTTTGTATACTTCTGTAAATAACTGGAGTAGGCAGTTTAAATGTGGCCGTTCCCATGTTACTGATCTTCCAAGATCAGACTGCAGTGATGAAAATCATTGACCAGGATAGGAAAATGACAATTGCAGAAATATCTAGGTCAGCAAAACTGAATGAAAGTAGTTTTTAGAATTTTACACAACAGATTTTTACACAACACATGAGAAAAGTGTGTGCCTGCGACTGCTGACATGTGAACAAAATCAAACGAGGGTTGATTGCTGTGGTCAGTTGCTCAAAATGTGTCGGGTCGAAAAGCATGTTGCCGACCATAGTGACAGTAAATGTGTCTTAGGTTCACCATTATGACCCAGGGTCCACAATTTCCAGCATGCAGTGAGAAAACCCCGGGCTCACCAACACGTGTCAAGCCAAGAGCACAGAAATCTGCAAGAAATGTGATGGCTGTTTTTTGGGGACGTCAAAGGTGTCATATTGAAAGATTACCTGCCTCGTGGCAACACGGTTAATGGGCAATATTATGCAGATCTCCTTACCAAACTAAGAATGACTGTGACCAGAAAACGAGGGATAGTGCGCACTCAAATTCTGCCTTTGCTTTAAGACAAAGCACCCTCCCATAAAGCTAGGATTTTGCTGCAAACACCCACCATATTCTCCAGATTTAGCTCCATCAGACTTTTGTTCTTTCCCCAAAACTTAATAAACAGCTATTGACGAAGATGTCATACTGGCTTGTGATAACTGGTTTAGTTCGAAAAATAGGTGTATTTTATTCTGAAAGTATTTTCAAGGTCATGCAGAGATGGCAGCAATGTATACATTCAGATGGTGGCTACATTGAGAAGGAATAAGCACTGTGCTAAATTTCAACTTTATCCTTCATGGTCAGAGTAATGACTGATGTACGTGTTTCTGTGGATGGTGATGAATGTTGCAGAGTAATAGAAAAGAAAATTGGACACTTTTGTCTTGGGAAAACATTTCTAGGCGAACACCAAAGATAAAACTTGAAGTCAACATAAACTTAAATTTGGGGGTGTGAAAATAGAACAGGTCACAAACTTCAAGTATCTGGGCTCCAGAATAGACAACAATTAACGGCTGCTCAAATGAAATAATAAAGAGAATGGCAATGCATGCAGAGGTTGCACTAACTGGGGAAAATATGGCAGAATACCAGTAAACCAACAAAAGTGCACATTTTTTTTCAACTGTCGTTTTCCCCGTGGCATCATATGGCAGCGAAACATTTGCACAAGCCTCAAGAGACTTCCTAGTCGAATTTTATAGAAAGGTTATCGGAATACAATGGACCTAAAACCAAATAGACGAAGAGGCCGTCCCAAGAGATGGGAGGACAATATAAAAGAATGTACCAATATTCGATCAGAAGAGTCACAGGCAGTGGCCGCTGACAGAGAAGGGTGGTGTGGCGTTGTGAAGATGTTTTCATGTGTGCCCCAACGATCTCACCGGTTACGAGATGACCTGACCTGAAAACCAAAACAATTTCGGACAAGAGTTGTGCATAGCGAACTGGTTCATAAACTCCGTCATGGTCAGAAATTGAAATACTTAGGCCACACCAAAACTAAGACAAAAGGATTGAGAGAGTGGTAATGGTTGGTATGGTGCCGGGAAAGAGAAGCAGAGGCAGACCAACAAGGCGATGGCATGAAGATGCCAAAGAATGCTTGGGCATGACGCTGGAAATCTGGCAAAAGATCGAGTTTACTTGAGACGGGCAGTCATGGAAGCGACGTTCTGCAAAGGACATGTTACATGACGAGACGAGCACCGCTATAACCCGCTGCTGAACTTGGAATAAGGATTGATCTTGGTCTTCTGAATATACCATTACCAACAAGAAGCTATATCCTCCAGAGAGAAGGTGAAACTGATTCAGCTGGCCTAAGATAACGCAATGAAGAAACTGGAATGTAAATCATGAATCATAGCAAGGGCGATGTGGCGGGAACTTAACGATGCTCTGAAATCCAGGTTGGTTTTGTTCATGCACTGTAGACCAGCATCACGAAAATGCATCTCCTAGCACACAATAGTACCGGTACCTATTTTTCCTTTTTGTTTCGACGGAACAGGGTACACATTTTGAAGTGGTGAATTCAGAAAACATCAAATACCATGTCTTCTTAAAATCTGTTTATATATTCTAAAAACGGACTTCTTCTTCTGCTGCGTTCGTTCTCAATCTCCCTCTACCAAGTCCTGAACAAGTCTTCGCAAGTAGCAGGGTGTATTCCAGAGAATCGAAGGTGTTGTGTGGCTAGTTTACAGCTTGACTGCTATATTTGCACCTTTCGGTCCGACACATGCGTCTTCGGGGGCTAAAACCGGGTTAATTATGAAACAACGCCCCATAAAAGAACGACATACAAACATGCTCACGAAGAGAGAGAATACATTTATCTAATTTCCAAAAAGTACGTTTCCTGCCTGAATCCTCAATTTAGATTTCTTGCATCGAAATCCTGTTATTCGAGATGTATTTTGACCTTTCAAGAAAAGTAATATACACTCATTTTTCAAGGCAAAGTGACAAGAGTTTAACTCTCGCTACCGGCACGTTTCAGTTGACCCAGCTGTATGGGGTGTCTATTTGTAAATGGGCACCTGACCTACGGCTAGGGAGAAAAAGGTAGAGAGGAAGAAACTGGCCACCACATCTCGCACTAACTGGCTTCGTGCAATGCGGTCTCTATTACTTATTCTCCGCACGCAGTTTCTGTGTATATAAAAATCGGCGAAGTAGCACTGGGGCCAGACCTAGCATAGGTACATGCAGACGCACACATGCATCAAAGCACTGGTTTATGCGTCCTGATATCGGTCTGGGGTGGAATGGGCGCGCCAGTAGAAACTAGTGAGGCAAACATCTAAGCAACAACCGGGGCCAGAAATGTAAGCAAAGAATATAACCTGGCTGCCATGTCTCAAGAAGTAACTAAGGAGGGCTGGACATGGACTGGCTACCACAGACTGTAGAAATGTAAGCAAAGAATATAACCTGGCTGCCATGTCTCCAGAAGTAACTAAGGAGGGCTGGACATGGACTGGCTACCACAGACTGTAGAAATGTAAGCAAAGAATATAACCTGGCTGCCATGTCTCCAGAAGTAACTAAGGAGGGCTGGACATGGACTGGCTACCACAGACTGTAGAAATGTAAGCAAAGAATATAACCTGGCTGCCATGTCTCCAGAAGTAACTAAGGAGGGCTGGACATGGACTGGCTACCACAGACTGTAGAAATGTAAGCAAAGAATATAACCTGGCTGCCATGTCTCCAGAAGTAACTAAGGAGGGCTGGACATGGACTGGCTACCACAGACTGTAGAAATGTAAGCAAAGAATATAACCTGGCTGCCATGTCTCCAGAAGTAACTAAGGAGGGCTGGACATGGACTGGCTACCACAGACTGTAGAAATGTAAGCAAAGAATATAACCTGGCTGCCATGTCTCCAGAAGTAACTAAGGAGGGCTGGACATGGACTGGCTACCACAGACTGTAGAAATGTAAGCAAAGAATATAACCTGGCTGCCATGTCTCCAGAAGTAACTAAGGAGGGCTGGACATGGACTGGCTACCACAGACTGTAGAAATGTAAGCAAAGAATATAACCTGGCTGCCATGTCTCCAGAAGTAACTAAGGAGGGCTGGACATGGACTGGCTACCACAGACTGTAGAAATGTAAGCAAAGAATATAACCTGGCTGCCATGTCTCAAGAAGTAACTAAGGAGGGCTGGACATGGACTGGCTACCACAGACTGTAGAAATGTAAGCAAAGAATATAACCTGGCTGCCATGTCTCCAGAAGTAACTAAGGAGGGCTGGACATGGACTGGCTACCACAGACTGTAGAAATGTAAGCAAAGAATATAACCTGGCTGCCATGTCTCCAGAAGTAACTAAGGAGGGCTGGACATGGACTGGCTACCACAGACTGTAGAAATGTAAGCAAAGAATATAACCTGGCTGCCATGTCTCCAGAAGTAACTAAGGAGGGCTGGACATGGACTGGCTACCACAGACTGTAGAAATGTAAGCAAAGAATATAACCTGGCTGCCATGTCTCCAGAAGTAACTAAGGAGGGCTGGACATGGACTGGCTACCACAGACTGTAGAAATGTAAGCAAAGAATATAACCTGGCTGCCATGTCTCCAGAAGTAACTAAGGAGGGCTGGACATGGACTGGCTACCACAGACTGTAGAAATGTAAGCAAAGAATATAACCTGGCTGCCATGTCTCCAGAAGTAACTAAGGAGGGCTGGACATGGACTGGCTACCACAGACTGTAGAAATGTAAGCAAAGAATATAACCTGGCTGCCATGTCTCCAGAAGTAACTAAGGAGGGCTGGACATGGACTGGCTACCACAGACTGTAGAAATGTAAGCAAAGAATATAACCTGGCTGCCATGTCTCCAGAAGTAACTAAGGAGGGCTGGACATGGACTGGCTACCACAGACTGTAGAAATGTAAGCAAAGAATATAACCTGGCTGCCATGTCTCCAGAAGTAACTAAGGAGGGCTGGACATGGACTGGCTACCACAGACTGTAGAAATGTAAGCAAAGAATATAACCTGGCTGCCATGTCTCCAGAAGTAACTAAGGAGGGCTGGACATGGACTGGCTACCACAGACTGTAGAAATGTAAGCAAAGAATATAACCTGGCTGCCATGTCTCCAGAAGTAACTAAGGAGGGCTGGACATGGACTGGCTACCACAGACTGTAGAAATGTAAGCAAAGAATATAACCTGGCTGCCATGTCTCCAGAAGTAACTAAGGAGGGCTGGACATGGACTGGCTACCACAGACTGTAGAAATGTAAGCAAAGAATATAACCTGGCTGCCATGTCTCCAGAAGTAACTAAGGAGGGCTGGACATGGACTGGCTACCACAGACTGTAGAAATGTAAGCAAAGAATATAACCTGGCTGCCATGTCTCCAGAAGTAACTAAGGAGGGCTGGACATGGACTGGCTACCACAGACTGTAGAAATGTAAGCAAAGAATATAACCTGGCTGCCATGTCTCCAGAAGTAACTAAGGAGGGCTGGACATGGACTGGCTACCACAGACTGTAGAAATGTAAGCAAAGAATATAACCTGGCTGCCATGTCTCCAGAAGTAACTAAGGAGGGCTGGACATGGACTGGCTACCACAGACTGTAGAAATGTAAGCAAAGAATATAACCTGGCTGCCATGTCTCCAGAAGTAACTAAGGAGGGCTGGACATGGACTGGCTACCACAGACTGTAGAAATGTAAGCAAAGAATATAACCTGGCTGCCATGTCTCCAGAAGTAACTAAGGAGGGCTGGACATGGACTGGCTACCACAGACTGTAGAAATGTAAGCAAAGAATATAACCTGGCTGCCATGTCTCCAGAAGTAACTAAGGAGGGCTGGACATGGACTGGCTACCACAGACTGTAGAAATGTAAGCAAAGAATATAACCTGGCTGCCATGTCTCCAGAAGTAACTAAGGAGGGCTGGACATGGACTGGCTACCACAGACTGTAGAAATGTAAGCAAAGAATATAACCTGGCTGCCATGTCTCCAGAAGTAACTAAGGAGGGCTGGACATGGACTGGCTACCACAGACTGTAGAAATGTAAGCATCACTTCTTCATAAGATGCAATGAGGTCAACATTTGATGACAGCGTGTAGTTGTTGAAATCTACTGCTCTACGGGGAGCTGAAAAGTACTTGACTGCTGCTCCACACCTACTCTCATCTGTTATCGTTTATGTGGAAAATAATCCGCCACACACATTTTAAATGCAGCCCAGATGTTGCAAAGCTATAACAGAAATATAACGACACGCACAGAGATGGCAAACCAATTAATGTTCAGCACTGTGGACTTTATTTGGCAAACCTCATGGGCGTAAAAACAATTGCCAATAAAACCACATTACAAACAAAAGGATTCAATGTTCCTAATAAATTGGAAAGGGCAAATGCAGTGCTGGGCTTATGCTTCGCTTATTGGATTGACGGATTTAATAACCAACACATAATTATCCAATAATAATTGTAGACTTTTCATTCCAGCTATTACAGACGATTAGGAAGGGTGTGCATGAGGATAACAACCTCACTATGTGAAAACGGCACTACAGGCAAATAGGTTCAGGATTCCATTAAAGTATTGCATGGATTTTCCGTGATCTTTAGGTATAGGTGGTGATTGTTATAGGGTAGTCACAATATTTGAGCTGTTAGCATATCGTATTTTTTTAAATTAAGAAGAGGTAGGTAGTCTGCTTTGATTATACGGGCTTGTCGCCCCAACCGACAATCAACACACGCGATAAGTGGCCGAGTCCCATGCTGCATGCAATTAGGATGATGTCTTTCCAGATTGATCTGACCAGGTGGGCTGGGACCATCCAATCGCTGATGTCCATTGCCTGATTTAAAAGCAAGGCGGGACCTTGATTTGAAGAAGACCTTCCACTCATAGCTTACAACACTGGCAGATCTGACTGTAGCGAAAGTGGGCAGGTGGATAGATGCCATTAACGTGATTGTGCACAGACACGGACTTACATAGACCGACACAACGCACTTGGCGAAGGACAGACAACTTAAGCTCCCCACGTCGCTCAATGGCATGAGTGGAAAGAAAGCGAACTAACCACACAGTAGATGGGACTGAACATTGAACATCCTGCAAAGCTGCACACTCACGCAGGAAAAGAGAGAACAATACTGGCCTCGTGAGGCACATATGAGACAAACGCTGTATGGAGATAAACCAGCCATACAAACAACGGTGTCCTTTGTAAGAGAAACCCGAACCTTGATCTGAAGATGAACAAAGAATAAGAAGAATCCGACCCGTAGTGCGAAGAGAGACACATATGGCACACTTGAAATTAGTAACGACCTTCACAAAGATGCAACTTTCGTTCACTGCCCGCGCTCAACTCCCAACACGGATATGTATTTAATTTACAGAATATTGTCTGTTTTAACCAGGATATGAATTGAATATACAGTACAATGTATGTCCCAACAAGGATATTTTACAGAGCAGTACTAAGAAAAGAAAAACTGAGTGGGCAAGTTTAGTTGCTCTAGGTAGTTTAAGATTTGTCAAATTGAAACACGGAACATTCACATGTTTGTGGTAAAGGACTCAGGACTTCCGCGTTTTAAATGTGTCAGGTCTTCCTAAAGAACCAAGATAGAAAGTAAGTCGTCATGCGTAATTTGTTGACCAAATCAGCTCAGCGCCGAGGGCTATAAACCATCTGTATCTCATTCCCGTGTTCTGGTCTTCGCTCATTTGGTCATTCTGAAGATTTACACATATAGTTTATGTCTAGTATATGTTTAGGCACCGTGTGATAACACAATTACACGTACGCACATTGGTACTTCCGTCTTAATTCACCCCAAACAAAGTTTCCTGGGTTCCCATCATTCGGGCTGGGACATTCCATTTCGGGTCAAGAGGAGGACATATCGATACAATTTTATTTTAAATAAATAAGTAAAGGCTTAGATAACGATAGTGAAGTGAAGAAAAGTTGGTTATATTTAGTTTTGCGAAGGATTAGGTTTAGGGTTACAAAACATGGTAGTTATTACATTGTCAGGCAGCATAGGTTATCCCATTCTGCTGTAGAAACTGGCTGGTACTCTCATTATCATGGACCAGCGTTGACAGATTCAAGAAATTCATTACTAAGACGGCCGGAATAAGCGGACGCAGAAGAGGAAGTTCTTGTCTATTCTCGCAGAATGCTTGACACCCCCAACAGCTAAAAAGTGGACTAGTCTGTGACCTCACTACCTCTCGGGGATGGGGAGCCTTGGTGTAGTGGACATGTTTGCAGGATGTGCTCCGGAATATAGGGGCCTCTCTGACATGCCCCAGACTCCAGAACACATTTCTACAAACGTGTACACTCACGTGAGAAGACCTGGTCCTTGTAATGTTAGAAGTACGCATACTTTTGATAGTACCAATACATAGTTCAACATGTACACACGACATTTTTCACCGTGCCATTACCTCATGCAGCATGTACACAATTTGATGATTCAATTTTGTATGACATGTACGCATTTTTTTTAATAACAGGCTGATTCATAATAGCGTGTACATACTGTTGATAATACCAATGTGTATCTCGACATTTACATAAGGCATTGCAACATGTACGTAATAGCGACATTTACAAATAATTGTAATGTTACAATTAGTACACAAAATTGTAGTGCTAAAATTGAGTAAGATAATACATACATATTTGTAATGGTACAACAAGCACTACAATTTGTATCCTTATTTTAAATGTTTTGGGTAAGACATGTTAACATTTTTGGTGTTAAAGTTCTGAAGACTAGATGTACACATACTTTTCCTCCTACAATTACTAGCACACCATGTAAACACACTTTTAATGTCACAATTAGTAAGTCAGCCAGTAAACATACTTTTGATGTCACAATTAGTAAGTCAGCCAGTAAACATACTTTTGATGTCACAATTAGTAAGTCAGCCAGTAAACACACTTTTAATGTCACAATTAGTAAGTCAGCCAGTACACATACTTTTGATGTCACAATTAGTTAGTCAGCCAGTACACATACTTTTGATGTCACAATTAGTAAGTCAGCCAGTACACATACTTTTGATGTCACAATTAGTTAGTCAGCCAGTAAACAGACTTTTGATGCCACAATTAGCAAATCGGCCAGCAAACAGACTTTTGATGTCACAATTAGTAAGTCAGCCAGTAAACAGACTTTTGATGCCACAATTAGCAAGTCGGCCAGCAAACAGACTTTTGATGTCACAATTAGTTAGTCAGCCAGTAAACAGACTTTTGATGTCACAATTAATAAGACAAAATGTAAACAGTGGTCTGCCGGGGTCTTTCTGTATGACAAGGACAAGAATAGCACCACTGCCTCACATATAGCATGTCGTAAGAGGCGACTAACTTGGCGTAACAGCGGCCATGGTAGGTGGTTTGTTTCGAGCAGCATAGATGGCTCCTAACAGGCTGCGGGTCTACTTTTCTTTAGTGTTTGAGTCTTGAAATGGATTCACACCTCGATTGACCACCTTCCACAAACCCTTGTGCCCCATTCAGCGGAGTATTAAGCTGCTCGAGCCTAGCCCATTAGGCAGGAAATCCTTCTCCCGGCTATATCCAGCTCATACCAGAGCTGGGGTCTGCACAGGGGCATCTGCCCCTGTAGAAGTACATGTCGACTAAGAACTAAGAAATGTAAACACACTTTTGGTGTCACAATTAATAATACAAAATGTAAACAAACACACTTTTGATGTCACAATGGTCGACATGTAAACACACTTTTAATGTTACAATTAGTAAGACTAAATTTAAACATATATTCGATGTTACAATTATTAATACAAAATTTAAACATATATTCGATGTTACAATTACGCCAGATTGACAAGTTGAGTTTCGCTGACGTGTGGGGAAACTGGTCACTGGGTGTTTGTGTAGGCTGGTGAAAACATGGTTTCTCCTGCTTGAGTGTAATATCCGGTTTGTAAATTGAGGAGTGCGGTTCCAAACCTGTAAATATAATGTTGGTTATAGTTTGTTGATGATGGTGGTGCTGCTAGTGGTGGTGATGATGATAGTGGTGCTGCTAGTGGTGGTGGTGATGATGGTGGTGCTGCTAGTGATGGTGGTGATGATACTGGCAGAGATGGCGATGATGAGCGTACTAATTGTGGAGAAGACGATTTTGAGCTTAGCTTATTGTGATGGTGATAGGGGTGGTGATGATGCTGATAGGGGTGGTGATGATGCTGATAGAGGCTGCAATGATGATTGAGATGGTGATTTCGAGGATGCTGATACAGATGGTGATGAGGCTGATAGAGATGGTCATGATGCTGATAGAGGTGGTGTTGACAGACATGGTGATTTTGAGATTGCTGATAGAGGTGGTGATATAGATGGCGATGATAATGATAGAGATGGTGATAAACGTGATGATCATGGTGATAGAGATGATGATAAACGTGATGATCATGGTGATAGAGATGATGGTGATAGAGATGATGGTGATAGAGATGATGGTGATAGAGATGATGATAAACGTGATGATCATGGTGATAGAGATGATGATGATGGTGATAGAGATGATAGTGACAGATGTGATTATGGTATTAGAAATGATGATATAGGTGATAATGATGGCGATAGGGGTGGTGATGATGGTGATAGAGTACGTGAGAGAGAGAAAAGTGTACATGAGACACACACACACACAAGTACGTGTATGAGAGAAAAAGAGTACTTGTGTGAGAGAAATAGAGAAACCAATACTTGTGGGAGAGAAAATAGTGCGTGGCGACTCAAAGAGGGGACGTGTGTGTCAGAGAGAGAGAGAGATACACACACAGAGGGGACGTGTGTGTCAGAGAGAGAGAGAGATACACACACACACAGAGGGTACGTGTGTGTCAGAGAGAGAGAGAGATACACCCACACACACAGAGGGTACGTGTGTGTCTGTAAGCGACACAAAGAGGGTACGTGTTAAGTCTTTAAGAGACACAAAGATGGATATTTGTGTTTGTGATAGACATGAGGGGACGCGTGTGTCTGTGAAAGAAACACAGAGGGGACGTGTGTGAAAGAGACACACAGAGGGGACGTGTGTGAAAGAGACACACAGAGGGGACGTGTGTGAAAGAGACACACAGAGGGGACGTGTGTGAAAGAGACACACAGAGGGGACGTGTGTGTCTTTAAGAGACACAAAGAGGCGTGTGTGTGTCAGAGAGAGACACAAAGAGGAGACGTGTGTGTCAGCGAGAGACACAAAGAGGAGACGTGTGTCAGCGAGAGACACAAAGAGGAGACGTGTGTGTCAGCGAGAGACACAAAGAGGAGACGTGTGTGTCAGCGAGAGACACAAAGAGGAGACGTGTGTGTCAGCGAGAGACACAGAGAGGGGATGCGTGTGTCAGCGAGAGACACAGAGAGGGGACGCGTGTGTCAGCGAGAGACACAGAGAGGGGATGTGTGTCAGCGAGAGACACATAGAGGGGATGTGTGTGTCAGCGAGAGACACAGAGAGGGGATGTGTGTGTCAGCGAGAGACACAGAGAGGGGATGTGTGTGTCAGCGAGAGACACAGAGAGGGGACGTGTGTGTCAGCGAGAGACACAAAGAGGAGACGTGTGTGTCAGCGAGAGACACAGAGAGGGGATGTGTGTGTCAGCGAGAGACACAGAGAGGGGACGCGTGTGTCAGCGAGAGACACAGAGAGGGGATGTGTGTGTCAGCGAGAGACACAGAGAGGGGACGTGTGTGTCAGCGAGAGACACAAAGAGGAGACGTGTGTGTCAGCGAGAGACACATAGAGGGGATGTGTGTGTCAGCGAGAGACACAGAGAGGGGACGTGTGTGTCAGCGAGAGACACATAGAGGGGATGTGTGTGTCAGCGAGAGACACAGAGAGGGGACGTGTGTGTCAGCGAGAGACACAAAGAGGAGACGTGTGTGTCAGCGAGAGACACAGAGAGGAGACGTGTGTGTCAGCGAGAGACACAAAGAGGAGACGTGTGTGTCAGCGAGAGACACAGAGAGGAGACGTGTGTGTCAGCGAGAGACACAAAGAGGAGACGTGTGTGTCAGCGAGAGACACAGAGAGGGGATGCGTGTGTCAGCGAGAGACACAGAGAGGGGATGTGTGTGTCAGCGAGAGACACAGAGAGGGGATGTGTGTGTCAGCGAGAGACACAGAGAGGGGATGTGTGTGTCAGCGAGAGACACAGAGAGGGGACGCGTGTGTCAGCGAGAGACACAGAGAGGGGACGCGTGTGTCAGCGAGAGACACAGAGAGGGGATGTGTGTCTGTGACAGAGTATTAGAGACACATAGATAGATAGTGAGTGTACGTGCGCGTGTGCGAGTATGTCTCTGTGAACAGACTCTATCCCGGATAGGCAGTTGAAAATGGGATGATGTTTCCTATATCCTGCATTGACGTCATTTAACCTTAGCTTGAAATAAGTGTAACGGTTGATGTCGCCATTACACAAGCTGAACCCGAAAACTTTGGTTCGTCTCTTTATCTTTTTCATCAATGTGTAGGTTATCTAAACTATAGATAAAACCGGATTATTGCTTGGCATGATCTTCCCAGCGTAGTCTCAATATTTGTTTACCTATACTTTTTTGAAGTGTAACGAACTAAGAATACAGAACATCCGAAAGGCTAAATGCTTATAGGTTCGATCAAAGTGGGGGTAATTTTTTGTTCTTCTTCGGCGTTCGTTCTGAAAAAAAAAAATCGTTGTTAAGTTTTGTCTAGTTTACAGTCAGGTTGCGATATCTACGCTTTTCGGCCTGGCACATCAGGTTTTGGCAAGGTACATTTTTGCGGCCGGTATTGCCTTTGCTCTTCGATCCATATTGTCTCAGTCAGCCTGCATTGAAATAGTATGTATCCAGGGCCGGCACTTGGAAGCGTAATAGGGTCTTGATAAGCTGACCCAGATACAATCATCCATATGTGAGTCGTTGGCTGCTGTCAGATCATTTACTATTGCAGCTTCGGTACCGTGGAAGGAATTGATTGTTGGCACTGCGAAGCATGCACTTGATGGTGATGGTACTACTTTTCTTTCCAAAATAAAATTACATTCTTTCTAAATTATTTTACTGTTTCACGGGGGAGGGAGAGAGAGGAGGTGTATTTAGTCTAATTAGAAGGGCATTGGTTTAAATATTGTGTATACATATATATATATATAAGTACGTACATACATACTACACTAATAAATTTGGAGCATAACTCTTTCACAAATATACTTCGAATCTTTCTGATCTATCTCACCTCTCTCCAATCTCTCTTCCATATCTCCCTTCTCTTACTCTTTCCCAGCTCTCTCTTTTTTCTCCAATCTCACTCTTACTTTCTCTCTCTTTCTCTCTCCCTTCCCTATCTTTCTTTCTCCCATCTCTCTTTCTCTCTCCGCTCCCTATCTTTCTCTCTCCCATCTCTCTCTTTCGCTCTCCTCTCTCTTTCTCTCTCCCATCTCTCTCTTTCTCTATCACATCTATCTCTTTCTATCTCCCATCTATCTCTTTCCCATCTCTCTCTTTCTCTCATCCCATCTCTCTTCCTCTCTTAATTTTACGACAAAGACATGAATCTCCGTCTAAAGGGAAATACTGATACAAATATTTGTTTAGGACAGGAGATTCACACACTAACAATAAACGCTGCTGAAGTGAACATCCACAACTAGGTCACCCAGTTAGCGTCAGAGCTTATGTTTGACACTAATTTTCACATGGTTCGCACGTAACAACATAATGTAGCCAATATGTCGGATTTCATCACATAAAATGATATTTATAGATGCACCCACCTAGCTTTCTATGCGGTAGTTTTGTCTATTTCCCCCACAAATGTCCATATTTGAGGTAGTAAATTACGTAAGCAGACACACATACACAAACAACGCTGTATCAACAATACGACTGTTTTAGTGGAAAATGAAATTCACGTTCTGTAACAAATATTTCGGTTTTGGATTATCTGTTTTTCTATCATAAGAAACGGCTCTTTACCTGCAAGTCACAAATGTTTTCATAATGGAAATGATAATGTACGACAAGCTTATCGGTCTGTGCACTCATCCACTCACTTGTCTGTCTATCTAACAGTCCTTCTGTCTTCTTCTTCTTTTCCCGTTCGTTCTCAATCTCCTGCTACCAAGCCCTGAAAACTGCTTTGCAAGTAGCAGGATGTTGTTCAGAGAACGGAATGCGTTGTGTCGCTGGTTTACTGCTTGACTGTGATCTTTGCCCCTTTCGGTTCGACACATCCGACTTCAGCAGTTATTTTTGAGTACCGGTTAGCATTTCCTCTTCGTTTCCTTCTCCTTAGCCAGTCTGCTCTGCTACAGCCTGTTATCAGGATCACAACGGGGAGGTAGGGAAGGGTCTTGGCAGCTCTGGCTCCCTGGCTTTGACGCCAGCAGTCAGCTATGGGCCGCTGACCGCTGCAGCTGATGCACATCTCAGCATCTCAGTCCTTCCGTCTGAATTCAATCTTTCCACACTATACGGTGAGGACGGGATTACACATTTGAATGTTCTCCTTTTTAACTTATGAGTTATTTGTTTAGATATCAAAATCTGGTTCGTTTTGTTGAATCAATCTTTGGTAATTCTGTTTCTTTTTCTGATTTCAAGTTGTCACCTTCCAATCTCATTTTTACATTTCAAGTCAAGAACAGGTCTTAAGCTGTTCAACTATTTTATTGTTGATACATGTCTGTTTCAAAGAATTGACTTCACTGCACTCCTGTCCCATCCACAAGTGTTCAGTCTCTCTTGGTAAATGGTCCTTGCAGCTCGTTAGATGTACACACTTCTAACCCGTCTTTTCTTGCGCCAGAGTCCGCTCGAGCCTTGTTCGATATCAAAGATCTGCAGCCTGTGAAATGATTCTTCTTCTTCTTCTTCTTCTTCTTCTTCTTCTTCTTCTTCTTCTTCTTCTTCTTCTTCTTGTGATCACATTATAGATGTTTACACCATCAGGCGAGTTTCCGCGATGAACTCGACCCTTGACTGCAGTTGCTCTTTAGCTCCATACAGCTTTGATTGTAGTGTCGAATCAATCGTCCAGTGTATCCTCCTTAACTGACCATACAGAGGACAGTCCTGCAAAACATGCTTGGCAGTTTGTTCGCTTGTCCTACATGTACACAGCAGCGAAGCAGACAGACGAAGCCTATACATGTATTCATTCAGTCTCTTGTACCGTCCTGAGGCGAAGAATGATAGTCTGCCCTTGCTGGTCAAGGGTGTGGTAGTCATCGTTGGGCTGGTTCACTTCTCTTCTGACAGCCTGGACAACTCTCTTTTTCTCCAAGTGATTTCACTGTCTTCTTGTTCACATTCCCCTCTCCTCCTTGCAAGCCCATCTGCCCTCTCATTCCCAGACACGCCACAGTGGGGTGGCAGTCACTGGAGTACAGTTCACTTTCCAGCAGCTACCCTACCCAGTTCACTTCTCCGTGGCGAGAGTTTACCACCTTAAGAGCTTGCAGCACAGATAATGTGTCTGTGAAGATGACTACTTGGTGACAATCAAAACTGTTGTTCCGGATCATGTTGGCAGCCATCTTGGGAGCTTGAGCCCCAGCTGTATAGTTGGAGCAGAATTGACCAGTGGGAACACTCCTTGTCTCACAATGGTCCTCAGGGTATGTTATAAAGATACCAGCGCCTCCATTCTTACCAGCATTTGTTGCTGATCCATCTGTGTAGGCCAGTATCCACGATTGTTTAGAATAGTTTTTTTCGATAATAGTGTAGCAGTTCGTTTTTGCAGCTCGTTGTAGTCGTGTCCAGTCGTGAGACCAGTGACTGTATGGTTTCATTGTCCTCTTCCCATGGTATTGTGAATAGGGTGGGCTTCAGCAGTGTTATCTTCATGTGTAGGTCTGTTTTGTGCTGTCTTCTAAGTCTCTTTCCCCGGTGTACAAAGCTGCCTCGTTTAAGACGTCCCAAAGCCAAATCTTTTAGTGTTGCCTTCATTTGGGTGCTGCAGCATACAGTTGTACTTTTACATCTGAATCATACTCTTTGTGTCTCTTCTATGGGACAGTGTATGTAATTCTTCATCTCTAAAATCGGCGTAGTTTTCATGGCTCCTGTAATGCGCCTTAGGGCTTAGTTTTGCACCTTGTCCAATGACTGCAGATGTGTATTGGCAGCTGATGACCAATATTTGGATCCGAACTCCAAGTGAGGTCTTATTACTCCATTGTACACTTTCTTAAGGGTTGTTTCGTTTGCTCCACAGCTGGTGCCTGTAAATTATCTGAGTAGGCCCAGCCTCCTTCGAGCCTTCCCATCTGCATTTACAATATGTTTGTTCCAAGTAAGCCCTTTATTAAATGTCACCCCAAGATAGGTAGGGCAGTTTTCTTCCTTGATTATGGTCATTCCTAAGCGCAAGTTGATTGTTTGGTCTTTTGGGGGAAAGGGAAAACAGCGCCTTGAAGGTCTTGTCTGTGTTTATTGTGACACTCAATTTCTCTGCCCACGACGACACCATATCTGCTGCCACCTGCATACTATAGTTTGCTGCAGTGACGTGTTCATAAGCACACCACAGTACTAAATCGTCTGCATATAAGACAGCTTTTCCTCCAGCAGGGAGATCCTTGACCAAGTCGTTAATATAAATAAGAAACAATGTTGGTGAAATGACTACCCCTGAGGTACTCCATGGTAGAGCAGCACGTTTTTACTCTTCTGCCCGTTGATGGTGACTCTTATTCTCCTATTGTGCAGGCATGACTGGATCCAGCTTTGCATATTACCTTGAATCCCGCTTCTCCCTAGTTTTGCCATAAGGCCATCTTTCCATACCTTATCGAAGGCCTGGCTGAAATCAACCGATAGTGCTAGGACCTCTTTCTTCTCATGGAAGGCATCTTCTACCGATTGAGATAAGTGACTTGACCTTCTATACTGCAGCAGTCTCTAAATCCAGCTTGTTCCGGCACCAGAATATGTACAGACTCTAAATACCATTCCACTCTGATGTTAACTATTCGCTCCATGGTCTTTATCACACAGCTTGAACGACTGGTTGGTCGGTAACTTGAGGTTTTGCTCTTGCATTTCCCTTTCTTTAGTAAAGGTATTGTGATGGCTTCTCTCCATACTTGCGCTACCGTTCCTGTCACCCAGCTGACGTTGAATATATCAAGCAGTTTTGTCTTCGCGGCTGGGCTCAAACCGATGAGCATTTCATTGCTAATTTCATCTGGGCCGCGTGCCTTTCTTGTCATAAGCTTGGATATAGCTCTTTGAAGTTCTCCTAGTGTTATGAATTCTCTCATCGGAGCAGGGATGTCCGTCTCTCCATTGCTTGTACGCATTTCTTCTCTTATTTCTATCCGCTGGTCTATGTTAATAGTCAGCTGGCTTTCTACACTGTACCTGCTGGCAAAGAAGTCTGCAGTTTGTTTCACCCTACGTACTTTGCCATCCTCATCCAATGTTATGTTTGTCTGGGCAAGATACCCTCTTCATTAAGGGATTTTTAAAAACTAATTTCCAGAGTTTCTTGCCGTCCTTTTCAGGATTGGGAGCAACCGCTTTTACTCCTCCAGTGTTTCCGTTTTTCTTCTAGTTTTACTCCTCTGAAACTCAGCTACAGCATTTTTCCATTTATTGTGATTTTCAACTGCGGGATGAGTCTCTGCATCCTTTCTGGTCATTTCCATGACTTCCGGACGTTCTAGGAGTGTGTTAGTCTAGTACGGTGTGTAGTTGCGTCTGCATCCTTTGGGGATGGCTTTTTTTTTTGCTGATTGTAGTACACATCGATTGAAGTGTTTTACCACTGCACTTTGAGGTCAAATAGCAGCATGGTCACCCGATGCCTATACAGGCCCCAGTTCCCTTTTTTGTAATTCTATCTTGTTATGGCTGGGCCTGCACCGATGGTTACATTCTGGAAGGAGAGAAAGATTGGACGATGATCACTTCCTCCTAATTGATCTCCAACTTCTCTACTTATGAGTCCAGCTACGTCTGGGGTGGCGATAGCAAGATCTAGAGTTGGTTGAGTACCATCTTCTTGGGTAGAAGGTAGGGGTATCAGCTGCAGAGTTGATCAAGAAGAGGGGATGGTCATCTTGCCAGCTTTCAACCTCTTCCCCTCTGTGATCGAGGTGATTATAGCCCCAGCTCTGGCTTTGTGATAGACGTGATTATAGCCCCGGCTCTGGCTCTGTGATAGAGGTGATTATAGCCTCAGCTCTGGCTTTGTCAACGAGGTGATTATAGCCCCAGCTCTAAGAGTGCCTATTAAAGTCTCTCACTGCTATAAAGTTGATGGCTGGTGTCTGTACAGAGCTGAGACTCAGAGGTTTGTCATTTTGGCAGTAGTAGTTCAGGAGTTCTATTTCCATCTTGCCTACTTTTATCTGAAGCTGCTGATACTGGGTACCACCCAAAGATGTTGTCCTCTCGTGCGCTTGTATGTTGCTCCTTACCAGGGTAAGTACTCCTCCTTTCCGCCTGTCTTGTCTATCGGATCTGAAGCATTGATATCCACTTGTTTTGAAAATTTGATCTGCTTTAGGTGAATCTCTTGAATACAGCAAACACTGATATGCTTCTCACTCAGGATGTGTTCCAACTCTGTCACCTTGGTGTACCCAGTCTGTATACTGTTCACTCCTTCTGCATTCCAGTGCATCATGGCAAGTGGCTTAGAAGTGAAACTCGCTCGGTTTTCAAAATCCTAATGTACCAAGTTCGATTGCTCACTGCCGACTGATGTCGACTTGTCTCTTCGGTGCTCGCACCCGGAAGAATCTAATTTAGTTCTCCTATCTATCTATACCCGCAGCTCTTTCCAGATCTCGTACCTCGGTTTTTTTCTCCCCTAGATTTAAGAAAAACCAGTTAATAGCGTATCCGATTTCAATCGTCACTTCTGATCATGCTGTAACAGGCTTCTAGGCGTCATGCAAAGGTAAATGATATTAACACCTGCGTGGCTTAGAAACCAACGACGCTATGCATTCGAAGCATTTCTATGTCCAGATTTGAGTACATCTGTACTGGCTAGGTTTGTTAGTTTAATTCTATAAGAAACAATGAATGGCTACTGACTATCAATGTTCTACCCCAACCCTTTCTAACTTTAATAAAACATGTCTAAAATCCTATCCCTAATAAATCTACACAGCTAAGATCTGTTAGAAAGAAGTAAGATGGCCGCGCCTTAGTGGCTGCGCTCTCGACTCTCTCCGGTGTTTGTGTCTAGTTTCCCGATGTTTAGTGGTTCCTGTTCAAATTATATTTCTTGATTCCTTCACCAGGTGGTAACAAGGACTTTATTCTGTGGAATTCATGTGCTTTCGATCGGTTAACCTGTTTGTTATGCTGCATTTCGCTGAATTTCATGCCTGGCTCAAGCCGTGGGAAACCAGTCTATGACGACGTTCAATTTAACTGCACACCATAATTTAGTCCAGATTATCTCTACTCAAGGTAATTTCTGCGCGGACTGAGCCGACTTCCTCCTGCCCGCCCCTTCCTCCCGCGGAGGTTACACGATATCTCTCCCAACCTCGTATTCTCAGCACAGTAAGGGGCACGCAGACCAACAGGTGGACCCAGTGAGAAGCTTCGCCGAGGGGGGGGGGGGTGAGGGGGCACGTAAAACAGGGAGCTTGACACGGACAACCACGGAGGGCTTGACACAATCATTGGTCTAACACACTCCTCGCGCCCCTCATCCCAAGGCTGCGGAGTACACAACTCCACCTGGGGAGTCTGTAGGGATTTTGGTCGACACGCTACGCATGAATACAGCCTCAGCAGTTGGACATGGTAGTGATCGATCTACGCAGCGGGCTTTTGACGCATACGCGAACATTATTATTATTATTAAGATATTTTACAGTAGTGCAATAATTGACGTTTCAACAGACTCACCACTACAGTATCGATCTCTAACTCGCTGACCATGCTGCTGTAATATAGTATGTTCGAGGTGAGCGGCATAGGCGTGAGATGGGGGTCTTGGTCAGTGTTATTTATCTGACCATGACGCCAACGACTTTGCACCTGACTCTGACGCTAGCGACTCTGCACCTGATCCTGATGAGGAACATTGCATCTATCTCTGACCTGAGCAAATTTGCATCTGTCCCTGACGCCAGCAACTTTACACCTGCCTCTGATGCCAGCAACTTTGCACCTGCCCCTGATACAATCACCTTTGCACCTGACCCTGATGCAATCAACTTTGCACCTGCCCCTGATGCAATCAACTTTGCACCTGCCCCTGATGCAATCAACTTTGCACCTGTCCCTGATGCAATCAACTTTGCACCTGACCCTGATGCCAGCAACTTTGCACCTGCCCCTGATACAATCACCTTTGCACCTGACCCTGATGCAATCAACTTTGCACCTGCCCCTGATGCAATCAACTTTGCACCTGCCCCTGATGCAATCAACTTTGCACCTGTCCCTGATGCAATCAACTTTGCACCTGACCCTGATGCCAGCAACTTTGCACCTGCCCCTGATACAATCACCTTTGCACCTGACCCTGATGCAATCAACTTTGCACCTGCCCATGATACAATCACCTTTGCACCTGCCCCTGATGCAATCAACTTTGCACCTGCCCCTGATGCCAGCAACTTTGCACCTGACCCTGATGCAATCAACTTTGCACCTGCCCCTGATGCAATCAACTTTGCACCTGCCCATGATGCAATCAACTTTGCATCCGTTCATGTAAGCGAGCAAGTTCGCACCAGACTCTGAAGCGAGCAACATTGCACCTGGCAGTCTATCTTACTTACTAACCTTGCAGACTATTTTCTGTCCACTGTGGCTGCGGAGCGTCGCGATACTTGACTTGTTTCTCTCTTGCTCTGGGTGTATTACGTTGAAACCTTTACCGCATTGCTTTCCCAGCTCCTCGTCCCAAACAACAACGCATCATTCTGTCTGTTATCCATTTATCCTGTACATAGATCTGTTTCTACATCTTTCTTTCAAGCATGGAAATGTACTCTTTTTTATTTTATGTGTTTGCCTCACTAGTTTCTTCTGGCGGAAGCTCGCCTATTTCACCCAAGACCGTAGTCAATTTGGGCGATATTAAGACGCATAAACCAGTGCTTGGATGCGTGTGTGTATCTGTTTGTACCTAACCTGGTGTTTCCGTAATTTCCTCGCTTTTTGATTATCCTCTCGTTATGTTACGATATGCTATATTAATACTTATTCAGTCTCAGGTACATTGCTGTTGTAATTTGAGAGCTATTTTCATTTGTGTTATTTCTTGTCACTGACTAAAACGGAGTGGCCGTAACGTAGGATTCCTTTCCTGTTGTTTCCATTCGAACGCGTGATCTGTTTATGCAATTATCTACACCACACACAGCAGGCTTCTGACCCGTCATTGGCGGGTTGGCAATCCCAAGAGTTCCATTCTTCTAACCTAGATTCGTGGATTGCATAATCGGAGCCAGGGAACTATTTTCGCGTCTCAGCCTCTGTGCCCTTGCTCCTCTGGAGTAGGTCATGCACCTGGTGTAGGAGTGGCGGATGCCTGGATCACAGAATGAATATGCACGTGCTGAGTGCTTGCATCCAGTACCTTGAGGCGTGATATAGTCCGGAGTGCATGTGTGTTCATCTTTTTAATAGAGTGACAGAGTGTGTAATATGTTACACACATATTCTGGAGATACAGAACGTCAACATATAGAAACTAAATACATATGGATGTTCTCTATCTCACTCTCTCTCTCTCTACCTCTCTCTCCCTCTCTCTCTCTCTGCCTCTCTCTCTACCTCTCTGCCTCTCTCTACCTCTCTCTTTATATATATAAATATATATATATATATATATATATATAAATATGAATAAATTGTTTTATTAGCTGTTTGTCTGTATTCTGGATCTAGTGGCGAAGTACGTCATTTCCCACTCTAGTCCGTAGTACCTTTCGTGCCTGTGACTCTGGATGGAAAATGTATGCGCACTATGTTGCTACATATAATCACAAATGAATCTCTCTCTTTCTTTCAAGCTCTCTCTCTATCTCTCTCCTTCTACATATTTACAAATACATATACTCATTTTCTACCTCTGTTGGAGGTAAGACCAGAGTGCATGTATCCTGAGTTACCACCAGTTGTTTCGACCAACAGTCTTGCCACTGATCCAAGGTAGCTCGGGATAAGAGAGCAAAATTGATGATCAGCGCATTGAAGCCCTCACTATAATCCTCATACAGCGCACATCACATTATTAAGACAAAACCGTCTGATGTTGTGGCCATCATTGCTTGTGATGGGCAATAACTTTTTTTTTAAGGGAATAGATAGATCTTCTGACAATCCGGTGATTAATTATGTTGTCTGTGCGTGATGGACAGGCTGCTTCTTTGAGTCTTAATGTCGACCTTTATTGAGTAGGAATTTCGGCGTGAGAGCTAAAGGGAGCAGAAGAGATTGGTTTTTGATAAAATTATTTGATCTAGCAAAAATTGTTTGATTAAAAAGGGCTTACAATGATCGTAAGCAGCGATTATTGACAAAACAAACATCACAGCTTATCGATTTATGGAAAAGGATCAAACTTGCATATGATGTGCATAAATTGATATTGTCTGAGATGATTAGGGTTAAGAGCTTCAGACCTGTACAAATATATTATGATATATTATGGTCAGTTCAAACTTTTTTCAACATAATGTGGTTTTAAATGTATTTACAATATATGTGGACTACTATTTATCTATTCTTCTTTATATGAAGGCAAATTGGATCGATTTGATAGCCCATTTAATTTTGTACATGACATACATTAACATAATGTTTCAAATGATCCCCGTAGTAGTGAGTGACACGCAGATGAAGCCAAGCATTGCACAACCGCCTTCATCAGCACGCTCGGGATGTCAGAAAAGCTACTACATTCTGTCCTTTTCAGGGCTCCCAAAAGGGTTACCAACACATTGTGGGCATTAACAACCAACCAACCAATGTTTAAAATAAGAGAAATGATCATACATTATGTTATGGTGCCCTAACTTCAACATATATAGTTTTCCTTGCTGATTTTTTTCACAACGTCACATCTAAGATACAAAATGGACACCAAATCTTTATTTACTAACAGAAAAGAATAAACCTAATATGTGTTGTGCATAAATTGATATTCTATCAGTGCTGATTAATGTTTGTAACAAATGTTTCACAAATTAAAATCTTTAAAAATCTTGGTGCGCATTGTACACGAATTGGGGATCAAGACGCTATGCAGCGCATGAGCTGCAGCGGTCAGTGATCCATAGCTGACTGCTAGCGTCAGGGCCAGCGAACCAAAGCTGCCAAGACCCTTCTACACCTCCACGCGGTGATCCTGGATAACAAGCTGAAACAGAGCAGACTGGATAAGGAGAAGGGATCGAAGTGGGAATGCTAACGCGGTACTCAAAAATTGTTGCTGAAGTCGGATGTGTTGGACCGAAAGGTGCAAATATCGCAGTCAAGCTATAAACTACGACACAACGCATTCCGTTTTCTGGACTACATTCTGCTACTTAGACCCGTGTCGGGGTTTAGTAGCGGGAGATTGAGAACGGAGCCAAGGATTAAACGAATTGTCATTTCACCAGAAATGGTACTAAATCATCTAGTGGGGGCTTGCGGAAGCTTTCTTCACATTCCGAGCGTGCTGATGATGTGGACCGGGGTCCTCCAGGCGGTTGTTCTATGTTTGGCTTCATCTGTGTGTGGCTCACTCCTACGGGTATCACCTCTACCCCCAACCTCGTTAGCCAGGCTGCCACGAAAACAGCCCGTTTCCAGAGAGGACTGCGAGGAAGTCGAGGTCGGGGTCTTGGCGAGTATATTATGCCTGACCCTAACATGTCTGATCAGTATGTTGTGTCTGACTAGATGTTAATATTCTTTATCACCAGAACTGGGCTAAACCAAGCAATCGTATTATACTCGAGTGTGTATTATACGTGAGATTAGAAGGTAGTATACTGAAGTTTCATTGTTTGAAAAGGCAGAGAAAAAAATGGTTTGGACACCTGACAATAATGCAACTAATGTTACTAGCTGCGCGTATCTACTATACCAGACATGAGGGTTGCATAGCAAGAGGCAGACCACGAAAAAATGATGGCGTCAGTGAGGCACTGAAGAAACACGGAATAACAACAACATCGGCGACAAAAATGGCAGACGACATAAAACTATACCTCCCCACAGCGTCTAACGAAACAAATGGATAGAAGAAGATGATGATGATGCGTCATTTCGGACAAGAATTTAAGTCTATTTTACCTTTATTTTTTAAACGTATGTGTATATTGCTGAGTTCTTGCTCAATTTTGATTCTTTCAAACTTTATTTGTATGTTTATATTAATTATTTACCTGTCTTTCAGGACGATGAGGCTAACGTCTGGTCAGGCAAAACACACTGATCAGACAAGGTTAGCAAGGTCTGGAGAAATATACTGGCCAAGACCCTCACCTGATGGGACGATGAGGCTAACGTCTGGTCAGGCAAAACACACTGATCAGACAATATTAGCCAGGGTCTGGAGAAATATACTGGCCAAGACCCTCACCTGATGGGACGATGAGGCTAACGTCTGGTCAGGCAAAACGCACTGATCAGACAATATTAGCCAGGGTCTGGAGAAATATACTGGCCAAGACCCTCACCTGACCTCCTGGTTAGTCGTCCTGGAAACGGGCTGTTGTCGAGGACAACAGTCTGGCTAACAAGGTGAGCTTCAGCGTGATCCCTGTAGTAGTGATTGGCACGAAGATGAAGTCAAAAATAGCACAACCACCTGGTGGACCCCGTCCACCTTCACCAGCATACTCGGGATGTGAGTAAAGCTACAACAACCTGCCACTTAATGTCCTTTTTAGGACGCACAAAAGAGTAATCCTACTCATTGTGGGCATTCAACATCAACAATAACAACAACACCAACAACAACAACAACACCAACAACCAGTCTTTCGGCGGAGACGCAGCTTTTTAAACCACATACCAAATCATTTTGGTTATATTAAGGCGTGTATGTCAATGTAACTCCATGATTCAGCCCTTAGAAGGACTGTTTAAATGCTGTTGTGTAGTGTTTCTGTTGGTCAGCTCTATGTTTTATTTTACGGAGACGTCATAAAACACTTTCATCTTCTGCAAGACACACATCGTGTTCACATGTGAAACACTCCCTTGTTATGTTTGATACTGACAACCCCAGGTGAGTGCAACGCATTTGTAGCTATGCATATAGTTGAGTCAGGTGAACTGAGATGGTTTCTAGCAAAACCAATCCTCCTCTAAACTTATTATAGACTGAGAAGACTTGCGATTAACGAGAGGAAAGATTTTTCTCTTTCTACTGTTGCACACTTGTAACATTAGCGCTCACATTCTGGCCTTATTCTTGCCCGCCATAAATAATTCTGCCTACCGATCTGGAGCCGGTCCATGAGAGCAAGCGCAGGCATTCAGTCAAAACTCAAGTCTTGCCAAGTGAGCTGAGCCAGGGTGGAAGCTACATACGCATTTGTGTCCTGGAAATGGGGGCATAGTGTATACAAGTTGGAAAAGACAGACGGCCTTTGGCTGCTGGGAATCGACAAGTCCGTATGTGTCAATATAGGCAGATACGTAGAATCTGTTTGTTCTGTATAACTAAATATTTTTCTTCGTTTTGTCTCATCTTTGCTCCATACAAAGCATAGGGCATCTACCACAGCCGGCGGCCATCAGTTATATATTAAAACACTCCAGCTGTTGTGATTTCTGTAACAATTCATTGTGCGTAGCCGGTTTGCTAGCCCCATGCACACACCTGTTCAGTTGTATTTTACGACATGTTTGGGTAGTTATATTCGTCAGGCTATTCCTGGGTACAATACATGATCAAAACTATTACTCGAGAGGTTTTATATTATGTGTGACAGACACGAGGATCAGGTCACTGCCACACATGGTAAGATGCGACTAACAGCGCGGTCTAACTTTACTAGGGTAGAAGCTATCCAACTCATGGTTTTGTATATCTCGCCCATTACAAAGACCAGCAGTTTTAAAGTAAAAGTAAACACAAATAAAATATAGCGTAATATATGCTACGTGAATAATACAAGAGAATAGGGTGGAAGGAGAAGGTGGAAAGAAGAGAAGAAGAAGAAACAGGAAAACAAGAAGAAGAAGATGAAGAAGAAAAGGAAGAAGTAAAAGAAGAAGAAGCAAACAAAAGGAAGAAGAAGAAGAAGAATTTAAAGTCAAGAAGAAGAAGAAAATAAGAAAAAAAGGAAGAAGTAAAAGAACAAGAAGATGTAGAAGAAGAAGAAGTAGAAGAAGAAGAATAAAACGCGACGAGGAATGAAGACATTAAGGAATAGAGCCAACAAAAGCCACCGGAATAACAGATTAAGAGAAAAAAATGGGACTGAGTTGGTCATACGTTGGGGTAGCCTTCACACAACAGCGTTAGGCAGGCTCTCGCGTGGAATCCTCAAGGGGAAATAAGAAGAGGTAGACAGAAAATACACAAAAAAAGAGAATGTGAGAGGGAAATACGTTTAAATGGTTAAACTAGGAGAGTTGTTTTTGAATGCCCACAATGAGTAGGATTACTCTTTTGTGTACCCTAAAAAGGAAGTTAAGTGGAGGGTTGTTGTAGTTTTCTTCCCATCCAGAGCGTGCTGGTGAAGATGAACCGGGGTCCTCCAGGCGGTTATCCTATACTTGGCTTCATCTGCATGTCGCTCATTACTAGGGGGGTCACGTCGATCACTCACATTGTTAGCCAGACTGCATGGAAACAGTCCGTTTCCAGGAAAGGCTACGAGTAAGCCAAGAAGAACAGCACAGGATCGTTATGCTGGGGAAATATAATCAAAGGCCTTTGGATCGAGAGGAACGACGGACTTTGATTGATTGATGTAGTGATCGATCCGTGCTGTGATTATGTGCACTAACAATAAATGGCTTTGCTTGGCTCCGGTCGTTCTCAATCTCCCGCTACCTTTTTTTAATTTAAAAAAAAAAAATTATGTTTTTGCCTCACTACGGAATGCGTTGTGTTGTAGTTTACAGCTTGACTGCGATATTTGCACCTTTCAGTCCAGCACATCCGACTTCAGCAAGCATTTTTGGAGCACCGGGCTAGCATTCCCTCTTCGATCCCTTCTCCTTAGCCAGTCTGCCCTGTTGCAGCCTGTTATCCAGGATCACCGCGTGGAGGTGTAGAAGGGTCTTGTCAGCTCTGGTTCACTGGCCCTGACGCTGGTAGTCAACTATGGGCCGCTAACCACTGCAGCTCATGCGCTGCTCAGCATCTTGATCCTCCTAACATAAATAATCGTCATTTAGCTGCTACCAAACTTCTGATGTAATTGCAAGTCTGAATATAATTACAAATAAGTACGTCTCCAGATTATGAACGATTTAAGAAACTTTGCAGTAGAACAACACGACCTATATTTAATTTTTGGATAAGTAAAACACGTTACAGTTTGGGCTTCACAGTCTGACGGTGTCTTTTAGAAAGTACAATATATTTTTGTAATGAGACTTACTATGTTTAAGTATTTTCAGATATTTAAATGCCTACTTACTACGGCCCTCATCTTCAATCCAATGGTCTGCAAGGTGGGCACAAAGTCCCTAGGCTACGAACTGTAAATAATGAATATGTGTTGTCCTCCCTTATCAACGTCGAATTTGATTTTTGTTGAGTTATATGGGGTATTTTCACGCATGTTGATGGCTAGATTTTGAGGAAGCAGTTTCTGGCAGCCGGTTCCAGCACTATAGTCTACACCGTGTCTTAAGCAAGCTTAATGCTAAACACTGTTTTGTTTATGTAGTGGACGTGGCAGAGTTGTGACAGCGGCTAGTTGAAACCTGGACTGTCTTACTTACAGCAGAGCATCATGGACGAGGCAATCGGTTACTGACGTTGTAGACTATGTGCTTGTCTTCGTAAAGATGAAAGACATTTTGGACACCTGTTCTAATTTTGGCCATTATGTGTTGGTTACATTGTAATAGTTCGCAATGTTTTCAACGGTCTTCTGAGGAAACTATGAGTCGGAGGATAATGACATTTTGCAAACTTGACGGCTGGTATGTGCTGTTTACACCAGAAGTGATGTCATCATGCGCATCTTACGTATGTTCACTTGTTGCAGTTTGGTCCGGTTTCATTAGAACACGCCTCGTATATATGGTACATGATTGTTTACAAAGGTGGACTTTTTTTTATTTGAGACACGGTGTAGAATCCCAAAGAGATAATCTTGAAAAGGAGACGGCCAACTGTATGTAAGCGGAGATGGAACATTTTGTCTTTAACTATACCCTTGAGCAAATTATCACACGTGGTTAAGTCTGGACTTCGAGGAAGCCACACCGTGTCGGATCCAGGTCCATTCCGTCACCCACTAAACTCTCTGTTATGATTCATGAACCGGCCAAGGACACTTCCAGTACCTCCAGAACACATGCTCTAAACTAAATGACTGCGTACTTTTGGAGTTGTGATTTCTGTAGCAATATGTTCTACGCGATGATGTTTCTAATCCCATGCACAACTCTCTTTAGTCGCTGTGTGTGACAAGCATTAAGGTGCAGTGGGTCGAATGATTTTCTCCACAGAAAGAGGCTCGCGGGCCAACTTGGGAAATCTAAACAGAATAGTAGTCCACGCGTTATTTATAAAAACATGTTTTGGTGACACAGGAAAGATAAATTTAGATTAGGGAAACTTATTTCAGGTCGAAGATGGATTGGTCAGAAGTGGGAAAAGTTGACACGGGAGCATTTTTTTGTCTTGTGGCTGTGAAGATATGACTAATTGCAATACCAAAGCTAGCGCTGTCGTCAGCGATAACGTGTTAGATAATTCTTCATTGTACTAGGTCTGTCATTTTTACCGAGGTGGGGGCGAAGAGGGACGGGGGGGGGGGGGTTGTTGGTGGCTAGTTCTCTTCCTCGCTGTCTGTTTTTCTATAAAAGTAAGCCAGGTACTCATTTCTTTTGGCCGAGCTGACTCGAGCACGTCTAACGGGTATCGAACCCAGAACCCTTGTCTCAAGAAACGAGCGATCTACTACTCTGCTACACAGACGCTCAATCTAGACCAGTTGTTCTCAACAAGGGCGGAATTTTAGAGTTTAGATGAGGTGCGGGGAGGGGGGGTGGGTGGTGGAGGGACAGGTTATTGGAACCACAAACTCAAATTGCTGCTGGACCATTGATCTTTCTGTGAACTACACCTCTACAGATTGCACATAACGTGCGGGACACCATTGCTTTGGGACGACTTAGCCTTTAACTTTAACTTCCGCCTTCCACTCACAATTTGATAAGATTGGGAAAATCTTAAATTACCAACAAACAGTTGGGGAAACGGATGAAACCTTGCAATCTCAAAATATGTCAATCGTGTTGGAAATTTTGGGGAACATACTTACAGCAGTTTCATTATCAAACCGTACTGCTCAAATGAGAATCAACAACAACACGATCAACAAGAACAATAACACGATCAACAAGATCAACAACACGATCAACAACACGATCATCAAGATCAACAACACGATCAACAAGATCAACAACACGATCATCAAGATCAACAACACGATCAACAAGATCAACAACACGATCAACCTGATCAACAACACGATCAACAAGATCAACAACACGATCAACCTGATCAACAACACGATCAACAAGATCAACAACACGATCAACAAGATCAACAACACGATCAACAAGATCAACAACACGATCAACAAGATCAACAACACGATCAACAAGATCAACAACACGATCAACCTGATCAACAACACGATCAACAAGATCAACAACACGATCAACAAGATCAACAACACGATCAACAAGATCAACAACACGATCAACAAGATCAACAACACGATCAACAAGATCAACAACACGATCAACAAGATCAACAACACGATCAACAAGATCAACAACAAGATCAACAACACGATCAACAAGATCAACAACAAGATCAACAACACGATCAACACGATCAACAACACGATCAACAAGATCAACAACACGATCAACAAGATCAACAACAAGATCAACAACACGATCAACACGATCAACAAGATCAACAACACGATCAACAAGATCAACAACACGATCAACAAGATCAACAACACGATCAACAAGATCAACAACACGATCAACAAGATCAACAAACGATCATTGATATCAAGTTGTACAGAAGATCAAGTTTGTTGCACACCTTTGTTCCCCAATTCAATTTGATGAATCGATTTATTCACCACGCAATATTCGCCTTATACTCTCAAAGACTGATTTTGCCTGGGTTATTCTGTAAGACAGTTCTATAGTGAGGAACTTAAATTCTCTTCACCTTGACGAAATATCATTGCAGAATACAATAGTATGCGAGTTATTCGCAAGAGCAGTGATACACAGGTATTTGCCAAAAGGAATTGCTGTTTGGCAATACTTCGTTTTAGCAGACATTCCATCCTACTAGCGCCTGAAATAACATTTATTTGTTAAATGTTTAGGCAACCGTTGCTGTATTATATTTGGGCTACTGTTTCTGTATCATATTTGGGCTACTGTCTCTGTATCATATTTGGGCTACTGTTTCTAGAACATTTTCAAATTCAGAAGGTGTCTCTTCTTAAGCGAACTTTTCGCATGTGTGAATAAAGGGGTAAAGGGATTACGCATGCCGTTCTTCTGATTAGTGTAGTAGTAAAGCCGTAGCTATTCATGGCAAAGGTACATGGTTTAACTACCATGACCGTCACGCTCCCGCCACCTCAGCTGTTAATGGGTACTTAGTATACAACAAAAGAAGTAAAAGGCAGATTAAAACAACTGGTCCCACTACCTCATCCAAGCTGTGATTTAAGTATAATGAAATCTATAACAACTTCCTTCCTCGACAATAGTGTGACTACTATGGGATACACCTTTACTTTAATGCCGTACGTTATAGCATCTTCTACCTTAAACGGGTCAAACGAACTGCTAGTCATATCTTGTGACATGATTGTAGTATGGCAGTGATCATTTCCTCGTCCCTACCCCACAGATTGATACCAAAGAGGGGTTAGAGCGTACTGAAGATTTCACTACCTGATCTGTAAAACACACAGAGTGCCCCCCTCCCTTTCCCGCAACCGTGAATCGACTCGGGCAGTCAATAAACATTGTGGGAACGATGGATTACGTCAGGGTAATACCTGCCCCCCCCTCCCCCAACGTTGTGATCGTGGAAACAAAATGTGCTACACAGCAGTCTGGCCAATGGTCAGCGAGGTGGAGATCCATAATGTGATCCCTATAGTGGCGAACCTTATGAGAAGCCTTGCACTGCACCACCGCTAGAAGGGCATAGGAATACGTCTCCGTATATGTTGTTACTTACTGAGCTACCCGTACTGAGGTCTTCACTCTTGATAATAGTGTATGATAAAGACAGGGGGGGGGGAGAGAAGAAGATACGAAACTCTGGAAGTATCTCTGAACAGTTTTCTCATTTATGTCGTATCCAACCCGCTCAGGCTGGCGCACTACCACCACACACGGTACCCGTATCATAGAAAACAAACTCATCACTGCGGGGCAGAAGAAGCGAGCTGAAGAAAAAGACAAATACAAGGCAGCCAGATCACAGACACTGTCCGAAGTTTTTGTTACGGATTCCACAGCATCTGGGCTCTCGCTCTTCGGCCCAATGTCACGTAATTGTATATGCAGGTACTAGTGAGTTGTTGTTTAGTGTCCTACAAAGTGTTCCATTTATCTGGCCTCTGAGGAAGAAACATTTTCTTAACATCGCTCAACGCTGAACACTCAATGTGTTATGGCTTACGTTAGGTAGAGTATGGCTTGGCTTGGCTTCGTTCGTTCTCAATCTCCCGCTACCAAACCTAGAACAGGCTTAACTAGCAGAATGTAGTCCAGAGAACGGAATGCGCTGTGTTGTAGTTTACATCTTTACTGCGATATTTGCACCTTTCGGTCCAACACATCCGACTTCAGCAAGCATTTTTTGAGTACCGGGTTAGCATTCCCTCTTCGATCCCTTCTCCTTAGCCAGTCTGCCCTGCTGCAGCCTGTTATCCAGGATCACCGCGTAGAGGTGTAGAAGGGTCTTGGCAGCTCTGGTTTGCTGGCCCTGACGCTAGCAGTCAGCTATGAGTCGCTAACCACTGCAGCTCATGCGCTGCTCAGCATCTTGATCCCAGATCAGGACTGATAGCAATAACTTCTTTTCTTAAGTTATAAAAAGTAAAGTAAAGTATCCCATAGCATTACTGCCGTAGGGGTGTGAGGTGTTAGCGATATCACATTTCAAAGGCTCGGCTATATGAGGGCGGTAGCCATCTCCTCTCCCTACCGATTTTACTTCCCGGACTGAACCGGTACCCATTTAAGGCTGGGTCGACCCGGGAGCCATTGCGGTCTGAAAAAAAATTACCGTCTCAACTGGGGAATGAACCCAGGACCACTCAGATGCGAAGCCAGCGCGCTAACCACAGAAAATGAAAGACAAAGTAGGCCAAGTCATTGATAGCACAGGAAAAACAATAAGTGAGAATAGGGAGGCCGATCTACTGAATCAGCACTTTGGCACAGTCTACACTAAAGAAGACTGCTCCCAGATTTTGAAGGCCATAGATATTTTCCCAAAGAACATGGATTCAGAGGGAATGTTATCAGTCTGCATTATTCAAAAAGGTGGGGGAGAGGGGTGAGAGTACGATCCACCAAATTATAGACGGGTGAATTTAACGAGCATAGTCTGTAAATATTTAGAGTCAATAATCAAAGAAAACTTTGTAATGCATTTATACGTGTTTAATCTAATCAGAAATAGTCAGCATGGGTTTACTAGAGGGAGATCGTGTTAACAAATGCATTATAATTCTTGAAGGTTATCAAAATGATAGATAAAGGGGAGCCAGTGCATGTCATTTATCTGTATTTTGCAAAGGTCTTTGATTCAGTAGTGTCTCATCTAATGCAGAAGTGGATATATTGAGTTCGGATTGAGATACAATTCGGGAATGGTCTGAGAGCTGGCAAATGGAGTTGAATGTAGATACATGTTCAGTCATCCACATGAATCGTTACGATTACAGAACGTTAGAATATATTATACAGGTAAGGTGAATGAGCACGTTATGTAGCAGCGAAAAAGGCAAATGCAATGTTAGGTAGGATAAAAATAATATTAAACACAGGAGCAAGGAAGTGATTGTCAAACTGTATAAAGCATCAGTTAGACCTATATTGGAGTACTGTGTTCAGGTGTGGAGTCCTTATTGTAAAGGAGATATAAACATGCTGGAAAGGATACAAATAACAGCGACAAAATTGACAGCGTGATTACAGAATTATGAGGAAAGTGTCCTATAGTGTCTAGAAAAGAGAAGAATTCTAGATGATTTAATACAGGTTTATAAGATAATCAATGGAAAATATAAATTAGACTATAACAAGTTTTTTTCGAAGTACAGCCGGCTACAACAAGAGAGAATGCATTGCCACGGGAAATAGTGGGGGTAGGGTCAGTTAATGCATTCAAGAATAAATGGGATGCACATAATTATTTTTAGATCAAATGGAGTAGAACAAACTGTTGTATACAGACTATGCAGAGTCCTCTAAACCATTATAAATAAGTTTAGCTAAGAACCAACTGTTATGTTGCCCCCATAAAACAGTACACAGCCGACTCCGTAGCCACATGTGCACAACATTGGAGATTGGCAACTCAACTATGTGTACACTCGGACAGGCGGCCCAGACTGCAAAGAACATACTACAGAACTGTCCCGTTTATGATATACAGAGACAATCTCACTGCCCCATCGAAACGACGCTAGAAGAGACGCTTTATGACTACGTGAACTACAAAAGACAGTGACATTTATCAAAGAGACTATTGCAGATATAGACATTATATTTTCAACCAACAAAAAATAAATAAAAATAAGATGATTAATTATTATTATTATTAATGTTAATATGATTAAAATAAATTAATATTAATTATTATTAAATTATTTCTTAATTTTAATTATTATTCTTCATTCCAGGGCGCGTACTTAAAAACGTTGTCCTCGCAGTTGTACAATGCAGGGCTTCTATGGAGGGTCTTCCTTCAGTGGATCGCAGTGTTAATCTTTATCTCGATGGCCAGGCTGCTGTGACACAGCCTGCTTTCAGATGCACTGCATGAACTTGCGGCGTTTGCTGGAAACTTTATCAGTATGTTTCACCTGTCCCTAACTATAGACTTCCCCCCCCCCCCACCCAATAAGGATAACCAGTGTAGCCAGCTCATAAGGAGAGCCAGTGTATCCACCTCATAAGGAGAGCCAGTGTATCCAGCTCATAAGGAGAGCCAGTGTAGCAACCCCATAAGGATAACCAGTGTAGCCAGCTCATAAGGAGAGCCAGTGTATCCACCTCATAAGGAGAGCCAGTGTATCCAGCTCATAAGGAGAGCCAGTGTATCCAGCTCAAAAGGAGAGCCAGTGTATCCAGCTCATAAGGAGAGCCAATGTAGCCAGCTCATAAGGAGAGTCAGTGTAGCCAGCTCGTAAGGAGCGCCAATTTAGCCAGCTCACAATGAGAGCCAGTGTATCCAGCTCATAAGAAGAGCCAATGTAGCCAGCTCATAAGGAGAGCCAGTGTAAGCAGCTCATAAGGAGAGCCAGTGTAGCCAGCTCATAAGGAGAGCCAGTGTAGCCAGCTCATAAGGAGAGCAAGTGTAGACAGCTCGTAAGGAGAGCCAGTGTAGCCAGCTAATAAGGAGAGCCAGTGTAGCCAGCTCATAAGGAGAGCCAGTGTAGCCAGCTAATAAGGAGAGCCAGTGTAGCCAGCTCATAAGCAGAATCAGTGTAGCCAGCTCATAAGGAGAGCAAGTGTAGCCAGCTCATAAGGAGAGCCAGTGTAACCAGCTCATAAGGAGAGCCAGTGTAGCCAGCTCATAAGCAGAATCAGTGTAGCCAGCTCATAAGGAGAGCCAGTGTAACCAGCTCATAAGGAGAGCCAGTGTAGCCAGCTCATAAGGAGAGCCAGTGTAGCCAGCTCATAAGGAGAGCCAGTGTAGCCAGCTCATAAAGAGAGCCAATGTAGGCCGCTCATAAGGAGAGCCAGTGTAGCCAGCTCATAAGGAGAGCAAGTGTAGCCAGCTCATAAGGAGAGCAAGTGTAGCCAGCTCATAAGGAGAGCCAGTGTAGCCAGCGATCACAGAAACATCGTCCAGAAGAAATAAACATGAGTACAGTATGGAACAGAAATAAACATTGTCTAGTGAACATTCTCCTGTATTCGTCCGCGGGTCGCCTTGGAAGCTTAACACAAGGTCACCGGGCTGGCTCTAGCGTGTGAGAATCTGACGGGCTGGTTCAATCACGCATTCACAAGAGCGGTGAGTAGGGTGCCCCAGTTGTTGATCAGCCTTCACATTGGCAGGGCTCCTCCTCTGTGTCGCGGCTTGAACTTTGAAACTACCCCAGTGTCTGGCGATCTACGGTGCTTGTCAGCCAGGAAAAAACACGTTCTTCCAAAGTTCTATATTTATCTCTATGTCACTGGGTTGAAGAGATGAAGCTACTAAATTTTTCTCTCGCCCCCCCCCCCCCATCTATCTATCTATCTGTCTGTCTGTCTGTCTGTCTGTCTGTCTAATCTATCTATCTATCTATCTATCTATCTATCTATCTGTCTGTCTGTCTGTCTGTCTGTCTGTCTGTCTGTCTGTCTGTCTATCTATCTATCTATCTATCCGTCTGTCTGTCTGTCTCTCTATCTATCTATTTATGTATGGCTGTCGTTATATATATATATATATATATATATATATATATATATATATATATATATATATATATATAATAATAATAATAATAATAATAATAATAATAATAATAATAGCTGTCCATCGTTGTCGATGAGGACCGCCGACATCATCCTTGTCACAGATTTCCCTGTTGGGTGTGGGTGCGCATGTGGCTGAACAGGCCAATGCGGGCACTAAAACATCTGCTGCATAATGGGCACATGAGGTCTGTAGAAGGTGATGGTGTTCCCGCTGTTCGAGATTTCCGGGTCTCACGTCTGCTCTGCTCTTTCACAACACGGTCATCTTCGCCGGTAGCTACACCCGATTTGACTGCACTTCTCCAGTCAGATCTGTTTTGCGCAAGACATTCCCAGGTGTCGATGTCTATCTGGCAACTTTTCAGTGAGTCCTTCAGACCGTCTTTAAATCGTTTCTTTGGGCGCCCTCTCTCGCGCCATCCCTCTCTCAGCTCGCCGTAGAGAAGCCTCTTTTGGAGCCGCTCGTCTGACATACGGACGAGGTGTCCGGCCCATCCTAGTCGTGCTTTTTCTAGCAGTGCGTGGATGCTGGGCATGTTAGCCCTCGAGAGAACCTCGATGTCAGTGACACGATCTTGCCATCGGATGTGGAATATTCTTCCCAGGCAACCTGTGTGGAAGTGGTTTAACCTCCTTGCATGTCCAGAGTATACAGTCCAGCTTTCGCAAGCGTATAGTAGGGTTGGAATGATGGTTGCACGGTAGACTTTCAATTTGGTCTTGACGCTGATGCCACGACGTGCCCAGACCATCGAGCGCATTCTACCAAAGGCTGTGCTGGCATTTGCTATTCTGCTTGACACCTCATCGTCTAAGCTGACAGATCTCGACAGCGTGCTGCCCAGATATGTAAATTTGTCTACGACATTTAGCGTCTGCCCGCTGAATAGTCTCTGGTTTTGTGCATGGCATGCATGGTGCTGGTTGGTACATGACCTCTGTTTTTTTTTTCATTTATGGTCAGGCCAAAAATTGTCGCATGCGGCAGAGAACCGGTCCATTCCAACCTGCATGTTCAGTTCTGAGTTGCTCATTAGAGCGCAGTCGTCAAATACAAGTTCCCTGATTATGTCGCCAGCCACTTTGGTTTTGGCCTTCATTTTTCTTGGATTGAGAAACTTGCCATCTGTGCGGTACTTTATAGGTATTCCAAGCTCCAGTGATCTAAAGGCGTCTGTCATTGTGGCCGCGCACATCATGCTGAACAAGGTCGGGGCGAATACACATCCTTGTTTTACCCCTTTGATACTAGAAACGTTTTAGAGAATTGCACCGCTGTCAAGTACACGAGCACACATGCCTTCGTGTAGCTGTTTCACCATGGTTATGAACTTGTTGGGGAAGCCAAACTTGGACATTATCATCCACAGGCATCCCCTGTTTACTGTATCAAATGCCTTTGTCAAATCAATAAATGTTGCATACAAGGCCTGATTTTGTTTCCGACACTTCTCTTGTACTTGGCGAGCGGCAAAAGTATGTCCACTGTTCCTCTTCCGGCTCTGAACCCACATTGGCTTTCTGGGAGATGGCGGCTTTGTTCAAGGTGTTTGTTGAGCCTGTTTAGCAGTAAGCGCGGTAGGATCTTGCCTGCTAAGGAGAGTAGTGATATTCCACGATGGTTGACGCATTCCTGACGGTTGACTTTTCTTTTGTACAGGTGAACGATTGAGGCGTCCTTTAGCTCCTGCGGAATTTTTCCTTCAGCCCACATGTGGCAGAAGAGTTCAGTGATCCTTCTGGTGAGGGATGGGCCATCTGTCTTATATACCTCTGCTGGTATTGCATCCGCTTCTGGAGCTTTTGCTATAGATTGTGAACTGATTGCCCTGTCGACTTCCTCCTCAGTGATAACTTCATCCAACGCCAGGCTCAGTTCCACCTGCGGCGTTCGCCGGATGGCCTCCTCATTTATGGACGATGGGTGGTTTAGTATTTTGCAGAAGTGGTCTGCCCATCTGTCTAGAATCTGAACCTTATCTGTTAGCAGTGCCCCATCCGCACTGCGAACTGGAGTATTACTAGGGGGCTGCGGGCCGTAGATAGCTTTCAGTGCCTCGTAAAACCGTTTGGTGTCATGACGCTCGGCGAACATCTCAATTTCGTCAGCTCTTTTGCTGAGCCAGGAGTCTTGCATCTCTCTAAGCCTGGTCTGGACAGCTTTGCGAGCAGTATTGAACGCAGCTTTTGCTGAGCCAGGAGTCTTGCATCTCTCTAAGCCTGGTCTGGACAGCTTTGCGAGCAATATATAAATGATAAATGAAGGTGCATTTGTGGTGTGTGTATCTTTTAAGAGTATTTTGACTTGGCTTGGTTTGGCTTCGTTCATTCTCAATCTCCCACTACCAAACACTGAAAGGGCTTAAGTAGCAGAATGTAGTCCAGAGACTGGAATGCGTTGTGTCGTAGTTTACAGCTTGACTGCGATATTTGCACCTTTCGGTCCAACACATCCGACTTCAGCTAGCATTTTTTGAGTACCGGGTTAGCATTCCCTCGTCGACCCCTTCTCCTTAGCCAGTTTGCCCTGCTGCAGCCTGTTATCCGGGATCACCGCGTGGAGATGTAGAAGGGTCTTGGCAGCTCTGGTTCGCAGGCCCTGACGCCAGTAGTCAGCTTTGAGTCGCTGACCACTGCAGCTCATGCGCTGCTCGGCATCTTGATCCCTTAAGAGTATTTTCAATTTATATGGGAGAGGAGACTAAAGGATGGTTAGACAAAACATAATGATTGGACAATGTTAGTCAAGGTCATGTAAAATATACTGACCAAGACCTTCACCTTATTTCCAAGAAGTTCTCCCTGGAAACAGGCTGTTTCGTTGCAGTGTGACTAGCGAGGTCGGGGATCGACATAATCCCCGTAATAGTGAGCGACATGCAGATGAAACCAATCATAGCAAAACCACCTGAGGGACAGTGGTCCACCTTCATCAGCCCACTCGATATGTGAAGAAAGCTACTGCAACCCACCACATAACATCCTTTTCAGGGTGGACAAAAGATACAAGTTACTCCCCTTGAGCTTTTAACAACAACAAACACACGATAACATCGGATACTGGTAAAGATTAATGGGAAATGGTGGATAAAAAAAAAAGACATAGGCCGCCTTCCATCGTAGACGATGATGGCATAATTAATTTTGCTAGCTGACACCAACCGTTCTCCTTTCTGAATCTTGTCCTTTTGTCCTGTTCCTCAAGCTGACACCAACCGTTCTCCTTTCTGAATCTTGTCCTTTTGTCCTGTTCCTCAAGCTGACACCAACCCTTCTCCTTTCTGAATCTTGTCCTTTTGTCCTGTTCTTCTAGCTGACACCAACCCTTCTCCTTTCTGAATCTTGTGCTTTTGTCCTGTTCCTCAAGCTGACACCAACCCTTCTCCTTTCTGAATCTTGTCCTTTTGTCCTGTTCCTCAAGCTGACACCAACCCTTCTCCTTTCTGAATCTTGTCCCGTTGTCCTGTTCCTCTAGCTGACACCAACCGTTTTCCTTTCTGAATCTTGTCCTTTTGTCCTGTTCCTCAAGCTGACACCAACCCTTCTCCTTTCTGAATCTTGTCCTTTTGTCCTGTTCTTCTAGCTGACACCAACCCTTCTCCTTTCTGAATCTTGTCCTTTTGTCCTGTTCCTCAAGCTGACACCAACCCTTCTCCTTTCTGAATCTTGTCCCTTTGTCCTGTTCCTCTAGCTGACACCAACCGTTTTCCTTTCTGAATCTTGTCCTTTTGTCCTGTTCCTCAAGCTGACACCAACCCTTCTCCTTTCTGAATCTTGTCCTTTTGTCCTGTTCCTCAAGCTGACACCAACCCTTCTCCTTTCTGAATCTTGTCCTTTTGTCCTGTTCCTCAAGCTGACACCAACCTTTCTCCTTTCTGAACAAGCGCGCTATTTTCTCTGCACATGAAGCATGCTACCACCATTACAGTTGACCTCCATATAATAAACTAACGTCAAATCGTGTGTCCTCTAACGGTGGTGTTTGGGACATGTATTTGTCCAACGAGGTTACAATCCCCATTCACAACCCTACTTAGTCGTCGTTTACAACATCCATAATAGGATGGAGTCGTGCTATTTCTTCATCCCTGGTAAAGGAAGTCCCACGGATCGAGTAATATGTAAGAACAAAATAATACTAATGTTAGCAAGAAGCTGTTTTTAGCCCAAGTGCTTTCCATGTGTGCTTTGTATGAGACAGAGTCTAGAATAGAATCACTGCCACACTGCCAGCATGTCGTAAGAGTCGGCTAACGGTACGGTACAATCTCTCTAGGATTGTTGTTTGCGAATGCCCACAATGAGTAGGTTTACTTTTTTGTGCGCCCAGAAAAGGACTTTAAGTGGCGGGTTGTAGCAGCTTCCCTCACATCCCGAGCAGGGGACGGTGTGGTCTAGTGGTTAAGTGGCACGGTTCACAAACCCGAAGGTGCTGGGTTCGATCCCCATCAAAGCACCGGCCGTTATCCCGGGGAAGCAAACCCTTAGAAAATGCAGGAGGAAGCAGACCCTTACATAAAATGCATGCTGAAGTCGGATCCACTGGGCCGACAGGCGCAAAATAAAAACCACAGTGCAACGCACACCGCCTTGGGGATTAGAGAAATAATGCGAACGCAAAAAAACAACACAAAAAAACCAAACAAAAAAAACCATCCCGAGCATACTGATGAAGGTGGACCGGGTATCTCCAGATGGTTGTGATATGCGTAACTTTATCTGCGTGTCTCTTACTACTACGGGGATCACTCAATCCATCACCTTGTTAGCCAGGCTGCGATGAAAGAAAACCCATTTCTAGAAAGGGCTGCGAAAAAGCCAAGGTGAGGGTCTTGGCCAGTATGTTTTGCCTGACCCTGACTAACATGTCTGATCAGTAAATTTTGCCTGACCAGACGTTAGTCTTCCTTCCCATCTCTCTAGGCTAGAAGCACTCTATGACTCAGCGTTGTTGTTGTTATTTGTTCTTTTTCAATCGTATGTTCCCGCAGAATCCCTAGAGCAGGGGGTGACATATTTACTTAGGATCTTGGTACCAGATAGCATAATGTAGAAGCCAGGTATGGCGCTGTACAACATGCCGGAGGTAATGGGTGAATTGGTCTTGAAAATATTATTTCCAAATGAACAAATTGAAATTTATTTTCAAAGTAATGCTTACCTGTATGTGATATTCTTCATTTGTGCTTTGCCCTATAACGACTGCGTAACATGCCGCCGACAATCTGGCATTGAAAGTCGGCGACAAGAGAGGAATTCCCGAAGAAAATAGTATATTTGTGTCTCTCAAAACTGAAGCTAGATATACGCTAATGGGACAAATTGGGTAAGTAAATAGGACATTAGTTCTGAGACGTTAGGCGCCACTGCAACATTTCTAGGCACTCGGGATACCATGTACGGGAGACATTTCGCGGAACTGCTAGAGACATTTCGCGGAACGCTAGAGACATTTCGCGGAACGCTAAAGACATTTCGCGGAACGCTAGAGACATTTCGCGGAACGCTAGAGACATTTCGCGGAACGCTAGAGACATTTCGCGGAACGCCAGAGACATTTCGCGGAACGCTAGAGACATTTCGCGGAACGCTAGAGACATTTCGAGGAACGCTAGAGACATTTCGCGAAACTGCTAGAGACATTTCGCGAAACTGCTAGAGACATTTCGCGGAACGCTAGAGACATTTCGCGGAACGCTAGAGACAATTTACTGAATTTTAGAGAGATTTCGCGGAATTCCTAGAGATATTTCGCGAAATAATCGTTGAGAAATCTTGTCGTTTGTTATACATGAACATACACTAACGTCTGGTCAGGCGAAATATACTGATCAGACATGTTAGTCAGGGTTTAGCAAAACATACTGGCAAAGACCCTCATCTCGGCTTCGTCGTAGCCCTCCCAGGAAACGGGCTGTTTTTATGGCAGCTTGGCTAACAGGTGAGGGATCGACATGATCCCCGTAGTAGTGAGCGACAAACAGATGAAGCCAAACATAGCACAACCGCCTGGACGACTCTGGCCTACCTTCATCAGCATGCCCGTAATTGAGGAAATCTACTGCAACCCGCCACTTAACGTCTTTTTCAGAGCGGCGCACAAAAAAAGTAAACCTACTTATTGTGGGCATTCCCAAACAACAACAACAACAACAACAACACGAACATACGAGTGGACAACTCGTGATGTTTTGGAGATCTGAAGGAGAGAAAAGGATCACGTGCCGCACTCGGGACCCACATATCTTGCACGGCTCCGCATGCATGCACGTAAGTGTTTCAGCCGTATTTGTTTTATCTGCACTCGTTCCCGCCTTGTGCAAGTCACGTGTTCGCTGTTGCGTCAGTACACGTTATCAGAAACACACAACACGCTGTTTATCTTTCTTGTTGTTTTCCTGACCTAGAACACGGGAGATGAAGAACTTAGAAGTGTTCCACTCCAAAATACGAACACTGATCTCCTAACCAAATGATAACAATTTAACGGTTAAAGAGTCCTGGAGTTTTTTGAATTTCAAAGTACAGTATAATCTTTTTAATTTAGCTGCATACGGGTACCCGACTCATCGTTAAGAAAATGTAGGCAGAGTTATTATTACCCCTCCGCCTTCAGTATAGTTAGTAGAACGAAGTGCGATAATTTAGCTCCTAGCACTCCACCGATGATAGTGTCCGCTATGGAACTATCTGTGCCATTTGGCTTGGCTTGGCTTCGTTCTCAATCTCCCACTACCAAACCCTGAGAAGGCTTAAGTAGCAGAATGTAGTCCAGAGAACGGAATACGTTGTGTCGTAGTTTACAGCTTGACTGCGATATTTGCACCTTTCGGTCCAACACATCCGACTTCAGCAAGCATTTTTTTAGTACTGGGCTAGTATTCCCTTTTCGATCCCTTCTCCTTAGCCAGTCTGCCCTGCTGCAGCCTGTTATCCAGGATCACCGCGTGGAGGTGTAGAAGGGTCTTGGCAGCTTTGGTTCGCTGGCCTTGACGATAGCAGTCAGCTATGAGTCTCTGACCACTGCAGCTCATGCGCTGCTCAGCATCTTGATCCCTCTGTGCCATTTGTATACTATATTTGTGCATATGTTAGGTGAGGGGGGGGGGGTGTCCAAAGATGTATCACAGTGAATGCGCTAACAGCAGTCAACAACTCTTAACTGGGTGCTTGCATCAGCGCCAGCGAACCACACAACTCTATTCCGCCTACAAGTGGCAGTTCTGGAAACAGGCTGCACTAGTGTAGTCTTGCTAGAAAATAGGGATCGCTGTAGGAAGACTAAACTAAAACCACCAAAAGTAAGTTGAGATCGGATGTGTCGGGCCGAAAGGTGCAGATATCGTAGACTCCATGTAAACTACAACACAACGTCACTACGTCTTTTTCAGGACAAAAACAGAAAAAAAAGAAAAAGAAAAACAATGAGAAGGAAAAGAAGAGGAAGAACAAGACGACGACGACGAAAAATAAAGAAAATAATAATAAGAAGAAGAAGAAGTTTATGTTTAGCACATGACACCCTAACCTACCTAGTATATTTTCTTTTGAAACTCATTACAAATTCATTATTAAACATATAGTATATAAAGGAGAACTAAACGTATCTTTATATGATAATGGTTATGTATTTTCTGTTTAAGGGTTAATGTGTAAGGCATGGATTCTCAACCGTTCATGATTGTGAGCAATGTTCACGTGTAATAGTGGACTAACACCATGCATTTGTAAAACACTACATTTGTAAAACACTACATCTGTAAAACACTACATCTGTAAAACACTACATCTGTAAAACACTACATTTGTAAAACACTACATTTGTAAAACACTACATCTGTAAAACACTACATTTGTAAAACACTCACGGGGTTAATGACGTCCTTGAGTTTGAAAGCCACTAAGAAGTGATGTCCAAGGAGAAGTCGATTTTAGCTTCACGTAAACAATCTTGCAGACGTGAATCAGTTAATCGTGATTATGCTTTGTTCTTGATGTATGTCAACAACAAAAAACAAACAAAAACCTCATACGACATTTTCCCCATTGCTGGAGTAGTCGAGGAGTTTTGAAGACTGAGGACTATGCTGGCTATGCTTGTTTATTTCACCCCAAACATAAAAACAACATATGCCATACCGGGGATTCGAACCACCGCCCTCCGTGTCGGCAGGCAGGCCTCGAAACCATTCGGCCACGCGCTCCTCATACCTCCTGAGGTATGTCATACGTGAGAAAGCTTGTTTCAGCTGCATGCCATTCAATAAGAGCTGTCTGAGCTTCTGATGCTACTCCTTCATCGTGTGGTGCATGCCATTTTTCGTCACCTGAATATGTTTCAGCTGATGGTAGATGTACTTGACGTCCCTGTGCCCATACAGAGTAAAGCTTCTGACGGAGCAAAGAAAGGTGGAATATGAATTTTTTTTTTTTTTTTTTTTTTTTTTGCGTTCGCCTTATTTCTCTATTCCCCAAGGCGGATGTGCGTTGCACTGTGGTTTTTATTTTGGGCCTGTCGGCCCAGTGCATCCGACTTCAACATGCATATTATGTAAGGGTCTGCTTCCTCCTGCATTTTCTAAGGGTTTGCTTCCCCAGGGTAACGGCCGGTGCTGTGATGGGGATAGAACCCAGCACGAAAGGTGGAATATTAAATTTTAGGAAGAAAATGCAGCTAGATATGGCCCACTGTGAAATCCTCAAGCTAGTATCAGCAGGAAATCTCTTTCATGGAGCCCACAGACAGAGAGAGGCAGATACCGATGAAATGACACTTGGAGAAGATGCTTAATGGCTGAAAGAGCAGGAGAAAATCTACTCATCTTGCGATGAGTTACCTCTAGCGTACACCAGCGGTTCGGTATACTCATATCTGGGGACGGCGTGGGCCAGTGGTTAAGTGGCACGGCTCACAACCTGAAGGTGCTGAGTTCGATCCCGATCACAGCACCGGCCGTTACCCCGGGGAAGCAAACCCTTAGAAAATGCAGGAGGAAGCAGACCCTTACATAAATGCATGCTGAAGTCGGATGCACTGGGTGGACAGGCGCAAAATAAAAACCACAGTGTAACGTACATCCGCCTTGGGGAATAGAGAAATAAGGCGAATGCAAATTTTAAAAAAAACATTTAAAAAAAAATACTCATATCTTGTTGAAGCTGCTCCCATAGTCTTTGACTGTCACAGACCGACCTACAAGGTGTCAGTTGTTTGTACTCATATCTTGTTAGATCTGGGAAAGCAAACCCTTAGAAAATGCAGTACGAAGCAGAACCTTATATAAAGTTAATGCTGAAATCGGATGGGCTGGGCCAAAAGGCGCAATATAAAAACACAGTGCATCGCACACCGACTTTAGGGAACAGAGAAATAAGGCCAAAAAATGCCAAACAAAAAAATAAATTTTAAAAAACCACCAAAAAAAACCCCAACTGAACAGCATCAGCACCAGCATCACTACTTACAACATACAAGTCAGCAAAAATAATACGATGAAGCTGAAACTGAAAGTCAGACATCTTGGACATTTGACTGACGCCGATTGCGCAGTGGGGGGAAAACACGAGGCAGATTTGTATCGCTAATATATGATGTTGCCAGCTAAGCTGAGCATGGTAGTGTGTATATTTTATTGAGATCAACACGTTGGCGAACAAAACATAAAATAACTTTGAACAAATGTTTAATATATATTCTCAAATCCGCACTTAACTAAAAGATTAAATGATAGCAGTAAACGTGTTTGAAAAAATAAGCAAGATTTTCGGCTATCGGTCAAAGAAGATTTGTTATGTTGGCTAGATTACTGAAAAATCAGCCAGATATGGCGGGGGGAGCGGGGTCTTAGCTGGCAACATTGGTCTGAAGTAGAGTAGTTAAGTGGTCCCTCAGCCTGCAATGGGGTCTCAGGCCTCAAACTTCGAACATTCTTGCTGAGTTGAAGAAGAGTAGTTAAGAGGTCCCTCAGGCTGCAATGGGGTCTCAGGCCTCAAACTTCGAACATTCTTGCTGAGTTGAAGTAGAGCAGCTGTGTGCGTATAGGAAAGGGGGAGGGACGGGAGGGTGGGTTTCCTCTTCAATAACTAGTTTAAACGGAGTTTAAAACTTAAAAGAAATATTCTCGCTGAGTTGTTTTCTTCTTCTGCGTTTTGTTCTCAAGCTCCAGCTACCAAGCCCCGAATAGGGCTTTGCAAGTAGCAGGATGTAGTCCGGAAAACGGAATGCGCTGTGTCGCTGGTTTACAGCTTGACTGCGATATTTACACCTTTCGGTCCGACATATCCGTCTTCGACAGCTCTGAGTCCAAAGTAAAGGAATGTTTGGGATCTCTTAAGGTAGGGTATTGGTATGCATGTTGCCGCTGACCCTGGTTCAAGCCATGACGCACAATCGTCCAATATAACCAACATGATGTCTATAACAAAGGTTGAACGTGGCGTGACCTGCCTTAAACAGGCAAAAATACACAAACAAACACAAACAAACAAAAAACAGTTTTAGCACACTCTTCTAGTAGCAATAACCACATATTTCTCCTTCCCAAAAATTCTCGTACTAGCGATAAATACAGGATCGGTCGATCACACCTACTTGAGACTCAACAAAGAAGCGAGCATTTTTTTGGAGTGAAAGCGTTAAAATAATTTGATCGTGTGCACATCACGAGTTACATGACGACATCCACGTTCACAGGTGCATCTGTGCAGGCGTTTGTTTTCCTGGGGAGCATCGCCAGGAGTTTGTAGCTAATAAAAAGGATATCCCAAAAGAATGGTGGTTAATAGCTCTGTTAATGACATTCGTATTCATATACGCCCAAACATTGTGTCTATTAGTCGCGTTACTGTGATGATTCTTGCTCAACAGCAATAATTAGTATACGGAAAATGTATAGAGTTGCATGCTACTTACTTAATAGTATCCCCGGCATCGATACGATAACGTTTACCAGATGTATATGGGTACTTAACAATTTTTTTTTGCGTTCGTCTTATTTCTCTTATCCCCAAGGCGGTGTGCGTTTCATTGTGGTTTTTATTTTGCGCCTGTCGGCACAGTGCATCCGACTTCAGCACGCATTTTATGTAAGGGTCTGCTTCCTCCTGCATTTTCTAAGGGTTTGCTTCCCCGGGGTAACGGTCGGTGCTGTGATGGGGATCGAACTCAGCACCTTCGGGCTGTGAGCCGTGCCACTTAACCACTAGGCCACGCCGTCCCCTCTTGACTATTTTGAGAAGACAAGGCAGCACGGAATGAAACTGGTCATCCCATCTCACACAACAGTGTTGTTTACATCACGCCAGTATCGAGAGACAATTAACTTTTACACCCGTAAGAGGCATATATCCTAGATTGTTAATGCCTTTTTCGTATACGTTTTGAGTCTGCAGTTTACTGCATCTTTGTTTCCCCCTCCCGTAGGCTAACTTGCAAGACCAGCCTTCAGCCAGGTTTGCTTTTAACAAGTTCTCACCAGTTTGAGGTGTTCATGTCTACACATAAATACTGAGACCTAAAACGGTACTTGCGTCTTAATTCACCCCAAACAAAATAAATATGTCTTTTTAGCACCGCATTTGAGGCAATGACGTCACAGAATAGTCCACTTTTTAACTGCTAGGGGTGTCAAACATTCTGCGGGAATTGAATTTCTTGAATCTGTAAACGTTGGTCCATGATAAGGAGCGTAGTATGCCGTTTCTACAGCAGCATGAAGGCATTATCTATGTTGTCATACGATAGTCATGTTATCTAGCCCAAAACCTAAAGCTAACCGTAACCTAACCCTTCGCAAAACTGAGGTATCTTTTTTTAACACTTCTATCTTTATCTGTCTTTACTAATTTTTTTAAATACAATTTTTTTCGACCTGTCCTCCCCATAACCTGAAATAAGATGTCCCGTTACGTACGATGGGGACCCAGAGAACTCTGTTTGGTGTGAATTAAGAGGCAAGTACCCCTAAAACAATAGAGCCTCTAACACTTTATCTGTGGCGGCAGTGTCTGCAATGAGACTAACTTCTTCTTTTGCCTTTGTTCTCAAGCTCCCACTTCCAAGTCCTGAATATGGCTTTGCAAGTAGCAGGAAGTAGTACGGAGAACGGAATGCGTTGTGTCGCTAGTTTACAGCTTGACTGCGACATTTGCACCTTTCGGTCCAACACATCCGACTTCTGCAGGAGACTATAACTAACTTTCTTGGTTAACCTTTCCGCCATGTTTGAAATAATAGGGTACAACTACCGATGCATTGGCCCCCTACTGGAAGTCTGTATCCAATCATGTGTCATGGGTGTTGTAGTAGTAATGGATTTACATGATGAGGTTGCTAGTTCCAAGTATAAAGCTCTTTAGTGGTCCTTTACGGCACGCATAGAAGGTTATATTAGTCCCAATCTTGTCCTCCCAGGCACAAGTTTGGTGCCTGTCATACTTACTTCATAATTAAAGAACCACAAAGCTGTCACATAGCAGGCACTGTTGTCAAGGATGAAGTGTTGGAAACTTCACTGCGCCTGGTCTCAGTTTTAATGTGGTAGGGTTGTTCGTTTTTTTTCTCGTTTCTTACCTTCTATAACAGCAATTATTGTACCTGTTTACAGCTGGGTAGACTGGAGGCTATTGCAATGTCCATCGGGTAGAGATTTAATCCGCAGCCGTTACGGTTGAGCAGCCATCTCTCTAACTACCTTGCCACTTAGGCACTTCCTTGATTTTTAGTAATGGCTGAAATAGGTATTTCTTGTGTCCATCAGTTGATGTGCCAGGTTATCGGGACGATGAGAAATATACCTTGTGTGGCATAGGAAACTGGGTGCCCAGTTCATATACTCGATCCACCAGGACGGTAGCTATGTATCGGAACGATGAGAAGTACACCTTGTGTTAACATAGGAAACTGGGTGCCCAGTTCATGTGCTCGATCCACCAGGACGGTAGCTATGTATCGGAACGATGAGAAGTATGCGCTGTGTGGCATGAAAAGCTGGGTGTCCAGTTCAAGTGCTCGATCCACCAGGACGGTAGCTATGTATCGGAACGATGCGAAGTGGGAAGCAAATCCTCAGAAAATGCAGGAGGAAGCAGGCCCTTAAATAAAATCCACGCCGAAGTCAGAAGCACTGGGCCAACAGGCCCGAAATAAAAACAGTGCAACGCACACCGGCTTTGTGAATAGAGTAATAGGGCGAACGCAAAAATAAACTGTCAACTACGAAACCCACTTTCAGCCAGCGCCATCTATTTCCCTCATAAACGCGACTGTCTCAGAAATATCAGGTCACTAATATACCGTTTAATCTCGCAGCTCAGCGACTCCGAAGAGAGACGTTCTGACACTGTTACCGTCTCTGAGTTGACAGACTTGAAAAACACGTTCTACTGCCTGTGTTTTTTTCGTGTGTTTTTGTCCCCCTACATTTAAAATGTTTAATCAGATGGTATGTAAGGAAATGAAAAGGGGAGGGGAGGGGAAAGAATCGATTAGTAGAACTGCTTCCAACTCAAACTTTTTCGGATTAATAAAACATCAAGGTCGTGCTATTATACAATGTAAACCTAATTTAAAATTAGTGATGAAGTCGGATAAATTGGGTTGTTGAGTGTAAAACACATCACAACTCAATCCGCCGTAGGAAGCGAGGGGAAGATACTGAAGTTTGTATGGTGGTCCTTCAACTCCAGACGCCCTCGCGAGCGATCGAAGCTGGGGTGGCGGGATGGCTTGAAGGAGGCATTGGGCCTAACATTGTACATAAAAGCAAAAGAACGAAATGAGTTTATTCAACATTTGGCCACCTGGCATCAGACACACTTGTCTGATTGAATACTAGGACTAAATATTTAAAGAAATTTAGAGTAGTGGCATGTTCACGGTCTGAATATTGTCAATTGGTTTTCTCTTTTTTTGGAAAGCAAATTAACGATGGCTACATATTGTTGAATAGATTCTACATGCCAAAGTCGCCCGAGTGACTTCCGTTAGGACTCTACGTGTGACAGGGATGAGAATAGCACTACTACCACACTTAGAGTCTATAGTAAGACACGCATAACAGAGTTGTCCACACTCTATGGGATAGAAGACTACGTGTTTCAAGATCGTCTGGGTTGACCAAGATGCCTCGGAAGCGTAAAAGAGGGAGGCATAAAAAGATATGGGAAAACAGCATCAAAGAGTGGAAGGGAAGGTCCATAGAGAAAACAAATATCATGGCATAAAACCGAATGGAGTGGCGGAAACTGGTCCAATAATCTGCAGTATTGATGACCCAGAAACATTACAGGTTACGGGACTGATGATGATGATGATGTAGGTCTTTCTGTTCAATTCCTGGAACCTCGGTCATTATGGAGATGTTCCGGAGACGGCAATATTTCTAGCTCCTCAAATTCGGGTATCATTTCCACCTGTGTAGGTTGGTTAATAAATATGTCTGGATGATAGGTGTGTATATATCTAGATATAAAGAGGAAGCCGTTCTCTCCGGTCGATTTCGTAATCGGCTCTAGAGTTTGGCATACATAGTGTGTTTCTGCGTACGTATCAGTTGACCCTGTGCATCATCACATCTGTCATCAAGGGGGGCGCGGGGCGGGGGGGGGGGGGCTAATGTTTGTATATTATTCCATTAAAATTTACTAGAATGGCCGTCATCCCGCCTGTGATTAGTAGGAAAGCATTTATTTGTTACGTAGATTGTGTTATTGATTATGAGGGTTCCAGTGTGAGATCAAGGTAAGGGTTGTCTCAAGGTTGTGCCTTCTGTCTCCTGGCCAGACTTTAATTCAGTTATCCAATTGCGGGTGGGTACTCCGGAACGTGCCGATATCAGGAAACCTCTTCTTCTTCGTTGTTAGTTCCCAAACTCCCGCTACCAAGCCACGAAAAGGACTTTGCAAATTGCAGGATGTAATCCCGGAAAACGGGATGCTTTGTGTCGTAGTTTACAGCTTGACTGCGATACTTGCACCCTTCGATCCGACACATCCAACTTCAGCATGGTATTTGTGTGTACCGGATTAGCCTTCGCTCTTCGATCCCTTCTCATTTGTCAGTCTGCTCTGTTGTAGCCTACTAGCCAGGATCAGCAAGTCGGGGTGGAGAAGTCTTGGCAGCTCTGGGTCGCTGACCTCTAACGCTAATGTACTGCTCAGCGTCTTAATCCCACCGGGTAGAGAATAACGTATCTTTTATGTAAGAATCAGACTCTTTCAACAAATTTACCGTTCAAAGAAAATACTTTTTCCAATAACACACACACACAATTTAACGAAAATAAAGAAACCCATAGCTTGCAAATTTTCTCCCCCAAATAGTACAAAATGCTGAGTATAAAATTTAAAAAAAAAAAATAGTTCAATCACTTTCACAGAGATCAGAAGAAGTAACAGATGGATCCCTTTGAACCGTCCCCATCATATCTGATGGAACTCGCAAGTTCTCACCCCCAAAACAACGGTAGTTAACACGTATTATAACCCGGATGTCTCTCCTTGACCTAAATCCAAGGTCGATCTAAAAATAAATCAGCGTGCCCCATTTCCCCTAGTCAGTGGAATAGTTGCAGTGCAAACAAAATGGGAGCACATCTGCAAATGTCACGCGGCTCTTGTTGCATAAAAAGCGTTGACCGTAGTTGCTTTTTTATATTTTGTAGCGGAGATATATTTATTACACTTTCATGTTAAAAGCATTTAAGTATCTCTTTTTGCACTACACTTATCTGTTGTTGTTTTTCAAAGCTACTAAACGGGGTAAACACATAACCTTAATATTCTATTAATGCAAAAAATAAGAAAGTTACTTGTTGACTTCGCCTCACATTTTGCTTCAGTTCTTTTTTTTCAGATGTCAAATGACTCAGTCTGTGGTTGAAATACAGTTTATCTCCATAACCATGCCAACATGGCTACAAATGTAACTACCTCTTCTTCCTCGTCTATTGCTTCTTCTCTCTCAAATGGGAGGGGGGGGGGGGTTGGTTGGTTTGGAGGTAGGATGGGCACAAAGATTATGTTGGGGCCTTTCCTTTCTTATGTAGTCAATATATACTTAACCACTGCTGTTTTGTACCATGAGACGCAGCAGATAAGGTAAAAAAAAAGGGAATAGAGGTTGAGAGGGATGGAATGGAGTACTTTGTTGATTTTCTGAGTGTCAGGCTTTATGCGCACATACTCCCCATATAATACATTTTGGTACTAGCGTTTTAATTCACCCAAATCAAAAGAATTATCCATTTTTAGCACCGAATTTTAAGTAGTGACTTCACACAATAGTCCACTTTTTAACTGTTGGGGGTGGCAAACATTCTGCAAGAATTTCTGGAATTTGTTAACGATGCATCCATTAGGTACAGCAACATGACATTTTCCCTTCTGTCAGACGATAAAATAACAAGCATCTTATCTAGCCCTAACATTAAACCTAACCATAAACCTAACCCTAATCCAAACATTAAACCTAACCATAAACCTAACCCTAACATTAAACCTAACCCTAAACCTAACCAAAATCATAACATTAAACCTAATCATAACATTACATCTAGCCATAAACCTAACTCTAATCCTAACATTAAATCTAACCCTAACATTACACCTAGCCATAAACCTAACCATAAACTTGACCCTAATCATAACATTAAACCTAACCATAATCATAACATTACATCTAGCCATAAACCTAACTCTAATCCTAACATTAAATCTAACCCTAACATTACACCTAACCATAAACCTAACCATAAACTTGACCCTAATCATAACATTAAACCTAACCATAAACATAAAATTAAACCTAACCATAAACCTAATCCCAATCATAAAGGGGGCTCAGTGGTCTGGAGATACTGTGTCCGCTTCGAGTGTCGGAGGCAGCAAGTTCGAATCACTGGCGGAGACCGGATTTTTTTTCCACGTGAATCGTCTTGTAAAAATTTCCCACATCTCTGAGTAGTGAGATCGGACCCCAGATCTCTGGGTAGTGAGATCGGGCGCCAGATCTCTGGGTAATAAGATCGGACCACAGATCTCTGGGTAGTGAGATCGGACCCCAGATCTCTGGGTAGTGATATTGGATCCAGATCTCTGGGTAGTGAGATCGGACCCCAGATCTCTGGGTAGTGAGATCGGACCCCAGATCTCTGGGTAGTGAGATCGGACCCCAGATCTCTGGGTAGTGAGATCGAACCCCAGATCTCTGGGTAGTGAGATCGGGCGCCTGATCTATGGGCAGTGAGATCAGACTCCAGATCACTGGACAGTGAGATTGGACCCCATATATCTTGGTAGTGAGATCGGACACCCGTGTTCAGTGTCTGGGACGTTAGAAATCTATTGACAGTTAGAAATCAAAAAGAGAAGGTTTAACAGCCGATGCCCGGACAAAATTTGTAAATTCTAGTTACAAATCTACCCAAATTATTTGTACCTTTCCCCAGGCCTAGTAATCCGCAAGAAGTTTTTAAATATTTACTATGTATAGCCAATAACCTTCGGCTATTTGGTAAACGACATTGACATGCCTGTTGGAATACCAGTATTCCAAGTATTTCTAATCATAACCCTAACGATAAACAACCGTAACCGAGGGAACTCTGCTTCATGCGAATTAAGACGCAAGTATCTACATTTTGTAAAATAAATAAAAGAGTCAAATAGAAGAAAGGGATCAAGATGCTGAGCAGAGCATGAGCTGCAGTGGTCAGCGACCCATAGCTGACTACTAGCGTCAGGGCCAGCGAACCAGAGCTGCAAAGCCCTTCTTCACCTCTGCGCGGTGATCCTGGATAACAGGCTGCAGCAGGGCAGACTGGCTAAGGAGAAGGGATCGAAGAGGGAAGGCTAACCCGGTACTCATAAAATGCTTGCTGAAGTCGGATGTGTTGGACCGAAAGGTGCAAATATCGCAGTCAAGCTGTAAACTACGACATAACGCATTCCGTTCTCTGGACTACATTCTGCTACTTAAGCCCTTTCAGGGTTTGGTAGTGGGAGATTGAGAACGAACGAAGCCAAGCCATATAGAAGAAAGAAAGAATTTTGTTAACATCTTTGTTTATGCTACATTAAAGAAAAGGAGAAATATACCACAGAGACGCAGCATCTTATATAAAAATGTAGAGCAGGTCATCAGAATTCATCAATAATAGTAAAAAACGTTCATCAAAATTTTTATTTTTTTTTAAAAACTGTCATACAACATTTTCCCCATTTCTTTTTTTTTTTTTTTTGTTTTTTTGCTGAGATGTTTGCCTCACTAGTTTCTACTGGCGGAGGCGCGCCATTTTCCACCCCAGACCGTAGTCTATTGGGCGATATCAGGACGCATAAACCAGTGCTTGGATGCATGTGTGCGACTGTATGTACCTATGCTAGGTTTGTGCGCCCTCAGAAGCTAGCCCAACCAAAGTGCAATGGAAGGGCCTCACCATGAGGGCGCGTGTGAAAGTTGTGCAAGAGTGTGACTGTAGGACAGAGTCAAATGAAACAGAGTGAGGTAAGAGAAGAGAGAGAAGGGGAAGAGTGGCCTCCAGGGTGAGTAGAAATCATTGCTTGTGTAGTCGGGGGGTTTTATAGGCTGATGACTACAGGCCGCTTCGCTACTGCTGTCGCCACGTCGTGTGCTGGCTACGTTTGTTTATTTCACCCCCAATAATAAAAAATAGTATATGCCATACCGAGGATTCGAATCGCTGCCCTCCTTATCGGCAGGCAGGCCTCGAAACCATTCGGCCACGCGCTCCTAAAAAAATACGTTAATGAAAAGATAAATATGCCTAGGTGAAATCGCAAAGACATCAGTCCTCCTCACTGCATGCAGCCTGGGACTTAACCGCTCATTATCATCACGGACGGTTGGCGTGACGGGCCAGTGTCGTCTAAGCGGACTGACTGACCTGATTGATTGACTGACTGACTGACTGACTAACTATCTAACTACCTACCTACCTACCTACCTACCTAGCTACATACCTGCCTATATATAATAATTTGTATTTTTTTCTGTTCATATGTATCTATCAACTATCATTATGGAGTTTATTATCAATGCTGGGAATCCAATAGGATGAATTATATGATTGAGGGATAAAAAGGCCACTTGTCTCTGCATTGTCATTCCGTGTGCAGGTAGGATTTAGTTTTATCCCTAAAATAGAATGAAATATACAAAATCCTTGTTCAATTCACCTCAAATGATGCACCATAGGCCCAACACTGCATTTGGTTTACCTTTCACCCCAGATTATGCAGCATAAGCCTAACGCTGCATTTGGTTTACCTTTCACCCCAGATTGTGAGCAATAACAGTTTCAATAGCAATTGTTGTTATATTGTGAGGTTGCCAGCTCCATAGTCGTCTCTTAGCCCATTCATTCTGGAATAATTGTACTTTTGGACACATTTATTTTTTAAGCGTAATACTTCCTGTTGAAAATATGGGTACATTATAAATTCAGGAGCAATTGTTTTTGAGAAAACACAAACAAGATACACGGAGAATAACAAGAAATGTACCACCATATACGTGTCTAAAAATGCCAGAAATTGAAACAAAATTAACAGATAATACAACAATAAGGTCCGATTCAGCAAGTTTTATAAGAGTATCAGAGAGAACGATTGACGCCTTCTCAAGAGAATGGATACATGTCTATAATGATGGGTCTGCTTTTAAGGCCGTAAGTAAAGTGAGATATTGAGTCTACATTGAGTATCCAGACAGAACATACGATAAGCTGTTTGATACCTGTAAGGAGATATGTTCAAACCATGAGGTAGATTTAACAGTACTGGAAGTAGCTTCGTACCACTTGAAGACCGTATTTGACCCATTCCCATCAAAGAGAAAAACATCGTAATCTTTACAGACTCATTATCTGCCCTCCAAGCTCTGGAAGATAGTGGTCATTGTAAGCCTTAACTTACCAAAATATCCCGAGATACCAGCCATGCAGAATAGTTATGCAATGGGTCCCTGGTTACTCAAAGACACCCGGCAATGACAAGGCAGACATACTGGCTAAGCAGGGATTAAGTCAAAACCAGAAATACACACCAACAAACCTACAAATAGTCAAACAACTACTGAAGACAATGAACAAAGAGGCTTGGCTGAATAGATGGGCAATGGGAAATACTGGGAGAGAAATCTACGAACATAAGGCCATCCCAAATCCCAAAGACAATATCAACTTCATGAAAAGGAGAGACTAAAACACGATTTTCCTACTCTGCACTAAACACATACAAGTTAATTAACAGTCACGAACAGAATTCAACCATAACATACTGCAGAGTGCTGGTTGTACACACAACCCTGTGAAGCTGTTGAGCCCGATCCTGCTGAGTGTCCGGCGCTTATCTGTGTTAAAAAAGAGTTTCTTTCTCCGAGGTCAGTATATGGAACACTCTTTACGGAACTAAACAACAGCTTACAAACACTTGCATATATTACTATGTGGCATTAGGCTTAAGAGCAGGCGTTCCGTGGGCTGCTGGATCAATAACCAACCAACCAATCGACCAACCAACCAATAAACAAACAATTGAGACACTTTCAAATATAAGTATGACAATTCCTCTTCTTCTTCTTCGTCTTCTTCTTCATCTTCGGCGTTCATTCTCAAAAGGACGTTGTGTCTCAGTTTACAGAGAAGCCGCGATATCTGAACGTTTCGGCCCGACACATTTCATCTGGTTTTTTTGTATACAGGATTTGTCTTCCCCTATGATTCCTATTCTCTTATCGAGACTACACTAATGCAGCCTGTTTACAAGCCAATACATCGGCTCTGGACCATGTGAAGAAAGGTGCAAACCAATATATCGGCTCTGTAGCATTATAAGAAAAGTTACAAACCAATATATCGGCTCTATGCATTGACCAAGTTAAGACATGCTTGGAAACCTGCCTGACCATGCTTTAAGACCGCGCCACATTCGAAAGGTGATCAATAATCACATACAGTTGTGTCGGCTATATCATGTTCTCAGATCTTCAGTTTCAAACAAACACATTTTAATCCATTCGTGTAAAAGCTACCCAAGCATGGACTGGACCCATGCATACACCGACGGTTCTGTAACAAACACTACACAGAACGGAGGGGCAGGAGCATTCCTGAACCTACCAAATGGCAGACAAATAACACTGTCATTCGCTACTGGTAAGTACACAAGCAATTTCAGAGCGGAGGCAGAGGCACTGAGGGCGGCAGTGGAAGAAATGGTGACACACAAAGAAAATGAAAGCCATATAGTCCTGCTTACAGATGCTCTCGCCGTAGTCACAGCGCTAAAAAGCCAGAAAAATACTGAGCTTAATGACTTAAGAGCAGCACTCTGCCAACTGTGCCAGCAGTCCGTACCAAAAAGGGTAGTGGTACAGTGGGTCCCATCACACTGCAACATCCAAGGCAACGAGGAGGCAGACAGACTTACAAAAGAAGGTGCAAGACTACCACAAATAGATACTAGTATGACGTACGAAGAGTCAAAACGGCTTATGAAAGCCAGATACATGACCAAATGGGAAACCGAACATACTGGTTACACCAAAAACGATGCCTATTACCAGTTGAACCGAAGAGAGCAGGTCGTTGACTTCAGACTTCGCACTGATCACAATAGACTGAGGTACCACCTATTCAACAAATTGAAGATATGTGGTACCGACGAATGCCCGTGCGGAACCGGTAAAATGACCGCCGAACATATGCTGCAAAACTGCCCGACATACGAGGATCAGAGAGAGCAGATGTGGTCATCACCAGTGGAACTGCAAGACAAGCTCTATGGCAGTGGCGACAGCCTCAGGATGACCGCCGCTTTTTTCGAAAAAATAATGGTTACTGTCTGACTGCGTACGAAGAAGAAGAAGAAGAAGAAGATAATCCATTCGTGTGAGGTTTTTTCAATAGCTACTTGACGCAATTAATCTTGTTCTCATTGAAATACAATTCAGCAAAGAATGGTATTCGCTGATTCCTATTCTGCGCCGTCTCTTTGAGCTTGTCCCATGTGACGTCATCTACTATACTCTTCCACCTTTCGTTGTGAGGTCATCTTTGGACTTTAAACTATTCTGTCCTTGTTGATTCCAATCCTGACAAATTAAGTCATTTGGATTTGCCAATTCAAAGACAAAGATAGCATAGCCATTCTCCAATTAGAAGGATTACGTTATTTGTGACTTCTGGGAGTGAACCGACAATCCTATTAGTGTTTGACACGATTCGGCCATTCTGGATGGTTTTGTTTATCCAAGCATGTCTCTCCTTTTTCCTTTCTAGGAAAGACTCTTGAAATAAATGTAGGTCTCAGAGAACTAAAAGGGCAAGGTATCAGGCACTACTGTCGGGGACGACGTGGTAGAAACCTCAGCCAGTTCCCTTCTTCGCTGCCGTTCCTCAATAGAAAACCAGCTCTCCATTACATCTGCGCTGATTGGAACGGAGCCGGTTACAAGGGATGTACTAATTAACATTTGCTGTAACAAGCCGTGTTCTGCTACAATGTCAACCAGACGCTTAGAGAATTCCCGAACATACATCTTGTTTTATATCTTCAGCAAAATGTACGTTATCACCTTCTGTAACATGTTGTTGTTGAATGCCTGCAATGGCTTGGTTTACTCTTTTGAGAGCCCTGAACAGGACGTGTATGGACTGTAACATATCAATATAATAATAACATATTATTGGTCTATGATCTTTCGATTTTCTTGATGATAGCATCATAAGTACTCGGCGTAATCAACAGTCCACACTGTCCATAAACCCAGCCCAAAACCAAGTTAATTTCCACTTCCCTCAGCCCGTTCACTCGCCTCGTCTTACGCATGCGCACAACACTCGAAAAATCGTGTCCTGATTTGATGCTACTGTCTAATTGTGCAATTTAATTTGTAGCACCTAGCCTCTCTCATTCTCATTGCTCTCACTCAGAACCAATCCTGCCCCAACCATTACCACATTAACCGATGAAGGAAATATCAGCCCGTCACTTAGAGCCCTTTTCAGGGCGCATAAAAGATAAACTTACTCATTCTGGGGATTAGGGTTCAAGATGCTGAGCTGCAGCGGTCAGCGACCCATAGGATGATTGCTAGCGTCAGAGCCGGCGAATCAGAGATGCCAAGACCCTTCTACACCTCCACGCGGTGATCCTGGATAACAGACTGCAACAGAGCAGACTGGCTAAGGAGAAGAAATCGAAGAGAGAATGCTAACCCCGTACTAAAAATATGCTTGCTGAAGTCGGATGTGTTGGACCGTTAGGTGCAAATATCTCAGACAAGCTGTAAACAACGACACAACACATTCCATTCTCTGGACTACATTCTGCTACTTAAGCCCTTTCCAGGGTTTGGTAGCAGGAGATTGATAACGAACGAAGTCAAGCCATTCTGGGCATTAAACAACAGCAACACAACAATATTTAAAGATAGAACAAATCTGTTCCCTTCCCTGTCAATCAACCCACCCCCCACCCACCCCACCAAAAAAAAAATGATTCCCCCTATGTCTTGTACCTCTCAACCTGCCCATTCCTCTACCCATCTCTTTCACCCAATCAACCTACTCTTCGCCCATCTTATCTGCTCAATATATAACTGCTCAATCCGACTCAATAGATAACTGCTCAATCCGACTCAATATATAACTGCTTAATCCGACTCAATATAGAACTGCTCAATCGGACTCAATATATAACTGCTCAATCCGACTCAATATAGAACTGCTCAATCGGACTCAATATATAACTGCTCAATCCGACTCAATATATAACTGCTCAATCCGACTCAATATATAACTGCTCAATCCGACTCAATATAGAACTGCTCAATCCAACTCAATATAGAACTGCTCAATCCGACTCAATATACAACTGCTCAATCCGACTCAATATATAACTGCTCAATCTGACTCAATATATAACTGCTCAATCCGACTCAATATATAACTGCTCAATCCGACTCAATATATAACTGCTCAATTCGACTCAATATAGAACTGCTCAATCCGACTCAATATAGAACTGCTCAATCCGACTCAATATAGAACTGCTCAATCCGACTCAATATATAACTGCTCAATCCGACTCAATATAGAACTGCTCAATCGGACTCAATATATAACTGCTCAATCCGACTCAATATAGAACTGCTCAATCGGACTCAATATATAACTGCTCAATCCGACTCAATATATAACTGCTCAATCCGACTCAATATAGAACTGCTCAATCCAACTCAATATAGAACTGCTCAATCCGACTCAATATACAACTGCTCAATCCGACTCAATATATAACTGCTCAATCCGACTCAATATATAACTGCTCAATCCGACTCAATATATAACTGCTCAATCCGACTCAATATATAACTGCTCAATTCGACTCAATATAGAACTGCTCAATCCGACTCAATATAGAACTGCTCAATCCGACTCAATATATAACTGCTCAATCCGACTCAATATATAACTGCTCAATCCGACTCAATATAGAACTACTCAATCTGACTCAAAATATAACTGCTCAATCCGACTCAATATAGAACTGCTCAATCCGACTCAATATATAACTGCTCAATCCGACTCAATATAGAACTGCTCAATCCGACTCAATATAGAACTGGTCAATCCAACTCAATATATAACTGGTCAATCCAACTCAATATAGAACTGGTCAATCCGACAATATATAACTGCTCAATCGGACTCAATTTATAACTCGTCAATCCGACAATATATAACTGCTCAATCGGACTCAATTTATAACTGGTCAATTCAACTCAATATAGAACTGCTCAATCCGACTCAATATATAACTGCTCAATCCGACTCAATATATAACTGCTCAATCCGACTCAATATAGAACTGCTCAATCCGACTCAATATAGAACTGCTCAATCCGACTCAATATATAACTGCTCAATCCGACTCAATATATAACTGCTCAATCGGACTCAATATATAACTGGTCAATCCAACTCAATATATAACTGGTCAATCCAACTGAATATAGAACTGGTCAATCCGACAATATATAACTGCTCAATCGGACTCAATTTATAACTGGTCAATCCAACTCAATATAGAACTGGTCAATCCGACAATATATAACTGCTCAATTTCTCTTTTGCTGGGGAGTGACATGTTTATTATACAATACACGTTGCTGTCTTTCTTAGATAAAACCTTTCATACCAGAGATAATTCCAGAGATCTCTCTCACTCTTCCAGTTCCTCCTCGCAAATATACATACAATGACAATAACAAGAGTGTGATGTAAGATCTCTTTAATATCAGTCAAAGAATAATCTCCTTTATTTAACGCCGAGCCAATGGAGTATATAATGAACTACGAAACACTTGGCTGATGGAATGACCAACCAATGCCATTTTACCATATACCATTTTTGGGTGCGACTCCAGTGCGGTTACAGCTTACAGGAGGCTTCCATTACATCATTCATATCATGGGGATCAAGATGCTGAGCAGCGCATGAGCTGCAGTGGTCAGCGATTCATAGATGACTGCTAGCGTCAGAGCCAGCGAACCATAGCTGCCAAGACCCTTCTACACCTCCACGCGGTGATCCTGGATAACAGGCTGCAGCAACGACAGACTGGCTAAGGAGAAGGGATCGAAGAGAGAATGCTAACCCGGTACTAAAAAAATGCTTGCTGAAGTTGGATGTGTTGGACCGCAATGTGCAAATATCGCAACCAAGCTGTAAACTACAACACAACGCATTCCGTTCTCTGGACTACATTCTGCTAATTATCCCTTCAAGGTTTGGTAGTGGGAGATTGAGAACGAACGAAGAAGAAGACGAAGATTCATATCATGTAGAGGTGAGTTTTACTGGCATTTTATTTTACATGGTGAGGTCGCCAGCCCCTTACACAACCTTAATTTTCAATCTTTTTGAACATGTTTTGCGGGGTGCAGTGAGTCTATCAAACCCCCCTCCCCCACCACCGTAGCGGTGCTTATGGCCCACAAGTGGAAATAACCAACGACAGTACTGATGTCTGGGCGAGACGCCCATCAAACACATATCTCTGCTCTCGAAAATATCCATCATTTGATATCTTCCTCTGGAGGTTTCAACTCCGTGTGTCTTAGTCTGCTTCCACAAACACAATAATCTTGTTATTATACTTATCTACTTTTTACCTAAATATATATTTCCAGTTTATCACTAATCAGTACCGATGCGAGAGATGTCTCCAACAGAACATGTTTGTTTTTGTGTGTGGAAATACGTATGGTTTATGTTGAAGATGCAAGAGACAGATCGCCAAGATTGTGAGGGAAATTGTTTTTTGGTATTTGAGGGATAAACTGCATGATGACTAGAGAAACATGGGTCATATCAACAAGTTTATGAGGGAATTTGTTTTTGTTATTTGAGGGATAAACTGCATGATGGCTAGAGAAACATGGGTCTTATCAACAAGTTTATGAGGGAATTTGTTTTTGTTATTTGAGGGATAAACTGCATGATGACTAGAGAAACATGGGTCATATCAACAAGTTTATGAGGGAATTTGTTTTTGTTATTTGAGGGATAAACTGCATGATGACTAGAGAAACATGGGTCATATCAACAAGTTTATGAGGGAATTTGTTTTTGTTATTTGAGGGATAAACTGCATGATGACTAGAGAAACATGGGTCATATCAACAAGTTTATGAGGGAATTTGTTTTTGTTATTTGAGGGATAAACTGCATGATGGCTAGAGAAACATGGGTCTTATCAACAAGTTTATGAGGGAATTTGTTTTTGTTATTTGAGGGATAAACTGCATGATGACTAGAGAAACATGGGTCATATCAACAAGTTTATGAGGGAATTTGTTTTTGTTATTTGAGGGATAAACTGCATGATGGCTAGAGAAACATGGGTCTTATCAACAAGTTTATGAGGGAATTTGTTTTTGTTATTTGAGGGATAAACTGCATGATGACTAGAGAAACATGGGTCATATCAACAAGTTTATGAGGGAATTTGTTTTTGTTATTTGAGGGATAAACTGCATGATGACTAGAGAAACATGGGTCATATCAACAAGTTTATGAGGGAATTTGTTTTTTGGTATTTGAGGGATAAACTGCATGATGACTAGAGAAACATGGGTCATATCAACAAGTTTATGAGGGAATTTGTTTTTGTTATTTGAGGGATAAACTGCATGATGACTAGAGAAACATGGGTCATATCAACAAGTTTATGAGGGAATTTGTTTTTTGGTATTTGAGGGATAAACTGCATGATGACTAGAGAAACATGGGTCATATCAACAAGTTTATGAGGGAATTTGTTTTTGTTATTTGAGGGATAAACTGCATGATGACTAGATAAACATGGGTCATATCAACAAGTTTATGAGGGAATTTGTTTTTGTTATTTGAGGGATAAACTGCATGATGACTAGAGAAACATGGGTCATATCAACAAGTTTATGAGGGAATTTGTTTTTGTTATTTCAGGGATAAACTGCATGATGACTAGAGAAACATGGTTCATATCAACAAGTTTATGAGGGAATTTGTTTTTTGGGTATTTGAGGGATAAACTGCATGATGACTAGAGAAACATGGGTCATATCAACAAGTTTATGAGGGAATTTGTTTTTGTTATTTGAGGGATAAATTGCATGATGACTAGAGCAACATGGGTCATATCAACAAGTTTATGAGGGAATTTGTTTTTGTTATTTGAGGGATAAATTGCATGATGACTAGAGCAACATGGGTCATATCAACAAGTTTATGAGGGAATTTGTTTTTGTTATTTGAGGGATAAACTGCATGATGACTAGAGCAACATGGGTCATATCAACAAGTTTATGAGGGAATTTGTTTTTTGGTATTTGAGGGATAAACTGCATGATGACTAGAGAAACATGGGTCATATCAACAAGTTTATGAGGGAATTTGTTTTTTGTTATTTGAGGGATAAACTGCATGATGACTAGAGAAACATGGGTCATATCAACAAGTTTATGAGGGAATTTGTTTTTTGGCATTTGAGGGATAAACTGCATGATGACTAGAGAAACATGGGTCATATCAACAAGTTTATGAGGGAATTTGTTTTTGTTATTTGAGAGGTAAATTACATGACGACTATGGAAACATGAAACAGATCGTCAAGTTTATGATGGAAATATCTCATACATACGGAAAGAGAATAGTCTGGGGCAGCGAGAGTGAGAGAAATGTGTGTGGTTATTTGAGGGAGAGACTATATGAACGAGAGAATTGTCTAGGGGAGTGTGAGATAAATGTGTGTAGTTATTTGAGAGGAAACGACGAAAGATATAAATTGGTAAGTATATGTTTGAGAGGTGTTATGGTTCACATATTACATTCACATAGACGGATGTGTTGGACCGAAAGATGTAAATATCGCAGCGAAGCTGTAAACTAGCGACACGACGCATTCCGTTCTCCGGATTACATCCTGCTACTTGCGAAGACCTGTACAGGGCTTGGTAGCGGGAGATTGAGAACGAATGCAGAAGAAGAACATTCACATCTTACATTCAAAATGACCCACATGGAATGTGAGCTGGAAAGTTCTAGCTTCTTCTTCTTCTTCTTTAGAGTTCGTCCTGAAAAGGACGTTGTTTAGCAGTTTACAGCGAGGCGCGATATCTTCTCCTTTTGGTCCGACACATCCGGTTGTTTCAACTGGCTCTTTGGGTACCAGGTTTACCTTCCAACTGTGATCTCTATTCTTTTATCCAGATAAACTAGTGCAGTCTGTTTCCAGGGCCGCCGCTTGGAGGCGGAATAGTGTCTTTTCGTCAGCTCTGGTTCGTTGACCCTGATGCAAGCAGCCAGCTAGGAGTCTATGGCTGCTGTCAGCTCATTCACTGTGCTGTATCTTCGGTATGGCTTGGCTTAGCTTCGTTCATTCTCAATCTCCCACTACCAAACACTGAAAGGGCTTAAGTAGCAGAATGTAGTCCAGAGAACGGAATGCGTTGTGTCGTAGTTTACAGCTTGACTGCGATATTTGCACCTTTCGGTCCAACACATCCGACTTCAGCAAGCATTTTTTTAGTACCGGGTTAGCATTCCCTCTTCGATCCATTCTCCTTAGCCAGTCTGCCTTGCTGCAGCCTGTTATCCAGGATTATCGCGTGGAGATGTAGAAGGGTTTTGGCAGCTCTGGTTCGCTGGCCCTGACGCTAGCAGTCATCTATGAATCGCTGACCACTGCAGCTCATGCGCTGCTCAGCAGCTTGATCCCGTATCTTCGGTATGATTAGTAGTATACGTGCTGTGGTAACATCCTGGGGCATGTCTAGCGCTGTCCTTTATGTGGCATACAAGTTGAAACGATATGTTGATGTTAATCAAATACAGGAAGAGCAGATCAATCAGACGAACGCCTTCATGCTCTGATAAACGAATATCTGAATGATAAAGTTAACGCTATCGAAGAGGAGAGGCGACTAACGTCCGGTCAGGCAAAACATATTCATTAGACTTAGTCAGGGCCAGGTGAATCATACTGAATAGATTTAGGCAGGGTCAGGTAAAGCATAATGAAAAGAGTTAGTCACGGTGAGGTGAAACTTAATGATCAGACTATGTTAGACAGGGTTAGGTGAAATATATTGATTCGATTTAGTGAAAAGTAACTAAAATATACTAATCAAGCTCAGGTAAAACACACTGATCAGACTTAGTCGGGTCAGGTAAAACATACTGATCGGACTTAGGTCAGGTAAAACATACTGATCAGACTTAGTCAGGTCAGGTAAAACATACTGATCGGACTTAGGTCAGGTAAAACATACTGATCAGACTTAGCCAGGTCAGGTAATACATACTGATCGGACTTAGGTCAGGTAAAACATACTGTTCAGACTTAGTCAGGTAAAACATACTGATCAGACTTAGTCAGGTCAGGTAAAACATACTGATCAGACTTAGTCAGGTCAGGTAAAACATACGGATCAGACCCTAGTTAGGGTCAGGTAAAACATACTCACCATACCATGTTAATACGAGTCAGGTGAAACATACTGATCAGAATTTGTTAGTCGGGTCAGGTAAAACAAACTGATCAAACTCTAGTTAGGGTCAGGTAAAACAAACTGATCAGACTTAGTCAGGGTCACGTGAAGCATACTGATCAGACTATGTTAGTCCGGCCAGATGAAACACGCCGATCAGACTATACTAGTCAGGACTAGGTGAAATATACTGATTAAACTACGTGAGTTGGATCAAGATGCTGAGCAGCGCATGAGATGCAGTGGTCAGCGACCCATAGCGTCAGGGCCAGCAAACTAGAGCTGCCAAGACAATTCTACCCTTCCAGGTGGTGATCCTGGATAACAGGCTGCAGCAGGCAAACTGGCCAAGGAGAAGGGATCGAAGAGGGAATGCTAACCCGGTACTCATAAAATGCTTGCTGAAGTCGGATGTGTTGGACCGAAAGGTGCAAATATCGCAGTCAAGCTGTAGACCTACGACACAACGCATTCCGTTCTCTGGACTACATTCTGCTACTTAAGCCCTTTCATGGTTTGGTAGCTGGAGATTGAGAACGAACGAAGCCAAGCCAAGCCAAACTACGTGGGTCAGGTCAGGTAAAACATACTGATCAGACTATGTTAGTGAGAGTCAGATGAAACATACTGATCAGACTATGTGAGTCAGGTCAGGTAAAACATACTGATCAGACTATGTGAGTCAGGTCAGGTAAAACATACTGATCAGACTATGTTAGTGAGAGTCAGATGAAACATACTGATCAGACTATGTGAGTCAGGGTAAGGTGAAACATACTTATCAGACTATGTTAGTGAGTTCCAGATGAAACATACTGATCAGACTATGTTAGTGAGAGTCAGATGAAACATACTGATCAAGACATCACCTCACTTCCAAGCAGTCTCCCTGGGAACAATGTTGTTTTATGGCAGTCTGACTAACGAGATGAAGATCGTACTGTAAACCCTCTAATGGTAATCTTACCCAGGAGCCTCGCATTGTATTTCAGCATGTGGGAGCCTGGTCCACCTTCTCAATTACGCATCGGAATGTGAGGAGAGCTACTGTAACTTGCCACCAAAGAAGAGTCGCCAAGATTGAACAACTCAGTACGGGATCAAGACGCTGAGCAGCGCATGAGCTGCAGTGGTCAGCGACTCATAGCTGACTGCTAGGGTCAGGGCCAGCGAACCAGAGCTGCCAAGACTTTTCTACACCTCCACGCGGTGATCCTGGATAACAGGCTGCAGCAGGGCAGACTGACTAAGGAAAAGGGATCGAAGAGGGAATGCTAACCCGGTACTAAAAAAATGCTTGCTGAAGTCGGATGTGTTGGACCGAAAGGTGCAAATATCGCAGTCAAGCTGTAAACTACGATACAACGCATTCCGTTCTCTGGACTACATTGTGCTACTTAAGCTCTTTCAGGGTTTGGTAGCGGGAGATTAAGAACGAACGAAGAAGAAGAAGAAGAACTCAGAACAAGTAGCTTCGACCTACAACACTAGATCTTCAGACCTGCTTGAACTTTAAGCCAAGTTTAATCAAATATATCAAAACCTTTTCAGTTCACTATGGAGCATAAGTCTTCAACAATACACACAAGTATCAAATATTGACCTCACCATATATGTAGAAAAGTGTGTAACTTAGCGTTACTACACGGTAGCTGCTTGCAATTATTTGCTGCTTTCAGACCCTGGTAATACCAGGTGTCATAAAATGTGTGTCCGTGGATAATTCTTAAACAAAATTAAAGATCCACTTCTGATTGATAGCTCAGAAGAATGACTGTCTGTGTAGGCTGTTGGTGGCCAAGTAAAGGCCGCATCACTGGATCGATTTACTCATATTTGATCAGGAATCTGTCTACATAAATATGGCTTGCATGCTTAAGCTTCTCTTTGTACAGCTCCTTATAGCTCGCTAGAACGTTCTGAAGATCTCTGGTTATTTGAAAGCTTCTCTCGCGGTCAGGGTCGTTCTCATCGATAAGGGATGTGATGTGGTCACCAAGCGTGAAAATCTCTGACAGGACATCAGTTGATAGAGTTCGAATGGAATCTGTGTCTGAATCAGACTTTTCTGTCTCATTATCTCGTTCCTCCTCCATATGTTGAAAGTCCTCATTGGTCATCTCTGCGCTGTGTGATTCAATCAGGTCCTCTATGTCTTTCTCGTCGACCTTGTCTAAACCGACACTTTTGGCTAGGTCAGCTACTGCAAGTCTCGCGTTGCTGATTGCTTCACTGATGAGGAGGTTCGAAGAATCACTGGCTATTTCAGGCCATATTTTGTGCCACGCTCCATTCATGCACTGCTCGCTCACTTCTGCCCAGGCTTGACTTATGATATCAATGGCTACCTTTAAGTTCAAATTGCGCCAAAATTCAAAGTTGGTAGGCATCCCTTCAGTTTCGTTATCAGCAACTAGCTTTGTAAATACCAGGCGATGGTAATAACTTTTGAACATTGTTGTCAAGCCTTGATCTACGGGCTGGATAAGCGACGTGGCATTCGCCGGCATAAATAAAACCTTGATGTTATTACTGAGATCAGCAAGATTGGCAGGGTATCCAGATGTGGTGCCCAGAAGAAGAAGTATTTTAAACGGTAGATTCTCTCTCTCGCAATATGCCTTCATTTCCTGGTGAAGTTGGGATCCAAAATAATCAGCAAACATTGTGGAAGTGAGTAATCCTTTTTTACTTGATCGCCATACCACAGGTAAATGCGTTTTCGAGTACCCCTTGAGCACCCTAGGGTTCTCTGAATGATACACCATCAAAGGTTTCATTTGATAGTCTCCTGTAGCGTTTCCGCCTAGTACTAGTGTGCATCGATCACTTTCTGCTTTGATACCAATCAGCGATTTGTCTTCAACGGAGAGAAATGTGTTACTGGGCATTCGTTTCCAGTATAGGCCAGTATCGGCCATGTTGAAAACTTGTTTAGGGGAATATCCATTGACCTCAATAATGGCTTTTAAGACGTCCCGGAAACTTTCAGCAGCAGAATGTTCGTCGGTTGCTCTCATCTTCTGAAATCCATGCCTGGCTTTGAACCTCTCAAACCAGCCTGAACTAGCAGTGAAAGGCTTGGCGTTTGCGGCTGGGTCGATTGTTTGTAAGTCGTTGTATAAGCGTTTCGCTCTGTCTCTGACAGCAGACGTGGACACGTAGACATTTTGCTCGCGCTGTTCTTCTAACCAGGTTATCAGCATGTTCTCCATCCTCTCCATGATGGACGAACGAGAAACAGTAACACGGAATGTGCTGAGTTTTGTGGCAGTCTTACAACTTTGTCGAATTTTGCTTGCATTGTCTCGAATTGTCCGTAAAGTGGATTCATTCAGGCCTAGCAAGCGTTCAATGTCTGCTGTACGCTCGCCCCGTTCATATCGTCTGAGAACTTCCAGTTTCATTTCTAGCGTGATAGCTTTCCTTTTTCGCCTAGACATTTGCTTAACTCTAATATCACAGCTTGTCGGCTTCTCATTCGTTAATTTAATATCCATATTTGAATGCAGAAACGCGTTGTACAACCACAACACTTACACAAAGGCCACACAACACAGACTGAGCTAGCCAGTTTACCCCATACGAGGCCGCGAGAACAAGAACGCGAGAATGTACACGCGGGCGCGTTAACCCGAGGTTCCGTGTCGTCTAGGCGTGCTGCGTGTTATCTAGGTCACGGATCAATAAAACATCGCGTTAACTATATTTGGGTTCACCTTGAGGATTTGTAACACAGCATAGTTTGAGAAGGCAATGCTACCACTTTGTTCCTGGCACACTGCTCCTGTCTTTTGTCCCGCTGTTCCTCTCACTGTGTTTTTGTCACATTGTTCCTGTCTTTTGACCCACTGGTCCTGTCACTTTGTTCTTGTCAGATTGTTCCTGCCTTTGGACAGACTGTTACTGTCACTGTTTTTGTCACATTGTTCATGTCACTTTGTTCTTCTCAGATTGTTCCTGCCTTTTGACAGACTGTTCCTGTCACTCTGTTCTTATCACATTGTTCCTGCCTTTTGACCCACTGTTCCTGTCACTTTGTTCTTGTCAGATTGTTCCTACCTTTTGACAGACTGTTCCTGCCTTGTGACAGACTGTTCCTGTCCCTCTGTTCTTGTCACATTGTTCCTGTCTTTTGACCCACTGGTTCTGTCACTTTGTTCTTGTCAGATTGTTCCTGCCTTTTGATAGACTGTTCCTGTCACTCTGTTCTTGTCACATTGTTCTTGTCTTTTGACCCATTGTTCCTGTCACTCTATTCTTGTCACATTGTTAATGACTTTTGACAGACTGATCCTGTCCCACTGTTCTTGTCTTTTGTCCCACTGTTCCTGCCACTCCTCTGTTCTTGTCCCACTGTTCCTTTTGCTCTGTTCCGGTCACCCTGTTCTTGTCCCACTGTTCCTGTCACCCTGTTCTTGTCCCACTGTTCCTGTCCCTCTGTTCCTGTTCCACTGTTCCTGTCTTGTGTCCCGCTGTTCTTGTCACACTGCACTTGTCCCTCTATTCCTGTCACTCTGTTCCTGTCACTCTTTTCTTGTTACATTATTCCTGACTTTTGACAGACTGTTCCTGTTACTCTGTTATTGTCACATTGTTCCTGTCTTTTGACCCATTGCTCCTGTCCAACTGTTCCTGTCCCTCTGTTCCTGTCCCATTGTTTCTGTCACTCTGTTCCTGTCCCACTGCTCCTGACTTTTGACAGACTGTTCCTGTAACTCTGTTCCTGTCCCACTGTTCCTGTCTTTTGTCCCACTGTTCCTGTCACTCTGTTCTTGTCACACTGCTCGTGTCCCACTGTTCCTGTCCCTCTGTTCCTGTCCCACTGTTCCTGTCCAATTGTTTCTGTCACTCCGTTCCTGTCCCACTGTTCCTGTCACTCTATTCCTGTTCCTGTCCCACTGTTCCTGTCCCACTATTCCTGTCAGTCTGTTCCTGTCCCACTGTTCCTGTCCAATTGTTTCTGTCACTCTGTTCCTGTCCCACTGTTCCTGTCTTTTGACTGACTGTTTCTGTCACTATGTTCCTGTCTTTTGCCTCACTGTTCTGTCACACTGTTTCTGTCACTCGTTTCCTGTCACAATGTTCCTGTCACTCTGTTACTATCTTTTGTCACACTGTTCCTGTCATACTGTTCCTGTCACACTGTTCCTGTCACAATGTTCCGTCACACTGTTCCTGTCACACTGTTCCTGTCACAATTTTCGTGTCCCACTGTTCCTGTCTTTTGTCACACTGTTGTTGTTGTTATCCCATAATTCCGGAGAAAGCCTCCTCGTGGTAGCCCAATGCCATTCTTATATAGATACAGGCCATCGTCAGTTGTTTCACTGCTGCGTACAGTGTGTTGGCAAATGTCGGCAGTGCTTGTAAGAATCTTTTCCTCATGTCCGCAAGCGCCTTGCGCTCAATGAACTGTTTCATCAAGATGAGAGCAATGTCTGCACAAGGGCATGCAGGTGCTGCCGATTGATGGGGTACAAGTGGCTATTGACTCTCGTATGTCCCGTTCAGAACTGAAATATGTGACGTTGATCTCTTCTATGTAGTTTATTTATGTCCTGTCACTCTGTTCCTGTCCCACTGTCGTCCCTGCCTTTGTGTTCCTGCCACGGAAGTCAACAGAATTGGAGAAGATGTTCTTCTGTTTATTGTATTTGTCCACATGAGCACATGTCTGTGTGTATCATTTTGAATGTGTTGAACAGATGCTGTCTTCTATGGCCGGTTCACAGTCTGAATTTTGTCACATGATCTATTTTGCTTTAAGGATAGCTACATCAGACTGTGTGTTATCTTTGTAGTTTGTTCCTTATGCATTACACATTTGTGGTTTTACCTTTCCATAAATTGCCGTTTCTCCATCTTGTGGTTTTATTCTTTCTTTGACTAGCATATCTACATCCACAGTTTTACATCATCGTTTTAGAGAAATTCAATAAATAAGTTATACATGATTATTTAAAATAAAAATAAAGCTGAATGAAATACGAGCTTGAAAACCACCAATTACTTCACTCACAGTGTCCCTTATTTCTTAACATAATTTCCATCAACATTGATAACCTTATCGCGTCGCTTTATCAAGGACAGCCCTATTCGGTTTACGTTGTGGTCGTCAGTCTGTTTCCTGGGTACCCACCCTTCAGTACACTTTCGGGAAATTCAATCTATCCTGTATTATGTGGCAAGGGCACACCCTATTGCAACTGCTACACTGTCTTCCGTTATTCGCCTGCCAGCTTGATTAATCTATTCCACCTGCCTCACATTTGCCTGTTTTACAGTCTGAACAGGACGACCAGGTCGGGCTTCATCCGCAATATTTTTTGGTATCCTTGAGAAAATTTGTATAGCCAGTTTAACACCGTTTTACGCGAAAAAAATGCTTCTCAAAGTAAACACGAACCATTTCATCACGAATATCCTTGGGCCCTTTTACCTCCTCCCTCCGCTGCCAAACACCCCCAACCCCCCCTCCTCCGCCCCCCCCCCCAATAAAAAAACACGTACGACAGCACGATGTTCTTTGATTGTATTATACTCGTGGGCACGGGCGCCATTTTGTAAATGAGCTGCATGCGAGACCTAGCATCTGCTACTTACAGTAACCATAAAGTTGGATGTTGCTACCAGCTAATTACACCTACAGTAGCCATAAAGTTGGGTGTTGCTACCAGCTAATTACACCTAAAGTAGCCATAAAGTTGGGTGTTGCTACTAGCTAATTACACTTACAGTAGCCATAAGGTTGGGTATTGCTACCAGCTAATTACACTTACAGTAGCCATAAAGTTGGGTGTTGCTACCAGCTAATTACACTTACAGTAGCCATAAAGTTGGGTGTTGCTACCAGCTAATTACACCTAAAGTAGCCATAAAGTTGGGTGTTGCTACCAGATAATTACACCTACAGTAACCTTAAAGTTGGGTGTTGCTACCAGCTAATTACACCTACAGTAGCCATAAAGCTGGGTGCGGCTACCAGCTAAATACTCCTTCATAAACTATCAACTACATATTTCAGCTATCTAATATAAGTGTGTGACTTACTTACTGACTTACCCCTCATATCTTGCAGTGAGATAGAACTCACTGTATTTTTGCGCTGTTTATATGACCAGGAGATACGTGTGATCCTCCACTACTGAGGTAATGAGTCATGAGCATGGCTTAAAACCCAAATTATAAAAGGGACAAAAACAAGAACACAATAAATAAACCAGCAAGAGCTGTTTTGTAGAGAAATATTTAGTTACCCTGGGAGATGCTGAAGAGGTTAATACGAGTGAGAAAATAAGAAAGGGTTCAGACAATGGAAGCGGCGCTATTCAAGGGATAAATTTACATAAATCTAGTCGTTCTTGTCATATGACAAGTACAGGCAAGCAGAAAATCCAATGGTTTGGTCATATGACAATTTAGACAAGCAGAAACGTTTTTGGTCCAGTCATATGATTATATAGACGAGCAGAAAAGTTATTGGTAATGGTCATATAGCAATATAGACATGCAGAACAGTTATTGGTAATGGTCATACATCAATATGAAAAAGAAATCGCCCGGAAAAGATGGGGTAACAAACGAAATGCCGATGGGGTTGGGCCAAACAGCAAAGAGGAAGTTACTAGCAGTCCTGAACCAAAGCTGGAGAAGGGGAATTGTACCGCAGGCATGGAAAGACGCTGTACTTATACCAGTACCAAAGAAAGAAAAAGATAGAACAGATCCAAATGGATACATGCCTATCAGTCTACTGAGCTGTGTAGGAAAACTGATGGAGCGTATGATAAACACCAGACTGGTGTGGCATCTGGAAGAAAAACACATACTAATTCCACAGCAAGCAGACTTTAGACAGCACAGATCCACGGAGGACCAGATCACTCTCATAGCCCAAGAAATAGAGGATGCTTACCAGGAGAAAAAACACACAGTAGTGGTTTGGGTGGATTTAGAAAAGGCATTTGACAAGGTGTGGAAAGAGGCACTTAAAGTCAAGCTACGAAGAAGTGAAGTTTGTGGGAAAATGTACAGATGGATCAGCCACTACCTCGAAAACAGAACAGCCAGAGTTCAAGTACAAGGGCAGATGAGCAAAAAGGTGACACTTGAGCAGGGAGTACCCGAAGGGGGAGTACTGTCACCCACACTTTTCCTGGTGTATATAAACAACATCACAGAGAATATACCAAGAAGAGTCCACAGCTCCATGTTTGCAGACGATCTGGCTATGTGATTCTCTGAAAAAAAGCTCACCATAGCAAGCAATCGGATACAGCAGGCCCTAACATCGTTGAAGGAGTGGGCGAACTCAGGGCTCATCAAAATAAATGAGGAAAAAACAACATGTACGATATTCTCGCTTTCAAATAAACCCCAGAACACCAAAATAAGTCTTCCATCCCACTGTAACATCCAAGGCAACGAGGACGCAGACAGACTGGCAAAAGAAGGTGCAAGACTACGACAACCAGATTCTAGTGTGACCTACGAAGAGTCCAAAAGGCTTATTAGAGCCAGATACATGGTCAAATCGGAAACAGAACATACTGGCTACACAAAAAACGATGCCTATTACCAGTTGAACAGAAGAGAGCAGGTCGTGGTCTTCAGACTCCGCACAGACCACAACAGGCTGAGGTACCACCTATTCAATAAACTGAAGATAGGTGGCACTGACGAATGCACCTGTGGTACCGGGAAAATGACCGCTGAACATCTGCTGCAAAACTGCCCGACATACGAGGACCAGAGAAAGCACATGTGGTCATCACCAGTGGCAACACTAGACAAGCTCTATGGTAGTGTCGACAGCCTCAGGATGACCGCTCCTTTTTTCGAAAAAATACAAGTTGACGTTTGACAGCGTACGAAGAAGAAGAAGAAGAAGAAGAAGAAGAAGAAGAAGAAGAAGAAGAAGAAGAAGAAGATATATCAATATAGACAAGCAGAAGAGTTATTGGTAATGGTCATATGCCAAGAATGAGATCAAGATGCTGAGCAGCGCATAAGATGCAGCGGTCCGTGACCTATAGCTAACTGCTAGAGTCAGAGCCAGCGAAACAAAACTGCCAAGACCCTTCTAAACTTCCAACGGTGATCCTTGATAACAGGCTGCAACAGTGCAGACTGGCTAAGATGAAGGGATCGAAGAGGGAAAGCTAACCTGGTACTCAAAAATGCCTGCTGAAGTCGGATTTGTCGGACCGAAAGGTGCAAATATCGCACGAAAGGTGCAAATATCGCAGTCAAACTGTAAACTACGGCACAAAATCCTGCTACTTGCAAATACTTTTCAGGGCTTAGTAGTAGAAGATTGAGAACGAAGAAGAAGACGAATATGCCAAGTATAGACAGACATAATATCCAATGGTTTGGCCATATGACAAGAACGTTTGTAAACGTAAATGTAGCACTAGACTAAACTAGACAGCAAGTATATATGCATTAGATCAAGAGGAAGATCAAGAAAAGATGAATTGATAATGTTAACAGAATACTAGAGGCATAGGATGAAAATATCAATGGCCACACAGATGGCAGACGCAAGAAGAAGATCACACCTTCCCACATCGTCAAACGACTCTGGTGCGCGGATGAGATGGGATGAAATCAGTCAAAACAATTTTATAATACGTGAGAGAAAGTCAGTAAGTAGGTCACACACATATTGGATAGCCAAATAATGTAGTTGGTGCTTTTTAAGGATGTCATACAGCAACATCCAGCTTTGATATTTGCTAGGAGCACAACGCATATACAAAATACCACGGAGTGTACAGCTTTTTTTTAAAACGCAGTTTTGTTTGGGGGGTGGGGGTGGCGTTCAAGGAAGGAAAAAATAAGGGGGGGGGGAAGAGGAGATTTTCTGCTCTACCTGGAGACCAGGCCTCCCTGCATCATTCCCATCCTCATGTGTTGCGTCCAGACCTGGAAACTACAACAGCGAGACCGGCAGTGTCTTGAGACATTCCACCTGCGCAACCAGAGCCGCATACTGGGGATCCACTAGCACGACCTGATTTCCAACAGTAAAGTAGTTCGGCGTTCTCAACTTGTAGGCGATGTCTCAACGATTGATCGCCGTCGCCTCTCCATCTTTGGTTACGTTGTCCGCCTCTCCATGGAAGTCCCAGCACACGAGATGCTCCGGCATGCTGTTGGGTCGAGTTACGGAGTCCCATCCTGGAGACGTTCTCGGGGCCGCCCTCACAACACCTGGCTAAAACAGATCGCCACCTCCCCAACAAAACTGCAGGCCGCCTGGGACGCGGCCATCAGACGTGGTCATGGACATTCGACGCAACAGGCACTGGTCTCCTAAGTGCACTATTGATTGATTGGAAAACTTTCTGCAGAAGATATTCATGACGAAATGGTTTCTATTTACGGTGAAAAGTGCTTGTAGCGTAAAGTGGATCAATACATGTTCTCCAGAACGCACACAATTGCCGATGAAGCCCGTTTAGCCTACAACATAATGCATGATGAATTGGATTTCCGGAAAGTATGCTCACGGTTGGTACACAAACAACTGACTGACGACCACAAGATGAACCGAATGGGTCTGTCCTTGCACTGATAACGTGTTAAATGTTGGTGAGATCACGTTGAGAAATAAGTGACAATGTCAGTGTAATAATAAATGGTTTTCAAGTTAGTATATCATGCAGTGTTTTAAAAATAGCTTATGTGGCATATTTACTGACTTGCTCTTGTAAATACGAGGGGCGATCAAATCTAACCAAAACTTTGTGTTTTAGTTCTACCTGAATGGGTTATAGCATGCTAAAACTACTATCATTAGCTAGGGGCGCTTGTGTTCTATTGCTGTTAGGTGGCCCACTTACCATGGGCCAGTCACGTGACAGATGAAATAAAAATGACAGAGAACACTTTTAGTGCTTGCATGCTTCAGCGTGTTGTGATGGAGTTTCTCAATACAGTGATGAAACACCCAGCCGCAGTAAAATATTTGAATGGTGTAAACGTTGTTAGAGAAGGCCGTACATCCGTGAGTGATGATCCCGGCCGTGGTGGCTCTCAACCCACCAGTCATTCCTATGAATATCCAGATCGTGTCTCGAAATTGTACAAGAGGCAAGTCTTTCTATGGGTACGGTGAAAACTATTATTCATGAAAATTTGCATTTTGTTAAGGTTAATATACATTTGGTACCGAGACAGCTTTCCGCTTTTAACCGGCAGAAAAAAGTTCAAGCCTGCACTGAATTGAAGGAACGGTTTGACATAGACAAACATGACTCTTTGGATCGCTTCATTACATGTGATGAAACCTGGGAGCATCATTATACGCCGGAATCGAAACGAGCATCAAAGCAGTGGAAGCATACGCAATCAGCATCATCCAAAACATGTCGGATAATTGCGTCTGCAGATAAAGTGATGGCGAGTTTTTTCTGGGACAAACTTGGCATCATTCATGTTGATTTTTTACCCAGTGGAGCCACTATCAACAGAGAATGGTACATTCGCATTATGATTGATATGCATAACCTTCTGCGGAAATACAACGGTATGGTTTTAACAGAAAAGGCGTTCTGCTCCTGCAAGATAATCCTTGACCTCATATGGCTTACCGCACCATGTGCCCTCTGCAGCAACTCGGCAGGGAGGTATTGCCAAATTCACCTTACAGTCCAGACCTCGATCCAATCGATTTTCACCTGTTTGGGACGCCTAAAAGAATTCCTGGGAGGTCATCATTTCAGCACTGATGACGAAGTAAAACAGACTGTCCTGGATTGGTTCAGACATACTGACAAATCTTTCTACGCTGAAGCTTTTCAAGCACTACTTAAAAGGCTGGGATAAGTGTCTAAACGTTGCAGTTTATATCGACACATAAATGGTATTTTGACTAAAAGCGTTATGGCCATTGCTGGGGTACACCGAGAAGATGTGTAGACATGAGAATACATATGGCTTCTCGTGTAGTCGCCGTGCCAGCATTTGATTTGACCTCCTAAAGAAAGAGAAACGACCACTTACCGGAATTTTGAATTGATCACGAGACGAATCGCGTGCTATTAACAGTTCAGTTCAGTTGTCCGGCCACTTGTGCCCATGAGCGACATGGGAAGATTCAAGTCCCTTTCTTGTGCCAAGTGAGTTGCTTGGGTCGTTATACGTTATTGTTGTAGAAGGATTACTCATGTCATCTGTCCATAGTTCGTGGAGCCTGCCTCGTGCCCTGTAGCCAGAACTTGTTATTTTATAAGCGGGCAGTGAGAGCTGATCAGGTCACACGAGATGACAGAACCATCATATTTCCTGTCATGTATTCAGCCAATGGATGTATACCGCTCGACCTATGTGCCTGTCCTGACATATGGATGTGAGTCTTGGGCAATGACTACAGCCCAAGAAAGGCAATTACAAACTTCAGAAATGAGGTACCTAAGAAAGGCGGTTCAGGTGACGAAAAGGGACAAGATCCGTAACCAGACAATACGTAGCAATCTTGAAGTTCAACCCCTGCAGACACGAGTGGAGCAGTCCCAACTACAGTGGTTTGGTCATGTCTGTAGAATGGAAGAAGATCAGATACCAAGGCGGTCATGGGGGATCAAAAGTCAAGGACGCAGACCCCGAGGACGTCCCAAAGTACGTTGGGAAGACAACATACGACAGTCCCTAAGTGATAGAGGGCTGGATTGGAAAGAAGCCAGGAAAAAGACGGCGGATAGAGCAGAGTGGCGTTCTCTTTGGCAAACCTCTACACCTCAAGGTAGAAGAGGAGCGACTAAGTAAAGTAAAAGTATTCAGCCCAAGTGGTAGTGTCCACCATATTTATAATGTCCTCATTCTATGTTATCTGGTGACACAGATGACTTTCCTAAGACATTTCATTTTCCACTATTGGGCTTTGGATAAATCGTACGTCTGACAATAATTGTACACAGTATATATAAAAACACTGTTCATCAACTGTTGTTTAGTTGTCAAGTTGATGTTTATGTGTTTAAGAAGTGACGACATTCGATAAATCACAGCCGAGGATTTATGACATTATGTTTCGATTTCTATTTTAAAAATATTTCCCAAATATTTGAACGCGCGGACACGCTGACGTTCGGTATTCTTGACACGTAGAGTTAGTGGGCTTGATGTTTGGCTATTACCACATACATAATACTGTTTTTAGCGGTCGCTGTGGTCGAGAGGTAAGGCACTCGCCTCTCAAAACGATGAATGGAAACGGTGGGGGTTCGAATCCAGCGACTTTCAAGCAACATGGTCTCAAGGGAGGTGATGCTAAAATGCCTGTATCCTGAGTTACCTCAAATCGTCTCGACTTAAGTCTTGCCACTGGCCCAAGGTAGCGAGGTTGATGGCCAGCGCAGTTGCTTTCTCACTATAATCCAAATACAGCGCAAGCTACATCATCAAGACAAGAATGTCTGATCATGTAGCCTTCATCGCTTGCGATTGGCAACTAACAAAGCTCATTCTTGTATTTACAGAAACTACAAACAAACGGATCGATCTATTACAGGAAAACCTGAAAGTGAAAAGAGTAACAGTGACAAGAAATATATTGCGTGCGCTAACGTTAAGCTCGGTTTCGGTGAGATCACCCAAAAGCCTAATGCGATCTCTAATTCAAAGCTTGTATGTGGCGTATAGACAGCTATTTTAATATGTAATTCTCTGGATATGAAGACAAAGAATGTCACCTGACAACACATGCTGTATGTGATCAACTTTCGAACGAAGTCATACTTCGTTAATAGTTCCAGATGAATACATTGAGTGTGTATAATTTCTTAAGAATGGAAAAGAAACTATACATACAACATTATTTATTTGGGTACATCATTTTTAACAATGTTTTCTTTCTTTTACGTTCGCCTTTTTTTTCTTTCTCTAATCACCAAGGCGGTATGCGTTGCACTGTGGTTTTTATTTTGCGCCTGTCGTCCCAGTACATCCGACTCCAGCATGCATTTTTATGTAAGCGTCTGCTTCCTCCTGCATTTTCTAAGGGTTTGCTTCCCTGGGATAACGGCCGGAGCTGTGATGGAGATCGAACCCAGCAATTTCGAGTTGTGAGCCGTGTCACTTAACCACTAGCCCACGTTGTCCCTTATGGTCTATAAATATATAAATATATAATATATACGGTATATAATATATACATGGTATATAATATGTACGTGATTGTGTTTAACTTAATACAAAATATGTCTGACACATAAGCATGATTATAGAGCAGTTGACCACACGAACGTATATCACCGTTCACAGCGTGAACTGTTAACCTTATTTGTGTGCATCTAACCTGTAACATGTGATAGAATCGTTTATACTTCCGTCAATAAATGTCTACGACGAATAGAAGTTTTCAAGTGGTACGATAAGGTCACTCATGTGGACTACGGCGAGAGAGAACAGGGCCGACACCAGTACCTCTTGAGGTGGCAAGACGCCGCAGGCTTTAGGTTTGACACACAGTCTCTGTTCTGAAATCCTTGTGGCAGACATTGAAGAGGAAGAAACAGACATTTACACACATGGAGACATGAATTTGTGGTATACTTGAAAGATATGATGTCGTGACAAAAGATTGGAAAGTTGGTGCAAGATGGAGGTCGTGACCGTAAATTGGAAAGTTGGCACAAGATAGGAAGGAGATCGTGACCATAAATTGGAAAGCTGGTACAAGATAGGAAGGAGATCCTGATCAGAGCTTGGAAAGTTGGTACAAGATAAGAGGTCGTGCTTGACCAGAGGTTGGAAAGTTGGTAAAAGATAGAATATCGTGAACAGAGGTTTAACGGTTGGTACAAGAAAGGTCTGGTCAGAGGTTGGAAAGTTGGTACACGATAGGAGGTCGTGGTCAGAGATTGGATGGTTGGTACAAGATAGGAGGTCGTGACCAGAGGTTGGAGGGTTGGTACAAGATAGGAGGTCGTGACCAGAGGTTGGGCGGTTGGTACAAGATAGGAGGTCATGACCAGAGGTTGGAGGGTTGGTACAAGATAGGAGGTCGTGGTCAGAGATTGGAGGGTTGGTACAAGATAGGAGGTCGTGATCAGAGGTTGAAGGGTTGGTACAAGATAGGAGGTCGTGACCAGAGGTTGGAGGGTTGGTACAAGATAGGAGGTCGTGACCAGAGGTTGGAGGGTTGGTACAAGATAGGAGGTCGTGACCAGAGGTTGAAGGGTTGGTACAAGATAGGAGGTCGTGGTCAGAGGTTGAAGGGTTGGTACAAGATAAGGAGGTCGTGACCAGAGGTTGGGCGGTTGGTACAAGATATGAGGTCGTGGTCAGAGGTTGGAGGGTTGGTACAAGATAGGAGGTCGTGGTCAGAGATTGGAGGGTTGGTACAAGATAGGAGGTCGTGACCAGAGGTTGGAGGGTTAGTACAAGATAGGAGGTCGTGACCAGAGGTTGTGAAGTTGGTACAAGATATGAGGTCGTGACCAGAGGTTGAAGGGTTGGTACAAGATAGGAGGTCGTGGTCAGAGATTGGAGGGTTGTTACAAGATAGGAGGTCGTGACCAGAGGTTGGAGGGTTGGTACAAGATAGGAAATCGTGACCAGAGGTCGGAGGGTTGGTACAGGATAGGAGGTCGTGGTCAGAGGTTGGAGGGTTGGTACAAGATAGGAGGTCGTGGTCAGAGATTGGAGGGTTGGTACAAGATAGGAGGTCGTGACCAGAGGTTGGGCGGTTGGTACAAGATAGGAGGTCGTGATCAGAGGTTGGAGGGTTGGTACAAGATAGGAGGTCGTGACCAGAGGTTGGAGGGTTGGTACAAGATAGGAGGTCGTGAACAGAGGTTGGAGGGTTGGTACAAGATAGGAGGTCGTGACCAGAGGTTGTGAAGTTGGTACAAGATAGGAGGTCGTGACCAGAGGTTGAAGGGTTGGTACAAGATAGAAGGTCGTGACCAGAGGTAGTGAAGTTGGTACAAGATAGGAGGTTGTGGTCAGAGGTTGGAGGGTTGGTACAAGATAGGAGGTCGTGACTAGAGCTTGAAAAGTTGGTGCAAGATAGAAGATGGTGTGAATATTTGCTGAAGACATATGTTTCACAGACAGCTCAGAGCATTTGATTGATTTTTATTTTGTTTTCGTTTGCCTTTTTTCTTTATTTCCCAAGGTGGCGTGCGTTGCAGTATGTTTTTATTTGTTGATCCAGTACGTTCGACTTCGGTATGCATTTTATGTTAGGGTCGACTTCTTCTTGCAATTTGTAAGGATTTGCTTCCCCGGGGTAACGTTCGGTGCTGTGATTAGGAGCGAACACAGCATCTTTGGGTTGTGATACGTGTCCCTTAACCACTAGCCCACACCGTCCACTCTGATTGATTGATTGTTAATCAACATATCTTCTGGACCGAAAGTTACTAGACATATATTATCGTGCTATCTCTTGAAATGCGTCTTCCTGTTAGTCAATAGACGCACATATATCAGCGCATCAGACACAACATATACAACACGTGCACATAACATACACTGTTTGTCTATCTGTATGTAATTCTGCATGCATTTGTGTGTGTGGATGTATGTCTGACTATGTATCTATTCTGCAGTTCTATCTGTATGTATCTACGCTATAATCTATGCATGTATACAATGCCAGTCTGCACATAAGTATGCGATGTCTGTCTATATACTATGTATGTATGTTATGTTATGGTATATATGTATGTTATGTTATGTTATAGTATAGTATGTATGTATATATGCATGTTATGTTATGTTATGGTATGGTACGTATGTATGTATGTATGTTATGTCTTTATGGTATGGTATGTATGTATGTATTCTATGTTATCTCCAGTCGTCTCGATAAATATCTTGCCACTGGCCAAAAGTGGCTCAAGACCAGAGAGTGAGGTTGACAAAAGGCGCAGTTACTTTCTCACTTTAATCCAAATCACCGCGCAAGTCACCCGTTTCAGCGGATACAGCAAGAGAAAAGACTTCCATACGGCTGAACAAAGAGAGTGGTCTTCATCACTTGTGATGGACGAACATCATCATCATCATGTATGCTATGTCTTTATGCATGCTATGTATGTATGGTATGGTATGTATGTTATGTTACATTACGTTACGTTGACGCTACGTAACGTTACATTATGTTGCGGTATGGTATGGTATTTATGTATACTATGTCCATATAGATGTGTGTATGTACTGTATATATGTATGAAATGTATGTCAGGTATGTATGTTTCTATGTATGTATGTATATATTTACGTAATGCCTTTCTATATATATGTTAGTATGAATGTAAGTATGTTTGGATGTATGTATGTATGTGTGTGCGTCCATGCGTGTGTATATATTGATGGATTCTATGTCTGTATGGATGTAAGAATTTATTCCATGTGTCTGTGTAACTGTATATTTGTTTGACATTTCAATTGGACTATACGTATAACTTTATCTGCTAAACTAAAAATGTTCGACTTTGATCTGCTAAACTAAATCTGTTCGACTTTTATATGCTAAACTGTGTCTGTTCGACTATATCTGTTTGACTATATTTGTTTGACTATATCTGATTAGATTCGTTTGCCTATATCTGTGACAATCTGTAAGACTATCTATTTTACATGATGTATGTTTTCATAGCGTTGGAATATTTATAATTGAGCGGGGTGGGTTGTGGCGGGGGCGGCGCGAGTACGAGGGTGATTGGGGTGATCTATTGCGGGAGGAAGCACACATCTAAACTCACTTGTGAAAGAAATGTTTACCTGGACTGAAAACACAGATTCCCGCCAGTTAGAGAAAGACAGCCCACAAGATGACCTAGTTCTTCTCAACCTGTTGTATCTACGGTGACCGTCTATGTTTACCAATCCTACCAAATGTTCCGGATGTGCATTGAAGGTTGAAATACACTATGTGGTATTGATAGTAATATAAGTTACAGGCCTACTGTTTACTTCCCAGCATGCTGCGAGTGGTAACTATAGAAAGTTGACAACTCCGTCATGTAAAGACACTTGCTTCAAAACCACACTTCAAATGACGAAACCAAACTTATTTACAGCTTGGTTTAAAAAAAACATTAAGTCGCATAGCGGAAAAGACGGCCGAGGATGAAGTGTTTGAAGCTTAACTAAAGCCACAGCTTGTGTGAAGTGGTGTGGAGGTGTGTGTGTGTAAGGGGGGGGGGGGTAGGGGTGGGGTGGTTGGAGAGGCATGGCAGCTCCCTTCCTCGCCGTCTTTCTTTCACCAACCGTACATCAGGTATCCATTTACAAATGAAACCTCTATATACAGTTGAGTCGACTGAAGCGTGCCGGTAGTAGGAGTTGAACCCAGTACCTTTGCCTTGGAAACTGAGTGTTCTACCACTACATCAATAAAGGTTGTCTAGAGTAACCGAAATGCAGCATCGAAGCGACGCCCCAACACACGGGGGTGATTGGCCATGGGGAATAAGAGGAAGGATGCAAGTTGGACAAGTCACGCTAGTAGGAATAGGGCCATTCACCTAACCGTGTTGTTGTTGTTGGGGATTCTACGCACAGAGATTATCCCGCGTTGTATAAAAAAACTACACGCGGAGCATCGTCTCAACGTCTGCCGGCTCCACAAGAGCCGCGGAGTGACATCTTTGACTTTCCCAACCCAAATACAGGATAAACTGCATGGTGGCGAGACAAGCATTAGACGGACCGACAAGTTTATGATGGAAACAGATGATAAACTGCATGGTGGCGAGACAAGCATTAGACGGACCGCCAAGTTTATGAGGGAAACAGATGATAAACTGCATGGTGGCGAGACAAGCATTAGACGGACCGCCAAGTTTATGAGGGAAACAGATGATAAACTGCATGGTGGCGAGACAAGCATTAGACGGACCGCCAAGTTTATGAGGGAAACAGATGCGATTATTTGAGAGCTAACGACCAAAAAAGCAGAAGCACAAGAGAACTCGCTTTGGTTGTCCGAAACTACTCGAGTTGAATAGTTCTTCATTCGTGTTGATTAGTTCCTAACTCGTGTTGATTAGTTCTTCACCCATGTTGATTAGTCCTTCACTCATGTTGATTAGTTCTTCACTCGTGGTGATTAGTTCTTCACTCATGTTGACCTTTGCTTTGGCAATTGGTTGTGGTACTTCAATTACATTCCAGGAAGTACTGAAAAAGGTGGGTCTGAACTTGCTATCTGTAGTGCAATGCAGTGCAAAACGTCTCAGCAGAATCACAAATACCGTTTCCCACCGCGATGGCCAGACTTATGTACGACATCCTGTTTCAAAGATACACTGAGTGAACCTGAGATAGGAGTCTTGGTCAGCATGTTGCCCGTATTCTTGACAATAGGGACGCAGAACCCAATGACCTCGTAATGTTTTTTTAACAGACTCTGCTTACTAGTGCTCAGCTTTCAACACCAGACACGCTTCTTTATTAACGATCAATTAAAAATTACAAGCGCTATACCCCATCTAATGACATGTGTTGATTGTACTTACATAACCCCGGCGAACCGCTTCAACTCCGATGCAACACCTTACAAAAAACGATGTTTTCCCCATTCATCTGTTATATTTAGGAATAGATATCATCATCTTAAAACCTAGAGGTTGTCCCCATTCATGGATCAAGACGCTGAGCAGCGCATGAGCGGCAGTGGTAAGCGACCCATAGCTGACTGATAGCGTCAGGGCCAGCGAAACAGAGCTGCCAAGACCCTTCTACACCTCCATGTGGTGATCCTGGATAACAGACTGCAGCAGGGCAAACTGGCTAAGGAGAAGGGATCGAAGAGGGAATGCTAACCCGGTACTCAAAATATGCTTGCTGAAGTCGGATGTGTTGGACCGAAAGGTGCAAATATCGAAGTCAAGCTGTAAACTACGACACAACGCATTCCGTTCTCTGGACTACATTCTGCTGCTTAAGCCCTTTCAGGGTTTGGTAGTGGGAGATTGAGAACGAATGCAGAAGAAGAAAGAAGAAGTCCCCATTCATCTGTTATATTTAGGAATAGTTATCATCATCTTAAAGCAACGCTGTTTTCTGCATTCTTCTGTAATATTTGGGAATAGCTACTATCACCTTAAAAACCCTGCTTTTGATCCCATTCATCTGTTATATTTTGGAATAACTATCATCACATTAAAAACCCTGCTGTTTTCCCCATACATCAGTTATATTTGGGAATAGCTACTATCACCTTAAAAACCCTGCTTTTGATCCCATTCATCTGTTATATTTTGGAATAACTATCATCACATTAAAAACCCTGCTGTTTTCCCCATACATCTGTTATATTTGGGAATAGCTATCTTCCCCTTAAAAACCCTGCTGTTTTCCCCATGCATCTGTTATATTTGGGAATAGCTACTATCGCCTTAAAAACCCTGCTGTTTTCCCCATACATCTGTTATATTTGGGAATAGCTACTATCACCTTAAAAACCCTGCTTTTGATCCCATTCATCTGTTATATTTTGGAATAACTATCATCACATTAAAAACCCTGCTGTTTTCCCCATACATCTGTTATATTTGGGAATAGCTATCTTCCCCTTAAAAACCCTGCTGTTTTCCCCATACATCTGTTATATTTGGGAATAGCTACTATCGCCTTAAAAACCCTGCTGTTTTCCTCATGCATTTGTTATATTTGGGAATAGCTATCATCCCCTTAAAAACTTTGCTGTTTTCCCCATTCATTTGTTACATTTGGGAATAGCTATCAATCTCTTAAAAATCCTGCTGTTTTTCCCATTCATCTCTTATATTTGGGAATAGCTATCAATCTCTTAAAAATCCTGCTGTTTTCCCCATTCATTTGTTATATTTGGGATAGCTTTTTATCACCTTAAAAACCCTGCTGTTTTCTCCATTCATCTGTTATATTTGGGAATAGCTATCATCAATTTACAGTGCATTACACATCATTACGGTGTATATTATCATTACTGGAGTCCACGCGAGGATGCGAAGAGCTGGGGAATAAAGGCTGCTTGCCAAATAGAGTGTGCATGCTAGGTTTCTACTCTGTCTCTGTCAGGTTATCAACAGTTCACCTGCCTATATACGTTTGTGTGGCTTAAAGCTTCCGCAGCTTCCTCAAAGTAAAGCCTTCTTGTTTGTCTATTACGACAAGCCTGACAAGTTACAGTGTCACTATTCTTTGCTCCTATTTCTGACCCCGGTAACACTTCGGTAACGCTATCTAATAATGTAAAGGAAGACTAACACAGTTTCCTCAGTGTTTACTGGGCATTGAGCTACCAAGACGAACAAAGTTTCCTCAGTGTTTACTGAGCATTGGGCTACTAAGACGAACATCGTTTCCTCAGTGTTTACTGAGCATTGGGCTACTAAGACGAACATCGTTTCCTCAGTGTTTACTGGGCATTGGGCTACCAAGACGAACAAAGTTTTCTCAGTGTTTACCGAGCATTGGGCTACTAAGACGAACATCGTTTCCTCAGTGTTTACTGGGCATTGGGCTACTAAGACGAACACATTTTCCCAGTGTTTACTGGACATTAGGCTACTAGGACGAACATAGTTTCCTCAGTGTTTACTGGGCATGGGGCTACTTACTGAGGATGAACGAATACACCTGTTGCACCTGGCTAAGAAAATAGGGATAGCACTCTGAGGCAAACTCGGTACCCAAAAAAGTGCCAGCTGAATTCGGATGTCGTGCCGAAACGCACATATATCGCAGCTCCACTGTACACAACATTCTTTTCAGGAGTAACGCCCATTAAGAAGTAAGAGGTCACTAAAACGTGTGCGCATTGAGCTTAAAAACGTATAGATGTATTTTTTAAAAGCAACAAGTATTGTATTAATATCCATCTTCGAGGAGCACACAAGAGGCTTTGGCGCAGGGGTCATATAAGAAGTGTTCTACAGACTGGCCCTATATTTCTAAAGTGAGATGGGAAACTATTTGTATCTTTTCCCAGGCCTAGTAATCCGCAGGAAGTTGTCAAATACCTACTACATATAGCCGAAGCCTTCGGCTACCTGGCAACAGACATTAACATGCCTGTTTGGATAACCAGGATTCCAAGTATTCCAAGATGGGAAAGGTGAATGTTTGGTTATATGAGGTCATGGGTCAAAGGTCAGCGTCTTGTTGAGGTGCAACATAACATCCAATATCTGTACTTGATGTTGACGAGGTGCACCTGGACATACACGCAACATTGCCACCGGGGTGGGCATCAACATGGGATGTCCGTTGTAGTGAGAATGGTGAGAAGAATTGCAATCCACTAATATAACGAGGACCAAACTACTCCTTCTTCAGTACGTCCGGGGTTATGGAACACGCCACTGGAACACGCTATTAGAGACAAGACATCAGGAGTGACGTATGTCCGTATTCAGTGGATCCATTGGTCGGAATTATAGAACCTGGATTAGGCAGCTGTTGGCCATGCACAAAACATACCGATCAGACATGTTAGTCAGGGTTGGGTCAAACATACTGGCCAAGGCCACCTCATTTCCACGCAGCTGTTAGTCATGCAAAAACATACCGATTAGACATGTAGTCAGGGTTGGGTCAAACATACTGGCCAAGGCCACCACCTGATTTCCACGCAGCTGTTAGTCATGCAAAAACATACCGATCAGACATGTTAGTCAGGGTTGGGTCAAACATACTGGCCAAAGACCCACCTCATTTCCACGCAGCTGCCTGGAAACTGTCTGTTTTCACGGGATCCTGGCTGATGAGGTGGGGGTCAGCGTGATCCCAGTAGTTATGTGCAACACGCAAATAAAGCCAAACATAGTCCAGCCGATTGGAGAACCCTGGTACACATTCATTAGCAAGCTCGGGATGTGAGGTCAGCTACTGCAACACTCTTTTTCTAGGCGTACAAAAGAGTAATCTTACTCATAGAGGGCATGCAACAACAAAAAGCTCTTTACAATTAGGTCAATGAAAGTAATCAGTCTAGACAACCGAGGTTCGTCGAGCGTCCGTGACTGCCGTTGATTGCAATGCAGACGGAGTGGAGGTGATATGGAGGTCATATATATATGACCCAGGTGTGGTGAGGGCGGCCCAGGGAACGACTCCACGAAGCGTGCGTTCTTCCCCCCCCCCCCTTCCCCCCCCCCCCCCCAGGACAGGTGTAGAAGCTGGCGAACCGAGACGTCATGAGCGAGGCATGGTAGAAGAAAGAGAGACGACGTCAATCCAGAGATCTCGATGTTGGTCACTAGGTCTTGCCAGGGGAGCTAATCAACAAAGAACCACACATACTGCAGGGAAAACCGTTGGAAGAGATGGATGACGTTACCTATTTAGGCAGTCAATATATACGTTAGTGTGCCCCTTCTCTCTCTTCTCACCTCACTCTGTTTCATTTGACTCTATCCCACAGTCACACCCTTTCACAACTTTCACACGCGCCCTCGTGGTAAAGCCCTTCCATTGCACTTTGGTTGGGCTAGCTTCTGAGGGCGCACAAACCTAGCATAGGTACATACAGATGCACACATGCATCCAAGCACTGGTTTATGCGTCCTGATATCGCCCAATTGACTACGGTCTGGGGTGGAAAATGGCGCGCCTCCGCCAGTAGAAACTAGTGAGGCAAACATCTAAGCAAAAAAAAAATAAAAATTAGTGTGCCAAGTCTTGCTGCGTGCAAGAAGCCAAAACGGAGAAAGACCAAGGCGATTAAACCAAAAGTCCAGTGCCAAGTCTTGCTGCGTGCAAGAAGACAAAACAAAGAAAGACCAAGGTGATTAAACCAAAAGTCCAGTGCCAAGTCTTGCTGCGTGCAAGAAGCCAAAACGGAGAAAGACCAAGGCGATTAAACCAAATGTCAAGTGCCAAGTCTGTACTGTTGCAAGAAGCCGAAACATAGAGAATGACCAATGCGTTACAACCAAAAACGCCAGTCCTTGGTTAACAAATGTCTACCAAGGTTAATGCGTATACAGTGGCAGAACATGGTGTGGAGTGCACTATGTAAGAAAGGAGCCAACAATAGCCACTGGAACATCAAATGAAGAAAAGAACATAGGGATGGATAGAAAATATGACGAGGAGACAATCCAACATAGCTAGACAGGCTTTTACATGAAATCCCCAAGGTAAGAGAAAGAGGCAGATACAAAACGATACACAGAGAGGGGAATGTGGAGATCCTTTTCCACCTCTATGTTATGATCCTGTGTGACAGGCTATAACAGGGCGGACTGTAAGGAGAAGGGTTCAAAGATGGAAGGCTAACGCGGTACCCAAAAATCCGATGCTAAAGTAGGATGTGTAAGACCGAAAGGTGCAAAATTTTGCAGTCACGCTGTAAACTAGAGACACAACGCATTCCGTTCTCCCGACTACATCCTGCTACGTGCAAAGTCCTTTTCAGAGCTTGGTGGCGGGAGTTTGAGAACGAACGGTGAGGAAAAAATGGTTACACTTGGAGAGAGACAGAAAGAGTAACCAAGGCCCATGCATACTGGGAAATGTGGGAGGAAGACTAACGTCTGGTCAGGCAAAACATACTGATCAGACATTAGTCAGGGTCATGCAAAATATACTGATCAGACATTAGTCAGGGTCAGGCCAAATATACTGATCAGACATTAGTCAGGGTCAGGCAAAACATACTGATCAGACATTAGTCAGGGTCAGGCAAAATATACTGATCAGACATTAGTCATGGTCAGACAAAACATACTGATCAGACATTAGTCAGGGTCCAGCACAATATACTGATCAGACATTAGTCTAGGTCCGGTTTTATACTGATCAGACATTAGTTAGGGTCAGGCAAAATATACTGATCAGACATTAGTCAGGGCCCGGTTTTATACTGATCAGACATTAGTCAGGGTCAGGCAAAATATACTGATCAGACATTAGTCAGGGTCCGGCAATATACTGATCAGACATTAGTCAGGGTAAGGCACAATATACTGATCAGACATTAGTCAGGGTCCGGCAATATACTGATCAGACATTAGTCAGGGTAAGGCACAATATACTGGCCAAAACCCTCACCTCGTTTTCCCCGTAATTCTCACTGGAAACGGGCTATTTTCATGGTAGCTTGGCTAACGAGACGAGGGAGCGACATGATTACCATAGTAGTGAGCGCAGATAAAGCCACGCAAAAGCACCATCACCTGGATGACCCAATTCCGCCTTCAACAGCGAGCGGGATGGAAGGAAAGCTGCAACTGCCCGCTACAAAACGTCATTTTCAGGGCGCACAAACGAGTAATCCTACTCATTGTGGCTATTTAAGAACAACCTCAACAACAACAACAACCAACCACCACCACAACGACAACGACAACGATAACAACAACAATATCAACAGGGAAATAAGAGCGATGGACTTTTATTGATGATTTAAGATTTATGAACAAGTAGCTACAAAATAACTAGTAAACAAACATCAAGAACAAAAACTATCAGACTTCACTGTACCAACCCTTATTAATTAGGCCTTTTGATGGTAACGCAAAAAGATGTGAAACAAATCCAAACAAAGCAAGTTCAGTCTTAACTCTCGTCAACACGACTAACTTTGTTCCCTGATGCTGACGAGAAGTACCCGGGAATATTTTCGCTCGAATTGCAGCACAGACAGCTGATTTGACCATCCGGGTCAAGGTCAGGGTGGCATGGAGGTGAGACGAGGTGCAAAGCTCAAGGCTTGTGGCTGTTGACGTATTTTCACTTCGTTTTTTGTGTAAACAAGCCCAGATATTGGGCTCACTGCTCAGTTGAACACACTTATGGTGGCAGCGTTTCTTTTGATTGGGAGGCACGAATCAGGCATACATTACTGGTTCAGTAATTCTCGAGTATCAGAGGCTGCCACCTGCGCTCCTTGCGTTTTGTAGGGGATTGGACAATACGTTTAGTCGTCTCTTATATCATGCTCTAGGTGTTGTAGTAATCTTCTTACATCATATTCTCAGTGTGGTAGGCGCCCTCTTACATCATGCTCTCAGTGTGGTAGGGGTCCTCTTACATCATGCTCTCAGTGTGGTAGGCGTCCTCTTCCACCATGCTCTCAATGTGGTAGATGTCCTCTTACATCATTCTTTCAGTGTGGTAGGGGTACTATTACACCATCCTCTTAGTGTGGTAGGGGTCCTCTTACACCATCCTCTCAGTGTGGTAGGGGTCCTCTTACACCATCCTCTTATTGTGGTAGGGGTCCTCTTACACCATTCTTAGTGGGGTAGGGGTCCTCTTACACCATGCTCTTAATGTGGTAGGGGTCCTCTTACACCATCCTCTTAGTGTGGTAGGGGTCCTCTTACACCATCCTCTTAGTGTGGTAGGGGTCCTCTTACACCATGCTCTTAATGTGGTAGGGGTCCTCTTACACCATCCTCTTAGTGTGGTAGGGGTCCTCTTACACCATCCTCTTAGTGTGGTAGGGGTCCTCTTACACCATCCTCTTAGTGTGGTAGGGGTCCTCTTACACCATCCTCTTAGTGTGGTAGGGGTCTTCCTACACCATCCTCTTAGTGTGGTAGGGGTCCTCTTACACCATCCTCTTAGTGTGGTAGGGGTCCTCTTACACCATCCTCTTAGTGTGGTAGGGGTCCTCTTACACCATTCTCATAGTGTGGTAGGGGTCTTCTTACACCATCCTCCGGATCCTTTCGGCTCCGAAAAAGTAACATACTGATCAGACATGTTAGTCAGGGTCAGGCATGTAAGTCAGGGTCAGGCAAAGCATACTGATGAAACATGCTAGTAAGGGTCAGACATAACATACTTATCAGACATGTTAGTCGGAGACAGGCATGCGTCAGGGTCAGGCATGTAAGTCAGGGTCAGGCATGTTAGTCAGGGTCAGGCATGTTAGTCAGGGAGACATGTTAGTCAGGGTCAGGCAACATATACTGGCCAAGATCCTCACCTCGGCTTTCTCATTGTCCTCCCTGGAAACGGGCTGTTTTCATTGCAGCCATGCTAACGAGGTGAAGGATCGACGGGATCCTCGTAGTAATAAGCGACACGCAGATGAAGCCAAGCATAGCACAACCGTCTGGAGGATCCCGGTCCATCTTCATCAGCACATTCGTGAAGTGAGGAAAGCTACAACAATCATCCACTAAACATCGTATTCAGGGCGCACAAAAGAAGTAATCCTTCTCATGGTGGGCATTAAACAACAACAACACCAACAACAACATCAGCTCTGTCGACTGGAAGAAGGGGCTAATACCAGAAGAAAAATCCCCCATGAGATGATTTGAACATGGGACTTTGCGATTGTAAGAAAAGCTCACAGCACGTAGGCCACGCTCTTCCTCTAAAACGTGAAAGAAATTGAAAGAGCGAACAAAAATAGCACACTTACATAGCAACAGGTCAATCACAACAACCACTGTGGTAGGAAAACTGGCTTGGATCTCGGGTTATAACTGAAACTTACTAAGAGATGTTGAAATATTGTTGCCAGCTAAATCAAACATGGCAGCTTTTATTTCTACTGATGGCTGCCCATTTGAACAGAAAACAGGAAATCATTTTTTAAAAAACATGTTGTGGAATTAGTTACAAAATTTGAACTAGACCATGAAATGAAATGAAACTAGATGAAGATTTTCCAGAAATGGTTAGATTTTTGGTTATTTGCCAAAGCACGTTTTTTGTTGGTTTGGTTTCTAAATGTGTAATGTGGCAACATAAACAAAGACACGACCTCGCGTCCTCGCTGTGCTACGGGAGACCGACTGTATTACAGCAGTCTGGTCAAAGAGGTTAGTACAGACACTGAGAGCACCATAATGGTGAGTCTACATATAATTCTTGAATTGCATTACTGCCAGGCTGGACCAGGTTCACCTTTACATTGTCAAGAAGGAAGCTTTCAGTACGGGTAGCTACGAACAACATCAGAGCAAGGTAAGAAACATGCCTCTCCCCCACGCCGGTGGGAAGCGAAGTGGTAGAGCTTAACTTTTCACGGTAGAGGTAAATGATCCAATCCCGTTATCGACATGATCCAGTATATCCTGCCGTAAATGGTTACTCGGTTACAAGGTAGGGAAGAAAAGGCAGCGAGGAAGGGAACTGGCAACCTTACCACATAAAAAGACAAGGTCTATCCAAATGCAATCCAGCACTTCATTATGTTGTAGGGTTGTCTTTCGCTTGATAAAGAAAGTAAGTAGCATGTCCTTTGCAGAACGTTGCTTCTTACAACTGCCAACCAATTTGGCTGTTATAAGTTTCTTGGCAGGTCTGCAGTACAGTAGTTTGCCATTACTTTCTGTACGTGGAGGAGCGATCGTACCGATACGAATCTCTGATCTGCCAAACTGGACTCGGTGGGATTCGAACCAGATGGTTTTGGATTGTGAAAACGGACGTTTTCAGAACAATTAAGTGTAAAGCGAAAAAAAAAAAGTTTGAATGATCCGTTTAGAAAAAGTCAATCAAAACCATGACATTTTATTCACATAAACCTTGAAAATTCATGAAACAGAATTAAAGTCCAGTAAACAGAATGTATTTGTACCTAAACAAGTAATTAATATTTGAAAGTAATTTAATGAGTAATAACAAACTAGGAGTCTGGGTGGCCTAGGCGGTGAAACTCACAATCCCAACGCACCGGGTTCCAATCCCACCGTGTCGAGTTTGACAAACACTGCTTTTTTTTCCTCGGGCGATTGTTTCTCCACGTGGAAAGTAACGGCAACATACCATACTGCACACTTGCCAAGAAACTTATAACAGCCAGATAGATGGCCGTTGTAAGATGGTACATTTTGTAAAGGACATTCTACTTTTAGAGAAAATAACAAACCAAACAATCACTTGACGCTATGAAAGAAAAAAATACACAATTTGAGTATTGAAAAATGTATGATTTGATGAATTTTTTTTTTTTTTTTTACTACATTACGGCTTGAGAAAAAGACAACAGAATAATAGAAATAAACGGGAAAGAATTATATTGACAGTGTGACTAGAGAAGAAGAAAACAAAAGACTAGATGTAACATTAATAAATCGTGACAAATGTGGCATAGAAAGAAACGATACAAAAAACAACAACTAAAAGGCTTGACATAAACATAAAGAATCATTAACGAGGTGTTGTAATCACAAACTGTACAGATGTTTAGGCTAGGAAAAGAAGAAAGCACACGCTTAGATATATTCAATGACAAGCGAGGAATAGAAAGATATGAAAGAATTGTATAAATATTACAGCTTAATAAGAGAGCAACAGCTTGTCAGATATGGATGTCTGTGGCAGGAGACGTTATCACAAATATCACCAGACACATCGCATCACATGATGATAACTTAAGGTCATGATCCCGATATGTGTGTCTAGTGACCCGACCTCGTTCTGGACTACGAAGCTAATGTATCTCGTCTCATTTATCCACGTCGCAAAACGGCGGACGATGCATTATTTCATGTGCCATATGCATATGGCCGTTGTTCTGTTAAATTCTTGTCTCTTGTGTATTTCCTTAACATTATCGATCCATAATTTTCTTGTCCTTCATCTTGCCACGAATATGTATATATCATGGGGTCTGATGCCTTCCAAACCACTTAATTCCCTATCTGTCTATATTGTACCGTGTTTGGCGGTGCCGAAGACGCGGTGGGGAATGAGCTGAGAGAAGACAGCGAATCATTTCTGGTTGCTTACGTCAGGGTTAATGATTGATGGTTGACCAATACTCTACTCCGCCTCCAAGTGGTGGTCTGAAAAGAGGCTGCACCCGCGCAGGCTCAATAATAGAATGAGTATCGAAGAGGGAAGGAAAACACGGTCCCAAAAATTACTTGGTGAAATCGGCTGTGTCGGGTCGAAACGGGCAGATACCAGTAAACTACGACACAACACCCTGTTTAGGACGAGAGCCAGAAAGCAGAGAAAGAAGCCTCATTTATCCACGTAGCAAGTTGGCGTTTAGAGATGCGATCTTACATGCATAATATGCATGCCTGTTGTTCTGTTCAATCCTTGCCTCTGAATTCTTTACACCGTCGATCCACTGTGTCCTTGTTCTTCCTCTTACCCACAATCTCTGCTATCTGACGCTTGTTTGTTTTAAATGTATTGATTGATCTGTCAACCACAGACAGCCGTTTTTGATTGTTAAAGGACATATAAGTCAATGTAGAACCTGATAGGCTCTAAACCGTTTAATTTGTCCAGATTGTACCATATTAGGAGTTGAATCCCCATTTTGTTAGATTTCTTCATTTTACACTGTCTCTTTCATTAACACTAATAACCTTTTATAAGTATACCAAATTATATGATTAATAATAAGAAAACAAGTCAGATATGGATCTGACATTGCGTGTGTGGTGAATATAAAACTCATTTTGTTTGGAGGTCGTTTGCCAGGTGTAGAGCATACAGAACAGGCTTGTGAACACATGGTTGCTTTGTTTTGTCCTTGTTTGAGAAATGTGAAACGTGCGCCAATTCAGTGTTTCTCAAAGGGTGGTCGGTGACAACAGTAATTTGATTCACGGATACAATCTAAATTGGCTGCGTTTAAAAGTAAACATCAGTAATGATATTGAAAATGGAAGAGTCGTCGCGCAGTTTGAATGTTGATCGCCTGATCCCTGGGGGAAAGGTTCAAAACCCGTGTAAGCCATGTTTAAAAAAATTAAAGTGCAATAAAATGTGGGTAGGGGTAGAATGCTATAGTGAGCAACTGAGAGCTCGTCTGAGACGAGGAAACATTTTTGCTTGACGAGTAAACAAAAAATTAGTTTTTAATCGTTACTGCATTATAATTCTCGCACGATTAATAATGATATTAAGGTTCGAATAGATTGTACATAAGCTTGCTTATGATGCACCTCCGGTACCACAATTTAAACTTACTAAAGCCATCGATAAATGGTACTTCAGTGCTAAAATTACAAATCATAATCAAGGACAATGGGACGGCGTGAGCTAATTGTTAGTTGACACGGCTCACAAACTGAAGGTGCTGGATTCGATCCCCATCACAGCACCATTACCCTGGAGAAGTAAACCCTTAGAAAATGCAGGAGCAAGCGGGCCCTTACATATAATGCATGCTGAAGTCGGATGCACTGGGCCGACAGACGCAAAATAAAAACCACAGTGCAATTTTTTTTTTCCTTAGAAGTTTGCCTCACTAGTTTCTACTGGCGGAGGCGCGCCATTTTCCACCCCAGACCGTAGTCCATTGTGCGATATCAGGACGCATAAACCAGTGCTTGGATGCATGTGTGCGTCTGTATGTACCTATGCTAGGTTTGTGCGCCCTCAGAAGCTAGCCCAACCAAAGTGCAATGGAAGGGCTTTACCACGAGGGCGCGTGTGAAAGTTGTGCAAGGGTGTGACTGTAGGACAGAGTCAAATGAAACAGAGTGAGGCGAGAAGAGAGAGAAGGGGAAGAGTGGCCCCCAGGGTGAAACCTCCTAAGCCAGAAAGCAGATTCAAGGGTAACATGCTATACGTATTTATTGTATTATTTCAATTTTTTTTTTTTTTGCTTAGATGTTTGCCTCACTAGTTTCTACTGGCGGAGGCGCGCCATTTTCCACCCCAGACCGTAGTCAATTGGGCGATATCAGGACGCATATCCCAGTGCTTGGATGCTTGTGTGCATCTGTATGTACCTATGCTAGGTTTGTGCGCCCTCAGAAGGTAGCCCAGCCAAAGTGCAATGGAAGGGCTTTACCACGAGGGCGCGTGTGAAAGTAGAACAGAGTCAAATGAAACAGTGAGGTGAGAAGAGAAAGTGGCTTCCAGGGTGAGCCATCTCCGTTATATGAGCCGTCTCCACGCACACCGCCTTGGGGAATAAAGAAATAACGCGAACGGCAAAGAAAAACAAATAAATAAAAATAACCAAAGACACAAACGTCATCCCTCTGACATCAGTGCATTAAAAAAAAGAAGAAATAGGCTAATACTGTGTAGGTAATACACTATATTATTTATTTGATACGCATTGTTATGCAGAAATAACACTGAATGAGGGTCTAGTTTAATTTTGTTAACATAAATTGCAAAACTGTAGTCCGACCATGCTGACTGGTGAAATGTTTGACTGACTGGTGAAATGTTTGACTGACTGGTGAGACAGCCATGTTCCAGCCCTAGTTATAGATGATATGTAGAGGCGTTTGACTCTCATGAAGAGGTGGGGTTTCCAATCTCATACGTTTCAAGAGTCTCCTGATCTCAAGGGAGGTGAGACCAATGCCTCGTCATATTGGAGATTGACGACAAAAATTGAGATTATTCTGTGCACGTAAAAGAACTCTTAGCAGTTGAAAATCGAATAGAGAACATTTGCAGCCGCTGTCAAGGCAATTTCTAACAGGAATGAAATTTCCTACCCAATACGCAACCTACCTTCCCCCAGGCCCAGTTAGCCGCATGAAGCAAAAATCCAACAACAAAAATGTACCACGGATAGCCTTCGGCTGCCTGCTAGCATGGGAGCAGGGCTATATCTGTTTGAATTTCAGGTTCGCATAAGCTGCAACGGTCAACGACCCATAGTTGACAGCTAGCGTCAGGGCCAGCGAACCAGAGCTGCCAAGACTTTTCTACACCTCGACGTGGTGATACTGGATAACAAGCTGCAGCAGGGCAGACTGGCTAAGAGAGAGGAAGATTAAGAACGGATGAAGAAGATCAAGAAGAAGAATATAGGGATCTGTGTGCTGTGTGGTGATTGCAGCGACAAGTGGCTTTTATTACACATCTTTATAACTCCACACCAACCCCCGCCCCCACCCCTTCACCATCATCATCCCCATCAGAAATAGGAAAACACATCACACTATCTACATTTTAAAATTAAATATCAAATTGGGGACGACTAATCCACCAGATGGTTTGAAAAGTGTTTTCTATAGCCACAATTTAGCTGGATCTAAACGAGTTCTCGTGTCATTCCGACTAGTGAATTACTTCTATCTTATAGTCGCTTCTCTTCTAACCTGGTGATCGTGGGATCTAGAGGTTTGTGCTTAACTTCCTTCCTTCCTTCCTTCCTTCCTTACTTCCTTCCTTCCTTCCTTCCTTCCTTCCTTCCTCGCTCCCTTCCTTCCTTCCTTCCTCCCTCCCTCCCTCCCTTCCTTCCTTCCTCCCTTCCACCTTCCCTCCCTCCCCGCCCTCCCTGCCTGCCTGCCTTCTTCCTTTCCTTCCAGCTTCCCTCTCTGCCTGCCTGCCTCCCTCCCTTCCTTCCTTTTTTCCTTCCTCCCTTCCTCCCTTCTTTCCTTCCTTCCACCCTCCCTCCCTCCCTGCCTGCCTGCCTTCTTCCTTTCCTTCCAGCCTCCCTCCCTACCTCCCTACCTGCCTTCCTTCCAGCCTCCCTCCCTGCCTGCCTGCCTCCCTCCCTTCCTTCCTTTTTTCCTTCCTGCCTGCCTTCCTCCCTTCCTCCCTTTCTTCTTCCTTTCCTTCCTGCTTTCCTCCCTGCTTGTCTTCCTGCCTGCCTCCCCACTCCCTCCTTTCCTTCCTGCCTGCCTCCCCACTCCCTCCTTTCCTTCCTGCCTGCCTCACCACTCCCTCCTTTCCTTCCTGCCTGCCTCCCCACTCCCTCCTTTCCTTCCTGCCTGCCTCACCACTCCCTCCTTTCCTTCCTGCCTGCCTCCCCACTCCCTCCTTTCCTTCCTGCCTGCCTCCCCACTCCCTCCTTTCCGTCCTGCCTGCCTCCCCACTCCCTCCTTTCCTTCCTTTCTTTCTTCGATTATTCATATTTTCTTCATTCCTCTTTCTTTTTTATTCCTCTACTTTATTCTTGTTCTTTTTTCTTAATTTTCATTTATTTTGCTTCCTTTTTCTCTGTTCCGTTTTTTCGTTTTTTTTTCCTTTCCCGTTCTCCGCAAAGCATCATCATCATCATCATCAATAATTGATTCAGCAGATATGTTTGTGACTGTTTTTATGAGTTTGGCTGTGTTCTGGTAACATTTGCACAATTAAAAAAAGGAATAAGTAAATAAAATTCGAACGGGAGCTCATTTGAAGAAGTGCAATGACAAAGAATACATTTAACAGCATGAAACATATACTTATGTCCAAGCAAATATCTCAGAATTTAACAAATAAGAATAATTAAATGCTATGTGCCCTCGGTTTTATTGTGGGAAGTAGCAACCTGGACAAAGACCCATAAATTGGAGAAGAGTATAGACGACTTTGAAATGTGGGTTTTCAATAGACTTGGACGAGTCTCTTGGAAAGAATGACAAACCAATAGTGAGGTTCTAGATCAAATCAAGGTGAAGAAGATATTTCCGAAGGAAATAAAAAGCATAAATATAAAATATTTTTGGTCATACCAAGCGACAAGCCCGTCTGCTGAAAGTTGTATTGGAGAGAAGAGTAGAGGGAAAGACAGCCAGAGAGTGGCAGAGGTACAGATGGACAAACATCATGAAGATGTGGTCGGGTCAAAGTTTTACTATGATGCGTAGAGTAGTAGTTTTACTATGATGAGTAGAGTAGTAGTTTTACTATGATGCGTAGAGTAGTAGTTTTACTATGATGAGTAGAGTAGTAGTTTTACTATGATGAGTAAAGTAGTAGTTCTACTATGATGTGTAGAGTAATAGTTTTACTATGATGCGTAGAGTAGTAGTTTTACTATGATGAGTAGAGTAGTAGTTTTACTATGATGAGTAAAGTAGTAGTTCTACTATGATGAGTAGAGCAGTAGTTTTACTATGATGAGTAAAGGAGTAGTTCTATTTTTATGCGTAAAGTAGTAGTTTTACTATGATGCGTAGAGTAGTAGTTTTGTTCTACTATGATGCGTAGAGTAGTAGTTTTACTATGATGAGTAGAGTAGTAGTTTTGTTCTACTATTATGTGTAATATAGAAATATGATTTGCTCATGCTCTTCACTGGCGAAATCCTGCCTGTTTCTCTCGGAGTTCTTTTTATCTACTTCAAATTTTAATATGTACAAGATGATTCTGTTGCACATCTTGCCTGGTACTGAGAACAATGTCAGGTCAGGTCATCCCGTAACCGGTGAGGTCGTTGGGGCACACATGAAGACATCCTCACAAATGCATGCCATCCCTCTCTGTCAGAAGCCGCTGCCTGTGACTCTTCTGGTCGGAGACTGGTCCATTCTTTTATGTTGTCCTCCCATCTCTTTTTGGGCCGGCCTCTTCGTCGTCTGCCATGCACCTTTCCGTGGAGGATTGTGTTTGCAAGACCATTTGATCTCGATATGTGACCGTACCAAATGAGTTTCCTTCTTTTGACAGTTGCCAAGAGATCTTCGAAAGGCCCTATTGCTGTTGTAATTCTATTTCGGATTTCCTCGTTTGTAACACGATCTTTGTACGTGACGTTTAAAAGTTTTCGGAAACATCTCATCTCCAAGGCCTGTATCCTACGTTGAAGGTCAGCTGTAACTGTCCATGTCTCACACGCATAGTGAAATATTGACAGGACCAGTGTACGCATTAATCTGATTTTCGTGCGTAGTGCTAACCGTTTATCTTGCCAGATTTTGTTAAGCCGTGCAAGCGCCGCTATTGTCTGTGCTATTCTGGCCAATACTTCACATTTTGATCGTTCATCACTGACAATCGACCCAAGTTATTTAAAACGGTCAACTACTTCGAGTTCCTGACCGTTAGCTTTTATCTTGCTGTTGAAGCCCGTAGCGTTGTTTGTCATTAGTTTTGTCTTTCCAGCGTTCATCTCCATACCATAGTCAAGAGCTGTTTCATCGAGCCTTCTTACCCATTCCTGGAGCTCTGCTTCTGAACCCGCCAACCCGTCGATATCATCTGCAAAACGAAGGTTAGTAATCGTTCGGCCCCCTATCTTGACAGTACCAACGTGACCTCCAAGTGCCTCACTCATAATTCCTTCAAGGAATATATTGAAAAGAGTTGGAGAGAGTGTACACCCCTGTCTCACACCAACTGATGTGCGAAACCAGTCTCCTCGTCTCCCATTCACAAGAACTGCAATAGACGCCTTGTTATACAGGTGTTCAAGGACCATTATAATATTTCCGTTGATATTATACATCCTCATGGTTGCCCAAAGCGCTTTATGCCATACCCTAACAAACGCCTTCTTAAAATCCACAAACACATGATACAGAACAATGTAATCCCCCTATAATTGCTGCAATCTAGCAGGTCTCCGCGGCATCATATTAGAACACACTGCTACTCTACGCACCATAGTAGATCAAAACTGCTTATCTACGAATCATATTGAGAAAAAAAAACACTTTTGAATGAAAACATCCATGTAGGCCAATGTGGATCGAATGGTCTATGGCAACTGCTTCAATATCTCTTCCCCATCTGCACTAACTGTCTACGGTTATGGTAGCTCTGTGATAATCTGTTATTCATACGGATTGACAGGAATAGAATTACCGTGACATTCCAATCATTTGGTAAATGGCGGCTAAATAGGACTATACATGGAACTAGCAATCTCATGTAAAAGCCACAGCTGCTGAAACAGCTTATGCAAATATTTAGATATTAGCTTGATATTACTGTGGTGGCAGTATAGATGGTTTATTTGGAGCGCATAGACACATAATCATTTTGTTGGTAACATTCTTTTCATGTTCCACTGATATCGCCCGATGGACTGCGGTCTGGGGTGGAATGGGCGCGCCTCCGACAGTAGAAACTAGTGAGGCAAACATCTAAGCAAACAAACATATTCCACTTTATACACATTCTTTCTATCGTCCACTTTATACACATTCTTTCTATGATCATCCTTATACACATTCTTTCTATCGTCCACTTTATACACATTCTTTCTATGATCCACTTTATACACATTCTTTCTATCGTCCACTTTATACACATTCTTTCTATGATCCCCCTTATACACATTCTTTCTATCGTCCACTTTATACACATTCTTTCTATGATCCACTTTATACACATTCTTTCTATGATCCACCTTATACACATTCTTTCTATGATCCACCTTATACACATTCTTTCTATGATCCACCTTATACACATCCTTTCTATGATCCACCTTATACACATTCTTTCTATGATCCACCTTATACACATTCTTTCTATGATCCACCTTATACACATTCTTTCTATGATCCACCTTATACACATTCTTTCTATGATCCACCTTATACACATTCTTTCTATGATCCACCTTATACACATTCTTTCTATGATCCACCTTATACACATTCCTTCTATCATCCAGTTTATACACATTCCTTCTATCATCCAGTTTATACACATTCCTTCTATCATCCAGTTTATACACATTCTTTCTATCATCCAGTTTATACACATTCCTTCTATCATCCAGTTTATACACATTCTTTCTATCATCCAGTTTATACACATTCCTTCTATCATCCAGTTTATACACATTCCTTCTATCATCCAGTTTATACACATTCCTTCTATCATCCAGTTTATACACATTCCTTCTATCATCCAGTTTATACACATTCCTTCTATCATCCAGTTTATACACATTCTTTCTATCATCCAGTTTATACACATTCTTTCTATCATCCTATGCATTCACATTTCTTTCCAACCTCTCTGTTTGATTATCCAATCTTTCTACATTCTGACCTTGATCGACTCATTCTAAATTCCTACCATCACTCATGCAGTTCCCCATTCTGTCCACCATCCAATCAGTCAACCGTCCATTCGTGAAACAATACATTCTGGCCACATGTTACCCAAATCGTCTATCCTTTATCAGCGAGTGACACAATATTAGACATTCCACCACACGCAGCGAACAAGCCTCCTTACACTGTCTCTTTAACCGCTGGTTAATCAATATCGGACTGACCTTAAGGTCGAATCCTGAAGGTCACTAAGATGACTCATTCTAGAGAACAAATCACTGAATGCCAGATTTGCTTAAATTGTGAAACGGAAAGAGGTTTGGCTTTAACCGCTGGTTAATCAATATCGAACCTTAAAGAGACACGTTACTTATTCCAGCAGTTTAAGTAAGATTGTTGTTGTGGAAGTAACATAAAAATAAGGCGAGGCTGCGGTGGGACAGAGTGTAACCAAGCATTGATGAGTGTGGTCGGATACTCCGCTAAGAGGAAAACAAACGAAACTCACGTTACGACCAAAAGGTTCGTATGTGACCATCCAGCTAAACTTTGCTTTTACTCCTTTATGTGCCGATATCTCTATTTAATGTATGCATTCCTTTCTCTGTGATTCGCTTGTTTAATATTTGTATTGTTCATTGTCCCAGATGAAGACCTTTTGGTCGTAACATAGGTTTCGTTAATGTTTTGCTTTTAGCGCTGTGTCTGACCATATCCCTCTATCCTGTTTTACGCTTTGTTGTGGAGACACTGGAACTGAGGGAATTCAACTCATTACGGCGTTTTTGGGTGGCAAGTTATTGTGGCTCTTCTTACGTCACAAGGTGTACATGAGAAGGGGAAAATCAGTCCTTCTGGCTGTAGTCAGGCATGGTCATCCATTTCTGGTCATTGGGCCGGTAACTTAATTGGGAAACATACTGATCGTACTGTGTTAGCCAGGGACAGGTGAAACATACTGATCGTACTGTTAGCCAGGGTCAAGTGAAACATACTGATCGTACTGTATTAGCCAGGGTCAGGTGGAAACATGCTGATCGTACTGGCCAGACAGACCGTACTGATCAGACACGTTAGTCCGGGTCAGACAGACCATACTGATCAGACATGTTAGTCAGGGTCAGACAGGCCGTACTGATCAGACACGTTAGTCAGTGTCAGCCAAAATACACTGGCCGAGTCCCCACCTCGACTTGCACGTGGGTGTCCCTGGAAAAGGACTGCTCTTCTTGGCAGTCTGGCTAACGAGGTGAGGGATCGACGTGATCCCCGTAGGAGTGAGCGACACGCAGATGAAGCCAAGCATTGCACAGCCGCATTGAGGACCCTTGTCCAACTTCAGCCACACGCTCGGATGTGAGGTAAGCTAATGCAGCCCACCACTAAACGTCCTTTTCAGGATGCACACAAGTAAACCTACTGATTGTGGACATTTACAACATCTTCTCTACAAGAGTGTACAAGACTAACCTTAATTGGCGCATTTTCTTGTAATACAAACATAAAGGTTAATTTGTGATTGCGTTGTAAATACATTATATATATGGTTTGGGGATCAAGATGCTGAGCAGCGCATGAGCTGCAGTGGTCAGCGACCCATAGCTGACCGCTAGCGTCAGGGCCAGCGAACCAGAGCTGCCAAGACCCTTAAACACCTCCACGCGGTGATCCTGGATAACAGACTGCAGCAGGGCAGACTGACTAAGGAGAAGGGATCGAAGAGGAATGCTAACCCGGTACTAAAAAAATGATTGCTGAAGTCGGATGTGTTGGTCCGAAAGGTGCAAGTATCGCAGTCAAGCTGTAACCTATGACAGAACACATTCCTTTCTCTGGACTACATGTTGATACTTAGGCGCTTTCAGCGTTTGGTAGCGGGAGATCGAAAACGAACGAAGCCAAGCTAGGTCAAACCGTATATATGCAATTATAAAATATATATTCTGTACATTACGGGCGCCAGGTCGCCATGGCGCCAATACATTTTGCTGTGGCGCCTATAAATTGTAATGTAGTGCCTGATATTCCTGGATCAGTGCCATTTTTATTCGCACTATTTCTTCTATCGCGTATATTCAGCACTTCACATGCTCCTAGATTTCTACCTGGCTCTTAGATTTCTACCTGGCTCCTAGATTTCTACCTGGCTCCTAGATTTCTACCTGGCTCCTAGATTTCTACCTGGCTCCTAGATTTCTACCTGGCTCCTAGATTTCTACCTGGCTTCTAGATTTTTACCTGGCTCCTAGATTGTACCTGGCTCTAAGATTGCATACATGGCTCATAGATTTTACCTGGCTCTTTGATTGTTACTTGGCTCCTAGATTGCACCTGGCTCTAAGATTGCATATATGGCTTATCGATTTTTACCTGGCTTTTTGATTTTTACCTGTCTCCTAGATTGTATCTGGCTCTAAGATTGCATACATGGCTCATATATTTTTACCTGGCTTTTTGATCTTTACTCGGCTCCTAGATTTTGTACCTGGCTTCAAAATTTGTAACCTGGCTTAGATTTTTACATGGCTCCTAGATTTTTTACCTGGCTACTTGATTTTTTAAATCTAGCTCCTGATTGCATATATGGCTTCTAGATTTTAACCTGGCTCCTAGTTGTTTTTACCTGGCCTCTAAATGTGCATGGCTCTTAGATTTTTACATGGCTCCTAGATTGTAAATCTGGTCTCTTAGATTGTATATATGGTTCATAGATGTTTACCTGACTCCTAGATTGTATATCTGGCTCCTAGATTGTATATCTGGCTCCTAGATTGTATATCGAGCTCCTATATTGTATATCTGGCTCTAAGATTGCATACATGGCTCATAGATTTTTACCTGGCTCCTAGATTTTGTACCATGGCTTAAAAATTTGTAACCTGGCGTAGATTTTTACCTGGCTCCTAGTTTTTTTTTACCTGGCTACTATTTTTTTTTAAATCTAGCTCCTGATTGCATATATGGCTTCTAGATTTTTAACCTGGCTTCTAGTTTTTTTTTACCTGGCGTCTAAATGTGCACGGCTGTTAGATTTTGACATGGCTCCTAGATTGTATATCTGGTCTCCTAGATTGTAAATCTGGCTCCTAGATGTTTATCTGACTCCTAAATTATATATCTGACTCCTAGATTGTATATCTGGCTACTAGATTGTATATCTGGCTACTAGATTGTATATTGGCTCCTAGATTGTATATCTAGCTCCTAGATTGTATATCTGACTCCTAAATTGTATATCTGGCTCCTAGATTGATTGTATATCTGGCTCCTAGATTGTATATCTGGCTCCTAGATTGTATATCTGGCTCCTAGATTGTATATCTGGCTCTAAGATTGCATATATGGCTCATAGATTTTTACCTGGCTTTTTTATTTTTACCTGGCTCCTAGATTTTGTACCTGGCTTCAAAATTTGTAACCTGGCTTAGATTTTTACCTGGCTCTAAGCTTTTTTATCTGGCTATTAGATTTTTTATATCTAGCTCCTGATTGCATATATGGCTTCTAGTATTTAACCTGGCTCCTAGTTTTTTTTACCTGGCCTCTAAATGTGCATGGCTCTTAGATTTTTACATGGCTCCTAGATTGTATATCTGTCTACTAGATTGTATGTCTGGCTCCTAGATTGTATATCTGGCTCCTAGATTGTGTATCTGGCTCCTTGATTGTATATCTGGCTCCTAGATTGTATATCTGGCTGCTAGATTTTATATCTGGCTGCTAGATGTTTGTCTGACTCCTAGATTTATATCTGGACTCTTAGATTGAATATCTGGCTCCTAGATGTTTATCTGACTCTTAGATTGTATATCTGGCTACTAGATTGTATATCTGGCTCCTAGATTGTAAATCTGGCTCTAAGATTGCATGCATGGCTCATAGATTTTTACCTGGCTTTTTTATTTTTACGTGGCTCCTAGATTTTGTACCTGGCTCATAGATTGTATATCTGCCTCATAGATTGTATATCTGGCTCCTAGATGTTTATCTGACTCCTAGATTGTATATCTGGCTCTTAAATTGTATATCTGGCTCCTAGATAGTATATCTGGCTCCTAGATTGTATATCGGGCTCCTAGATTGTATTTCGGGCTCTTAGATTGTATATCGGGTTCCTAGATTGTATATCTGGCTCCTAGATGTTTATCTGACTTCTAGATTGTATGTCTGGCTCCTAGATTGTATATCTGGCTCCTAGATTGTATATCTGACTCTTAAATTGTATATCTGGCTCCTAGATTGTATATCGGGCTCCTAGATTGTATATCGGGCTCTTAGATTGTATATCTGGCTCCTAGATTATATATCTGACTCCTAGATTGTATATCTGGCTCATAGATTGTATATCTGGCTCCTAGATTGATTGTAGATCTGGCTCCTAGATGGATTGTATATCTGGCTCCTAGATTGTATATCTGGCTCCTATATTGTATATCTGGCTCCTAGATTGTATATCTGGCTTTAAGATATATCTGGCTCCTAGATTGATTATATATCTGGCTCCTAAATTGATTGTATATCTGGCTCCTAGATTGTATATCTGGCTCTAAGATTGCGTACATGGCTCATAGATTTTTACCTGGCTTTTTTATTTTTATCTGGCTCCTAGATTTTGTACCTGTCTTCACAATTTGTAACCTGGTTAGATTTTTACCTGGCTTCTAGATTTTTTACCTGGCTACTAGATTTTTTTAAAATTAGCTCATGATTGCATATATGGCTTCTAGATTTTAACCTGGCTCCTAGTTTTTTTTACCTGGCGTCTAAATGTGCATGACTCTTAGATTTTTACATGGCTCCTACATTGTATATCTGGTCTCTTAGATTGTATATCTGACTCCTAGATGTTTACCTGACTCCTAGATTGTATATCTGGCTCTTAGATTGTATATCTGGCTACTAGATTGTATATCTGGCTCCTAGATTGTACATCTGGCTCCTAGATGTTTATCGGACTCTTAGATTGTGTATCTGGCTACTAGATTGTATATCTGGCGTCTAGATGTTTACCTGACTCCGAGATTGTATATCTGGCTTCTAGATTGTATATCTGACTCCTAGATTGTATATCTGGCTCCTAGATTGTATATCTGGCTCCTAGATTGTATATCTGACTCCTAGACTTTTTACCTGGCTTCTGTGTACCTGACTCCTAGACCATAAATAAATATTTTATTCCTTGGATGCTCAAGATGTTGAAATTTAATGTAGACAACACTTCTTTGGTGGGGTAATTTTTTAATAAAAGGTTTGTCTCTCTGTATTCTACTAGCGGAGTCACGCCCTTTCCACCCCAGGCCGCAGTCAAATAGGTGATATCAGGACGTATTAACCAGTGCTTGAATGCGTTTGTTCGTCTGTATGTACTTATTATAGTTAGGGCTATCTCAGAGGTCAACCGCAACCAAAGTACAATGAAAGGGCTTCATCCAAGGGCGCATTTGAAAGGTGTGTAAGAGTCTGATTGTTGGACAGAGTAAAATGAAACACAGTGTGAGGTAAGGAGAAATAAGTGGAACCAGAGTTATGCTTCTTTTGGTGGAATGTAACTGCCGTTTGATATCCCCTGGCGTACTGAAGACGGTGGTCTGATTTCTTCTGCAAGCTTCATTTTAGGATATCCACTACGGCGATCACAGTGTCGATACCCACCTCTTTGACCAGACTGCTGCAGCGCAGCCTGTTTACTGATGCGAGACGAGGACGAGAGGTGATGTCTTGGTCAGTATGTTTTATCTGAACCTGACGAGAGGTGATGTCTTGGTCAGTATGTTTTACCTGAACCTGACGGGAGGTGATGTCTTGAACAGTATGTTTTACTTGAACCTGACGGGAGGTGATGTCTTGATCAGTATGTTTTACCTGAACCTGACGGGAGGTGATGTCTTGATCAGTATGTTTTACCTGAACCTGACGGGAGGTGATGTCTTGATCAGTATGTTTTACCTGAACCTAACGAGAGGTGATGTCTTGGTCAGTATGTTTTACCTGAACCTGACGAGAGGTGATGTCTTGGTTAGTATATTTTACCTGAACCTGACGAGAGGTGATGTGTTGGTCAGTATGTTTTACCTGAACCTGACGAGAGGTGATGTCTTGGTTAGTATATTTTACCTGAACCTGACGAGAGGTGATGTCTTGATCAGTATGTTTTACCTGAAACTGACGAGAGGTGATGTCTTGATCAGTATGTTTTACCTGAACCTGACGAGAGGTGATATCTTGGTCAGTATGTTTTACCTGAACCTGATGAAAAGGTGATGTCTTGGTCAGTATGTTTCACCTTATCTTGACAAGAGGTTAGTTCTTGGTCATTTTTTCTCCTGGCCTTGTCGAGAGTTAGTGCTCTTGATCAGAATTTTTCCCCTGACCCTGATAAAAGGTGATGTCTTGGTCATTATGTTTCACCTAACCCTGATGAAAGGTGATGTCTTGGTCAGTATGTTTCACCTGACCCTGAAGTAAGTCCATAGCTCCCATTTAAATCAATAATAAAGACGTAATAAAGATCGTCTGACAATCACCGTGCTCCTTCACCTTACCTGTATGATCTATTATAAGCCATAGTTCCTTTTCTGTATCTGTCTTTCTAACATTGTTCTCGCCCATTCTGTAATTATGTTCCATATTGGGTCTACCTATGAGGACGACTGTACATTTATCTATATTAAACTACATTTGCCAGCTTACAGACCATTCTTGAATTTTATCTAAATCCGACCTCACTATATACACTTCTACTTTAGATGACACACTACTGCATAGTTTTGTGTCATCAGAAAATTTTGGAATCATAGATCTCATATTCGCCTCGTCTCGTCTCGTCTCGTCTCGCCTCGTCTTGTCTCCTGCAACAGTTCCTATCCATCTCGTTCTTGGTCTGCCGCAGTTGCGTAGATCCTATCGCCGTGCGTTATAGGCGCACAGAAGTAGTTAGGTTGCATTATCGTTAGGTGGACCAATCACTTGATTTTCTTCCCATCAATTTACTTAGCATAGGGTTTTGCTTGAACGATGTTTCGTACTTCCCATTTCGCCATTCTGTCTCTCCTATTTACGCTGATGGTTTTCCGGAGACAACTCCTCTCACATGACATAATCTTTATCTGTAGTTGGTAACAGCGCATTGACATGAATATACTGTTGATCAACAGTCTTTTAGTGGGCATGTTTATATTTGAGTATTTCAATAACCGTGACAGCTATAGAATTCAACGACGTTCGCTATTTGGCACCGGATCTCAATTTCTCTGTCTAAATCTCCATTTTGTGGAAAACACTACCCATGTTCCTGCCCTTGTTTTATCTTAGTCCTGTTTACCACAAAATTCATGTTGTCAGATGGTCTGCTTAAATAAAGTTTGCTTTGGATGTGTTAATTTTCACAATGTATCTTTCGCAGTCAGAATTGATCGCAGTCAGGAGTAGCTGCGGAGTCTTCACTCTCGTATAGTAAGCATTGATCATTTGCAAAAAGTTCATTTAATTGATCAGCCTGTCCTTTATTCCTTCTTGGTAGAGCGCATGAACTGCACCGGTCAGTGACCCATAGCTGACTGCCAGCGTCAGGGCCAGAGAACCAGAGCTGCCAAAATCCTTCTACACCTCCACGCGGTGATCCTGGATAACAGGCTGGAAAAGAGTAGATTGGCTAAAGGGAAGGGATCGAAGTGGGAATGCTAAGCCGGCACTCAGAAAATGCTTCCTGATGTCGGATGTGTTGGATCAGCAGTCTGCACCAAAAAGAGTAGTGGTACAGTGAGTTCCATCCCACTGTAACATCCAAGGCAACGAGGAAGCAGACAGACTGGCAAAAGAAGGTGCAAGACTACCACAACCAGATTCTAGTGTGACCTACGAAGAGTGCAAAAAGTTTATTAGGGCCAGATAAATGGCCAAATGGGAAACAGAGCATACTGGCTACACAAAAAATGATGCTAACTACCAGCTGAACAGAAGAGAGCAGGTCGTGGTATTCAGACTCCGCACAGTCCACAACAGACTGAGGTACCATCTATTCAATAAACTGAAGATAGGTGGCACTGACGAATGCACCTGTGGTACAGGGAAAATGACCGCTGATCATCTGCTGCAAAATTGCCCGACATACGAGGACCAGAGAAAGCAAATGTGGCCATCACCAGTGGCAACACTAGACAAGCTCTATGGCAGTGTCGACAGCCTCAGGATGACAGCTGCTTTCTTCGAGCAAATTCAAGTTGACGTCTGACAGCGTACGAAGAAGAAGAAGAAGAAGAAGAAGAAGAAGAAGAAGAAGAAGAAGAAGAAGAAGAAGAAGAAGGATGTGCTGGATCGAAAGGTGCAAACATCGCAGTCAAGCTGTAAACTACGACACAACACATTCCATTCTCTGGACCACATTCTGCAACTTAAGCCCTTTTCAGGGTTTGGTAGCGGGAAATTGAGAACGAACGAAGCCAAGCCAAGTCGCTCCCTTTTGGTTTCCAGTGTTTTCTGTCCATTTGTGTGTTGGGGCGTAGTGGCGACAACACACTCTTGTCTAACTCCGGCTGTGTTCTACATTAAGTGATTGAACCCGGCAAAACTAAACCAAAAAAACCCCCCAAAAACCGCATTTGTTGCAGCCCATATGTAAAACGGGGCCCAAATTACATTTCGGCTAACAACATTTAAATAAAATAATAATAAAATCAACTCGTGATATGAGAAAAACGTTTAAATTTGAAAATAAAATTAAGTCAATGAAGTATGCAACAAACTTGGATTTCTGGTAAAATGAATATCAACCATTCCATCTATGTGACAAAGACTCCGCCAAAATCTTACAGAGGTGACGATCTCCAGAGTTTTCTAACATACCAGCATGCCTAGTTTTGTTATCGATTTGAGCCGGTCTGAGCCTAGTCCAACAATGTCTGCCAGTACAAGGTCATGAACAGTGGCACTTGTGGAGCTGATGGTCTTGTTTTAATTGTGTGATTACTCTGACCCTATATGTTATCGTCTGCCACCATTTACCGAGAAGTATACTAGAACTCATATATTTCTTCTTCTCCATCGTACGCTGTTTACAGCGATATACGTTGCACTGTTGTATTTTGTTAAGCCTGTGGCTCAGTGCATCCGATTTCAACAGGCGTTTCTGTAGGGATGCCCTCCTTAGCCTTTGGCTGTCCCTAGCCTAACTGTAAGGCAGTTTTTAGTCAGAGTTGTCTCTCTTATGAAAGTTGTCTTGCAGGACTATCGAGTCTTCCCCACTCGTGTCTATAGGGTTTGGCAATGATATGATATGATGGACTATGTTCTAGTTTGTACTATCCCGGAAGAGAGGCAGTCCAGTGTGACTGTATCTCAGGATCGTCACATCCTGCCAGGAACGTAGCATGTGCATGTGGAACTCATATATTTAAAAGAGCAGAGAAGAAAGTTAGTATTATCCACTCGGGAATCCGAAACCTGACTCTTTAGGTCGAGACTCGATGATCGTTGCTGCTCCCTCTCAAATAATGGCATCCATTTCTTTCATAAACGATGTGGTCCATATATGGCTTTTCTCATCGCGATACAGATTATCCGTAATTTGGGCGGAGGTGGGTTATGTCGTCGTTCTGCTCTTCTCGTGGAGTCGACATACCCGGAGAACATGTTCTAATGTCTATATCTTTTCTTCAAATGGGCACATGTCTGCGTGACCCATTTTTTATGTATTGAACAGGTGATTCTCCAGTAGGAAATTGTCAATTCGCAGTCTGAATATTGTCACTTGTTCATTTTTGTCGTAAGGCATAGTTTACTTCTGTTATATTTTATGTTATATTATACTTCTGTACCGTTTACCTTTGATGTTCAATTTGGATCATTGTCTTTATTTCTTCATATGTAGCTTTGCATTCAGTTTGTTGATTATGGAAAAGTCTTTGACAGCTTGACAAGGGATACATTTTGGAAACTACAAATGGACTACGGGGTTTAAACAAAAATCTTACCAGCATAATAAAGCCGACGTACGAGAACATTCTATGCTGAGTTTAGCACAAAAAACTACTCACATAATCATTTAATTTCTGATGTTCGTCAGGGCGGTCTTCTATCACATTTTCTGTTCCTGCTGGCAGTTCAGTAGACTATGAACAGCCTATGAGATAAATGTAATCCAGTGGACGTTGTTTAAACAACTTAAAAACCTGGACTTTCCACATGATTGACACATCCTCTCTCACAACCAACCCCAAATCCAGAAGAAGACAGGAACACTAGACTGCTTGAGACAGCTAACGTGGTCTTCAATAATGTAGCATTATCTCAATCCAGCTTATAATAAAAATATGGACAGTTATTTCGGTCTGGGATTCACATGATGTGATAAAGCTAGTCCAATACGGTCACGGATTATTGTGATGACAAAATTGCTAACCCACCAAAGTCAAACTACATTTTTATCAGAAATATGACCGTCTCAGCATGGTCGTCTTAGCATGTCCGGCTTAGCAGTACCGTCTTAGCAGTACCGTCTTTACAGTACCGTCTTAGCAGTACCGTCTTTGCAGTACCGTCTTTGCAGTACCGTCTTTGCAGAACCGTCTTTGCAGTACCGTCTTTGCAGTACCGTCTTTGCAGTACCGTCTTTGCAGTACCGTCTTAGCATGTCCGCCTTAGCAGTATCGTCTTAGCGTGGCCGTCTTAGCAGTACCATCTTAGCATGTCCATCTTAGCATGTCCATCTTAGCAGTACCGTCTTTGCAGTACCGTCTTAGCAGTACCGTCTTAGCAGTACCGTCTTTGCAATACCGTCTTAGCAGTACCGCTTTAGCATGTCCATCTTAGCAGTTCCGTCTTAGCATGGCCATCTTAGCAGTACCGTCTTTGCATGGTCGTCTTTGCATGGCCGTCTTTGCATGGCCGTCTTTGCATGGCCGTCTTTGCAGTACCGTCTTAGCACTACCGTCTTAATATGTCCGTCTTAGCAGTACCGTCTTTGCATGTCTGTCTTAGCATGTCCGTCTTAGCATGTCCATCTTAGCATGTCCATCTTAGCATGTCCGTCTTAGCATGTCCATCTTAGCATGTCCGTCTTAGCATGTCCATCTTAGCATGTCCATCTTAGCATGTCCATCTTAGCATGACCATCTTAGCATGTCCGTCTTAGCATGTCCATCTTAGCATGACCATCTTAGAATGTCCTTCTTAACTGTGTGCACTTGCGTTAAGAAAAGGGCCAGTTGTGCACTACACGTAGGTGAGTTAACTGATATCGGTGGAAATCCCAACTACTGATATTTATTCGCTACGTTAATAATGCATTAAGAGGAGTCCCATTTTTGTTGCTGAAACAACTTGCAGAAACGACCTCGGACAAAGACATATATTCAATATATTAAGCAAGTTCACGGCTCATGTTGGGTTATCCTAGATAAATACTGTCTAGGAATTTGTGCAGATGATACTCCATCAATTGTTAGACAATTTTAAAATGTGTGTCATTGATAAATAAAGAAATCAATAATGTAATAACACCACACTGCTAACTTCATAGCGAAGTACTGGATGGAATAGCCATGGCAGAGAGTTGAAGGCTGTAAGAAACACAGTTGGGAAATAACAAATAACAGAAAAGAAAGGTTACACATATTAGAAGAAGAAATGAGAAAACTAATTTCTCGCAGAGGAGGAGCCCGTGCTATGGGGGAGGGGGAGTTGGTTGGTTATTAATCCAGCGGCCTATAAGCTCCTCTCCTTTGACCCAATGCCATATATTGGTATCTGCAAGTGTTTGTGAGCTGTTGTTTAGTTCCGTACAAAGTGTTCCATTTGTCTGGCCTCGGAGGAAGAATCTCTTTCCTAACACCGGCACGCGCCGGACATTCAAAAAGATGATATTCAACAGTTTCATAGAGATGTGTGCACAGCCGACACTCTGGAGTATGTTCTGGTTGGAGTCTGTTCAAGTGGCTGTTAAGTTGTAAGTGTTAAGTGCGAAGTCAGAAAACGGTGCTTTGGTCTCTCCTCTTCAGGTGGTTGATGATGTCTTTGGGACTTTGGATCTGTGGACTGTGTTTGTAGATTTCTTTCCCAGTAATTCTCATTGCCCATCTATTCAGTCAGGCCCCTTTGTTCGCAGTCTTCAGTAGTTGTTTGACTGTCTGTAGGGTTGTTGGTGTGTATTGAATAGACGGGTAAATCTAGTGCAATCTTCATTTGCGATCCAAACAAACCGGGCTCAAATAACTTGTGCTCAGTTTCACTGGGCATGTCGGGAACTTTTCTCGGTATAACACTCCTCTACTTACAGAAAAGATTAGTAAAACTACTGTACTGCCAATTCTGCTATAGTGGAACACGCACAGTTACACACACGTATCCATACACTGGCTAATACGTCCTGATATAGCCTAAAAGACTTCGTTGTGAGGTTGAAAGGGCGTATCTTCGCCAGCAGAATGTAAAAAGGCAAACTTTGAATAAGCCACCCCAAAATATACAAAAATGCTACACATAATATTTTTAATATTTTCGAATCGCAGCATGCTAAACTATCTTATTCAAAAGTTGCACACTGGTGGTTAGTTCATTTGTGAATCGTTTATTATACAGTAAACTCAATTGTTTGTGTATTAGTCTTTTGTATTTCTGGATTTAACTATATTTTGACTTTAAGTTTTAAAATGTGTATATTTGGAGAGCTAATCATTCTAAGAGCATGTGTACTTTGTTTTAATAATACAGATAGCCAATTGTTTGTTTATTGACACCAGCACAATAGGAAAAGAGTTCGGAAGGAAAACAGTTCTCTCAAGATCGTTGTCTTTTTATGTGCCCAAAGTATTTGAATTTTCTGTCAAGATATTTTCTTACTTTCCGTGTTCTAGGTACTACGACTACGTCACACTTCATTCTTACAGTATTCAGCAACGTGGATTGCTGTCGCTGGCACTCAGCAGGTCATCCATGCTACAGGCCTCCAGGAGGTTTGGCAGATCATCAGATGGTCCGTCCTGGTCTTGTGTTACTCCACATTCGCATGTTTTATCATCCCTGTATCTCTATTTTTTAGGGTTTTCCTGCATTGTGATACACCAGTTCGAATTCTATTTAATGATTTTCATTTTGCGTAGGGCAGGATATGTCCAGGAACAGATTCCTCCGTAACTCGATCAAGGGTACCTGTGTCAGCTGTTTACAACTTTCTATGTGTAGTTTTCCTAGACTAGTCTGTAGTTACTAGTTGACTGTAAAAAACTTTGTCTTGACTTTAGTCTTGCGCGCTGCACCTGATGTCCGAACATAGAGTGTCTTGTGTCATTTACCTGTTTTTCTCTTTCTATCTTTGACGACACTTCTTCGTATCTTTGGTGGCGCTATGCCGATTATGGGTTATATTTTTTCCGTTAGTGTAGGTTTTAAACATCCAGTAACTATACGGCCTGTCTCATTTATTGCTTTATCTATATGTTTGACATGTGCAGAGTTCTTCCAGACTAGTGCAGCGTACTCAGCTACAGAGAAACACAGAGCGAGAGCTGATGTTCTGAGGACATCTGGCTTTGCTCCCCATGTTGTGTTCGTCAGTTTTCATATTATACTATTTCTCGCATGTATTTTCTGTTTTTGTCTCCTGGCAATGTGCGGCATAGGACAGCGTGCCGTCCAACTCTACTTAAATGTATTTAGGGGCCGTGCTGTGCTATAGATTCTGTCCTTGCCATTTGATCTGTAACGTTCTGTTCGTCTCTCAATTTCTGAGATGCTAGGCACATACTTGAATTTTGTAAAAGTTTGGTTTGAGGGGATTTTTTGGGGTAATATAGAGCAAGAGCATCAAGGGCGTTTGTCAGTTTCTGTTCGACTTCTCCGAATCTATTTTCCTGGTCAGCTACTGCTGTATCATCGGCGTATATTAAATTTGTCACCTCTGTATCTATAGGTTGATCGTTGGTGTATATATTATACAGTATAGGTGCAAGGACACTTCCTTGTGTCAGCCCTTTTTTTTAACATCTCCACACCACATCACACCCCCCCCTCCCCCGCAAAGTGACGTAGAATCGCCTATTCTGTAGTATACATTTAATGAGGTTTGTAAGACGCCAGTTCTTTGTCATAGAATATATCTTGGCAAACAACTTCTGGTGATTTATGGTGTCATATGCTGCGCTTAAGTCAATAAAAATGACTCCTGTGATCTGTTTTCGTTGAACTTTATGGACCAGTTCTGCTCTATTATAATCTCTTGTCGAATGTCGTCATTCTTCTTGTTATTTGTTTCAACGGTGTGTCCCTTTCTATAACATTTCGACTTGAAGCACTAAACGTTTGAGTAACTGTCCATGTTTCATAGCTATATTCTGTAATAGGAAAAAGAGGATCTCAAAATGTGCACCTTTGTTGGTCTGATGGTATTCTGCCATTGCATCCTCAAATTGGTTTTTGTTATACAGCATGTCATTACTGTGCTACATCCCACATGAAAGCTAAAATCTGGGCGATAGCCCCCAAACCGATGAATACCGCTCTTTCTCTTTCTATATATAGCAATAGCTTTAATATACACTATTGGAGCGGGAATTACCGCACTTGTTGACACAATACATGTCATCCATTAGATAATTGTTAAAGTTTACCGTTTCAATGATTGTGATTGGTTCCTGTCTATCTTGCCGTACGGGAAGTGAATAAGTCACGGACCTGCTGCATTCATGGGTTGTGTGTATGTGATTTTCTGGTAAACATTCCCCTGATCTCTGGGTAGTGAGATTGGATCCCTGATCTCTGGGTAGTGAGATCGGATCGCTGATCTCTGGGTAGTGAGTTCGGATCCCTTATTTCTGGGTAGTGAGATCGGACCCCTGATCTATGGGTAGTGAGATCGGACCCCTGATCTCTGGATAGTGAGATCGGATCCCTGATCTCTGGGTAGTGAGATCGGACCCCTGATCTCTGGGTAATGAGATCGGATTCCTGATTGGATAAGGGTCTTGGATAAGGGTCTGACAGAAGAGACTGCAGAGCCCAGCAGCAAGCAAACTCAAAAGACTGACAGACCATCCAATGCATCAGAGAATAAATAGATTTGAAAATCGGAAACTAAAGCGGAGAAACTGCAGAAATAGCCAAAGCAAAGATGAGCGAAGACCCTATGATCACATTAACAACACCAAAGCCCATCCCTACTGTACGCAAACCTACCTGGAGGCAGCATATACTTCCAGAGGTGGTAGAAAATATACCAGGTATTGGAAACAAGAACAGCCAGACTGTAAAAGAAAGAAGAGACATAACCCTGAAGTACATAACGAAAAACTACCCAAGCATGGACTGGACCCATGCATACACCGACGGTTCTGTAACAAACACAACAGAGAACGGAGGGGCAGGGGTATTCCTGAGCCTACCAAATGGTAAAAAAATAACACTGTCAGTAGCAACTGGAAAATATTCAAGCAATTTCAGAGCGGAGGCAGAGGCACTGAGGGCTGCAGTAGAAGAAATGGTGACAGGCAAAAGAAATTAAAACCATATAGTCCTGTTTACAGATGCCCTGGCCGTAGCCACAGCACAAAAAAGCCAGAAACATACTGAACTTAATGATTTAAGAGCAGTACTCTATCAAATATGCCAGCAGTCCACGCCAAAAAGAGTAGTGGTACAGTGGGTTCCATCCCACTGTAACATCCAAGGCAACGAGGAGGCAGACAGACTGGCAAAAGAAGGTGCAAGACTACCACAACTAGATCCTAGTGTGACCTACGAAGAGTCCAACATGCTTATTAGAGCCAGAAACATGACCAAATGGGAAACAGAACATACTGACTACACAAAACACGATGCCTATTACCAGTTGAACAGAAGAGAGCAGGTCGTGGTCTTCGGACTTCGCACAGGCCACAATAGACTGAGGTACCACCTTTTCAATAAATTGAAGATAGGTGGCACTGACGAATGCACGTGTGGTACCGGGAAAGTGACCGCTGAACATTTGCTGCAAAACTGCCCGACATACGAGGATCAGAGAAAGCACATGTGGCCATCACCAGTGGCAACACTAGACAAGCTGTATGGCAGTGTCGACAGCCTCAAGATGACCTCTGCTTTTCTTCGAAAAAAATACAGGTTGACGTCTGACAGCGTACGAAGAAGAAGAAGGATCCCTAATTTCTGGGTAGTGAAATCGGACTCCCGTGTTAAGTGTCGATCACGTTGAAAATACATTGGCAGTTAGAAATCGAAAAAAAGTAGGTTTAACGGTCGCTGCCCGGACAAAAATTATACAAAAATCTACCCCAATTATTTTCACCTTACCCGAAAACTAGTAAGTAGCAGGAAGTTTTAAAATTGTTTGCATTTGGGTACCTGGCAACAGACAATAACATGCCTGTTTGAATACCAGTATTCCACGTATTCCAAGATACTTTCAAAGAAATATGAAATGTACATATAGCGGACACAAGGATCAACAAGCGGTCCCGGACATCTTTGATGCAAGATATGTTGGTCGGCACGTCAGTTTTTCTAATTTCTTTCTTACATGTTTTGAAGGTTGCTATGACGACGTGTCCTAGCTTACAGCAAGGTTGCGATATATGTGTCTTTCAGTCTGACACATCGAATTTTATTTGGCTTTCTGGATGCCGGGTAGCCCTTCCCACTACGATCCCTATTCTCTTAGACTACACTAGTGCTGCCTGTTTCCAGGGCCGCCGTTTGAATGCGGAATAGTGAATTGGTCCACTAGGATTCGCTGACCAAGATGCACGCATCCAGCTACCATTCCCTGATTGCTGTCAGCATATTCACTGCTGCATCTTCGACCCCCTCACAGAATATGGCTACTGTAACCTTCACAAAAAAAATCTTAAATTGCATCTGTATGGGACTCGCTACCCCATCATGTCAAATTCATTGCCATAGAGCCGCCACTGCAATACGTGGATAAATCATTCCTGTGAGGTGGATAGCTGAAGTGATAGTTCTCTTCTTCATTTCTAGCGAAAAGTAAAATCAATCACGGTGAATCATGTTTAATATTGCTACAGTGTAACACTGGTTCGACAAAACACTGCAAGTTCTCCATCTCATTCACAAAGGGGCGTTCTTTGGTGTGTTTTGATATTCCTTGACGCCTGGTTGAGCATACACATCCCTGCTTTATACTTCATTGTTACTATGATTATTATTTCTTATCTGGACATACGGAGCTTTAGTCCACTCTATTTTTTAATTGTCCTTTTTTTGTGTGTAATCGCATATTTCACCACGCGATGTCACTGACCTTGTGAGACACAATCCCATCATTCCACATTGTATCTCAGATTAGCCAATAAGATCCAAGTTCACAAAGAAATTGTATCACTCCTCGAATACAGTCTACAAAGTCGTCTGATAATGACGGTCGTGGAAAATATGTCGTTTCATCGATTATGATTTGTCATACGCTGTACTTTAGAATCTAAGACGGGTGACGTTTTAGTCTGTTCTCGTCCACAATAAGCCAGCGGCTGTACGTAATATAGGCCAAAAATATATATATATATTAAGCAGTGAGACCTAGTGGATTGAAAAGTAAAAAAAAACGTATCAAATTCTATAACATATAGCCTGGGATCAATTTTATCTGACATGGCCGGGGACGGCGTGGGCTAGTGCTTAAGTGACACGGCTCACAACCAAAAAGGTGCTGGGTTCGATCCCCATCACAGCACCGGCCGTTACCCCGGGGAAGCAAACCCTTAGAAAATGCAGGAGGAAGCAGGCCCTTACTTAAAATGCATGCTGAAGTCGGATGCACTGGACCGACAGGCGTAAAATAAAAACCACAGGGCAACGCACACCGCCTTGGGGATTAGTGAAAATAAGGCGAACGCCAACAAAAATTAAAAAATCTGACATGGCAATATCTTGTTTATAACATAGGTGAATCTATCTTCTCTGTCAAGGCTATATTTTTTCTAGAACATGGGTGAATCTATCTTCTCTGACATGGCTATATTTTTACTAGAACATGGGTGAAATCTATTTTCTCTGGCATGGCTATATTTCTTTCTAGAACAGGGATGAATCTATCCTCTCTGACATGGCTAAATTTGTTCTAGAACATGGGTGAATCTATTTTCTCTGGCATGGTTATATTTCTTTCTAGAACGTAGGTGAATCTATTTTCTCTGACATGGCTATATTTCTTTATAGAACATGGATGAATCTATATTCTCTGACATGGCTATATGTTCTCTGATAACGCTACTTTCAGTCCATAACAATTGAGCAGAGAACGATTGAAAAAAAAAAATGATCAGTCTTATTTTGTCAGAAACCTGAAACACAATACAAACAACTTGTTATCATGCACTTTCTCCCATCATGAAATGGTATGATAGGATGACTAATGTGAAACTGTTGGAGGGAATCAAACACACAGCAATGGTGCTGGAGATGTGGAGAATATGCAAGTGTTGGAATCGGCACAGCAAGAAAACCAGCTAACAACATTACGTTTGTGTCCGTTATGTAAGGGCCTATCTATTAACAAGGAATTAAATGGTCTGTTCTGTAAGGGTCTATCTATTAACAAAACATATGTTCTGAAAGGGTTTATCTATTAACAAGACATCTGTTCTGAAAGGGTCTATCTATTAACAAGACATCTGTTCTGAAAGGGTCTATCTATTAACAAGGCATCTGTTCTGAAAGGGTCTATCTATTAACATCTGTTCTGAAAGGGTCTATCTATTAACAAGACATTCTCCTTCCTGAAAAGGACTATCCATTAAAATGACATTCTCAGTTCTGTAAGGGACTATCAATAAATGGCGACCACGTGAGACGGGAAAGAATGTAAAAAGTGTACAAATGTGAAGACGGGATAGGTGGCGGCGGTATTTCCGTGACAACTCTCACGCGTAGACAAACATATTAATGGTGACTAACACGCACTTATCTTGGACCTCTGCTAACATTTCCAACTAAACCAAAATTAACTTCCGTATTGTGTCCCTCTTTACAGTCCCTAGAATTATTTTTCTTCTTTTGACATTTCTTTCTCCTCATTCTTCCGTACTATTTCTCCTTGTTTTTTCATCCTTGTTTAACCCCCATTCTTTTTGTCGTCTTACTTCTTTCTTCCTTCTTTCTTCCTAAATTCTTATTCCTTCCTTCCTTCTTCCTTTATGTATCTGCCCATCTTTTTCTTCTTCCCTTCTTTTATCCTTTGTCCATCCTTTATACCTTCCTTCTTCATCTTCCTCTCTTTCTATTCGTCTTTCTTCTTTCTTCTATATTCCTTCCTTCTTCGTCTTCCTTCTTCTTCTTCCTTCTTACATTCTTCTCCTTTCCTTATTCTTTTCTTCATTTCTTCCTTCCGTCTTCTTTTTCTCCCCCTCCCTTCTTCTGCTTCTTCTTCTCCCCTTCCTTCCTTTCTTCTTTTTCTACTCGTTCGCAACATCGAACAAAATGTGTGTACGTGAAGTCTCTCTGAATAAATGTTACTGTGATGGAGAGTCCGTCAATGTCCCAAGCCGCTTGCTGTGGAGTCCCGTCTCTGTGGACCAGTGCTCAGCACACAATTTCCCAAGCAAGTTGAAAAACAGTCTTGTATATATGTCTCAGCTGCTTGCCCGCGCGTACATATATGTGACAGAGCCAACTTTAGCCTGTGTACTTGACCATTTCATCTGCGGTGTTTCTGTTCTAGTTCCAACTTTATAGACTCACAATCTCTAATCTTCTTCTTCTTCTTCGCTCGTTCTCAATCTCCGACTACCAAATCCCGGAAGGGTAAGTAGCAGAATGTAGTTCAGAGAACGGAATGCGTTGTGTTGCAGTTTATAGATGGCTGCGATATTTGCACCTTTCGGTCCAACACATCCGACTTCAGCAAGCATTTTTTTAGTACTGGGTTAGCATTACCTCTCCGATCCCTTCTCCTTAGCCAGTCTGCCCTGCTGGAGCCATTTATCCAGGATCACCGCGTGGAGGTGTAGAAGGGTCTTGGCAGCTATGGTTCGCTGGCCCTGACGCTAGCAGTCAGCTATGGGCACTGCAGCTCATGCGCTGCTCAACGTCTTGATCCCCAATCTCTAATCGACTATTGTTCTCTGGGTGGAACAATCAACATAAATAGTATATTAACTCTCTGGGGATAAACATCACAAATTTAGCAGTTTTACATTCTCAGCCCCCATGACAGAATACATTTTGCAGTCCTGTCGAATGTATACCGACAAAAGAAGTGGCATTTGGCAACAGCCAGTGTCCATTCACATGGAAGCTGTACGGAAATGTACGGAGTCTTGAGTCGACTACTGCCTTTGTTTGAGTCATTGAAGTCGAGGTCTGAAGACGAACGAGGAAGAAGAAGAAGAAATTGAAAGTGTTTCAGTTGTGCTCACACACCGAAATGAGACTTGTCAAGTATAATATTTAGTTACTCGTGTGTTTCTTCGTCTTTCTTCTTCGTTTTCGTTCTGAAAAAGGACGTTGTCTCCTAGTTTACAGCGAGGCTGTGATATCTGCGATTTTCAACCCCAGACGTCCAATTTGAGCTGACTTTTTTTTAGCACTGGGTTTGCCTTTCCACTGCGATCCCTATCTGTTGGTAGGACTACACTAGTGACTAGTGCAGCCTGTTTCTAGGGCCGCCAAATGCAGATGAAATAGGGTCTTGGTCAGGTATGGTTCGCTGGCTGCTATCAGCTTATGAACTGCTAGAGGGTGCGGGCGGGGTAGATCATGAACAAAATGATGTGAACATTGGGAAGATGAAGATTGTTGTTGTTGATTGCGAATGCTCACAATGAGGCTACTCTTGTGTGCGCTTTGAAGAGGACGTTAATTGACGTGTTGCAGTAGCTTTCCTCACATCCCGAGCGTGCTGATGGTGGACCGGAGTCCTCCAGTCAGTTGTGCTATGCTTGGCTTCAGCTGCGTATCGCTCACTACTACGGAGATCACATCGACCCCTCGCTCCGTTAGCCAGTCTGCCATGAAAACAGCCCGTTTCCAGGGACGGCTTCTAGGAAGCCGAGTTGTGGGTCTTGGCTAGTATGTTTTGCCGCCTGACCCTGACTAACATGTTTGATCAGAATATTGTGCCTGACCAGACGTTAGTCTTCCTCCCCAAACGAAAGTAAAATAAATACCAAAATTATGTGGACGGCATTGGTTAAGGACTTCTAATCAGAAGCGGGAAACAAGTAGGCTCAGACCAACATACACATGAACAAGAGAGCCCGATACAAACATAAAAGAACTAACGGAAATGCAGAATTAACTGAAACGGGTGGCTAAGAACATGCTAGAATGTTGAGTGTATTTGTTAAAGACATGTGCTACAAATGGGATAGAAGGACATATATTTTATATACTGCCTCAGTCTCCCTCACTTACTCACTCACTCTCACGCACACACTCACTCCCTCTTTCTCTCACTCACTCTCTTTCTCTCACTCACTCTCTTTCTCTCACTCACTCTTTCTCTCACTCATTCTCTTTCTCTCACTCCCTCTTTTCCTCACTCACTCACTCACTCCCTCTTTCTCTCACTCACTCTCTTTCTCTCACTCACTCTCTTTCTCTCACTCACTCTCTTTCTCTCACTCACTCTCTTTCTCTCACTCACTCACTCACTCACTCCCTCTTTCTCTCACTCACTCCCTCTTTCTCTCACTCCCTCTTTCTCTCACTCACTCTCTTTCTCACACTCACTCTTTCTCTCACACTCACTCTTTCTCTCACTCACTCTCTTTCTCTCACTCACTCTTTCTCTCACTCACTCCCTCTTTCTCTCACTCCCTCTTTCTCTCACTCACTCTCTTTCTCACACTCACTCTTTCTTTCACTCACTCTCTTTCTCACACTCCCTCTTTCTCTCACTCACTCCCTCTTTCTCTCACTCCCTCTTTCTCTCACTCACTCTCTTTCTCACACTCACTCTTTCTCTCACTCACCCTCTTTCTCTCACTCACTCTTTCTCTCACTCACTCTCTTTCTCTCACTCACTCTTTCTCTCACTCACTCTCTTTCTCTCACTCCCTCTTTCCCTCACTCACTCACTCACTCCCTCTTTCTCTCACTCACTCCCTCTTTCTCTCACTCCCTCTTTCCCTCACTCACTCACTCACTCCCTCTTTCTCTCACTCACTCTCTTTCTCTCACTCACTCTCTTTCTCTCACTCCCTCTTTCCCTCACTCACTCACTCACTCCCTCTTTCACTCACTCACTCTCTTTCTCTCACTCCCTCTTTCCCTCACTCACTCACTCACTCCCTCTTTCTCTCACTCCCTCTTTCCCTCACTCACTCACTCCCTCTTTCTCTCACTCACTCTCTTTCTCTCACTCACTCTCTTTCTCTCACTCCCTCTTTCCCTCACTCACTCACTCACTCCCTCTTTCACTCACTCACTCTCTTTCTCTCACTCCCTCTTTCCCTCACTCACTCACTCACTCCCTCTTTCTCTCACTCCCTCTTTCCCTCACTCACTCACTCCCTCTTTCTCTCACTCACTCTCTTTCTCTCACTCACTCTCTTTCTCTCACTCGCTATCACTCTCCAACTCATTCTCTCTGTTAGGGATTTATTAGTTATACCAGGTCGTCATCTACTCTTTATGGTGTATCGCAGCCGACCTGTGATTTTCCGTAATTAGGTATGATTCTGTAAACTAATCTGAGTAGGGACATATTTTCTATTATCAGGCTACTTTCAATTACGTAAGAATATACGTCTTTAGTTCTTTACCTGGTAAATTTACGTGCAAAACTGACGAAGGCAAATTCATCAGAAATGGAAAATGTAGACGAAGGTAGAAGAGAATATAGGCAATGACAGAACCTGAAAACAGCTCCAGGGACTGAAATAAGTAGATAGATAAGATTGCTAAGACCAACTAGCTCTATTACAGCAAGTGCCATCGGCGATGAAGTGTCCAAGACTGTTTTGTAGGAGGGCTCGGCGTGTTGAGAGTTTGTGATTACGAAAGATTATAACCTTTGGAAATGGGAGGCTTGTGAAAATTGGTTAAGGTCACTAGGAGAGACAGTCGAAATGACAAAAAATCTTTCAGAGAGTTGGAACGGTGCCACGGGGGACTGAAATAGAAAGAGGATTGAATGGTTTCGTCAGATTGCAAAATTGCTCCTCTCTCTTAAACCTTTCAGTCGCTCGTGCCTATAAGAACAGGCAGCAAGGCTTCAAGTCAAGAGCATGACCAAGAAATGGATGGAATGATGGAGGTAAAGATACGCTACAGATGCAGGAATCGATCATATCAAAGACCATGCAGATGTCACACGATAGAAGATTGCACTTCCTCCCGCTATAGACTGACATTGGTGGTCAGATGGGCTTGGTTGAGATAGGATGGAATGGGATGAGGTGAGGTGAATTGAAGTCAAGTGAGTTGAGGTGAGATATGGATTAGGATGGGATGGGATGAGGTGAGGTGAGGTGAGATGAATTGAAGTTAAGTGAGTTGAGGTGAGATGAAATGAGATATGGATTAGGATGGGATGGGATAAGGTGAGGTGAGATGAATTGAAGTAAAGTGAGTTGAGGTGAGATGAGGTGAGATATGGATTAGGATGGGATGACATGGGAAATGGGATGAGAGAAGAGATGTAGTGGGATAGATTGGGATGGGATGGGATGAGATGAGATGAAATGAGATGGATTGGAACGAGATGAGATATGAAAGGAGGTGAGATGGGATGAGATGAGATGGGATGAGATTATATGGGATAGATTGAGATGGGAAGAGATGAGATATGAGAGGAGATCTTCTTCTTCTTCTTCTGCGTACACAGTCAGACAGTAACCATTATTTTTTCGAAAAAAGCGGCGGTCATCCTGAGACTCTCGCCACTACCATAGAGCTTGTCTTGCAGTTCCACTGGCAATGGCCACATCTGCTCTCTCTGATCCTCGTATGTCGGGCAGTTCTGCAGCAGATGTTCAGTGGTCATTTTACCAGTACCGCACGGGCATTCGTCGGTACACCCAGATATGAGAGGAGATGAAATGAGATAGATTAGGATGAGGTGATAAATTATGAGAATTAATGGGATGGGTTGGGGTGAGAAAGGAAGTAAAAATAGGGGATGGTATTAGATCGAATGGGTTGAAATTGCATGAGAAGATACCATGAAGCGACCAGATTTCTTGCTGGTCACAACTAAGAATAAATCCGAATATTCTTAAGCATCGCCCAAGTGTTACCGGGGCCCAAAAAAAGATGGAAGAAGAGTAACACTGTAACCTAACATAAATCTAATGGACGACTAAGGAGGGTTGGGCACGGGGCTTGTTTGCCCATCCCGTAGAAGCTTCAAGCCAAAGAAACCGATAGATATGGACAGGTCAACGTTTGATGGCTTGGCATGTATATGTTGACATATGCTTCAGAGGGAGCTGACAATGGTTTGATTGGGATGATACTTGATCGTGGGGGTTTAAATAGCAGTGGTAGAGCGCTTGCTTCTCACATCAGTGGTGCTGGGTTCAATCTCCCATTATATTAACTTGTGAATGGACACCTGTTAGACATCGAGGAATGGAACTGGCCACTCCACTTCATAACAAGCTGAGATCTAGTATAATTGAGTATCTAACACTCCAACCCCGACAGCAGGGTTTCCATGGGGGTCATCTCTATACGAAAGCGTATTGCGAACATAGCGTGAACACTATTCATTTGATGTGAAAGACAAGCTCTCTAACCGATTTGCCTATCTGAACTCCACTAACTCAATGTCTTTGGTTTCAGTCTAGTGATTCTCTCAATGTAAAAACCAGTGATCGATATTATTACGAACGTAATAGTGATTGAGTCATCACACAACCAATTTGTACACTGTTCGATTTTAGCCTGGCTAGTTCTTTATGCGAAATACCGTAACATGCTAAATATAACTTAACATGGATTACTACACTATTCGTTACATTTCTATTGGTCAGATTAGGAAGTGGTCTTATGAATATTAAACATGTTGTCGTCAGTTTCTAAATATAACACAGGACTATTTAAAAAAAATAATTTAAAAAAAAAACCCCCACAGAGAAGCTTCTGGGCTTTCCGCGGCTAAATTTAGAATCAACTCCCTGACGTGATCATGCAATTTTGTTACATGTGGGGTTTCCCCTTCTGTATACTTCTGTTTCCATGGATGCGTTGATGTGTGAAACTATTTATATAGTCGTGACTATGTTCATTTATTGATTAGTCTTCGATGCGAGTACGTTTGGGTGTGTATGTGTTTTAATCGTTGTGTATGTGTGTGTGTGTGTGTGTGTACATGTGCGCGCGCGTGTGCGTGCTCTGTTGTGTATCTGTATGTATGTGTATTCGTGCGTGTGCGTGGTCTGTTGTGTATCTGTATGTATGTGTATTCGTGCGTGTGCGTGCTCTGTTGTGTATCTGTATGTATGTGTATTCGTGCGTGTGCGTGCTCTGTTGTGTATCTGTATGTATGTGTATTCGTGCATGCTTCGGCTTAAGCCTATTGAAAAGATTGGAATGCATCTGGACTCGCACTGTCGACAGCGGAATACGTGATAAAGTCACATTTCATCAATCAACCATCCCTAAACCCCCCCCCCTAACGCCCCCCCCCCAACCGATATTGAACTAGATGAACCCATACAAGGTCGAGTTAGCGGGACGCTGCAGTTGTTGAGTCCATATAGTTCTTCTTCTTCTTCTTCTTCTTCTTCTTCTTCTTCTTCTGCTTCTTCTTTTTCTTCGTACGCTGTCAGACGTTAACTTGAATTTGTTCGAACAAAGCAGCTGTCATCATGAGGCTGTCGACACTGCCATAGAGCTTGCCTAGTGTTGCCACTGGTGATGGCCACATGTGCTTTCTCTGGTCCTCGTATGTCGGGCAATTTTGCAGCAGATGTTCAGCGGTCATTCGTCAGTGCCACCTATCTTCATTTTATTGAATAGATGGTACCTCTGTCTGTTGTGGTCTGTGCGGAGTCTGAAGACCACGACCTGCTCTCTTCTGTTCAGCTGGTAGTAGGCCTAATTTTTTGTGTAGCCAGTATGCTCTGTTTCCCATTTGGCCATGTATCTGGCCTTAACAGACCTTTTGGGAGTTCAAATAGGATGTGTGTACGGTTACGTCCGTGTCTATGCTTGTGTATATGTGTTTTAGATTGACAGATCATAATGTGGTTGCCACGCATACGAAACTGTCTGGGTTCCTGCCACAGCATCAACCCAGTCTAGTCTACCCAGTGATAATTGACTAACTAGCTTATAGTTAGCGATCGAAGGCAAGACAGCGAGGAAGAGTACTAGTCACTGGCATCATGACTGTTAAGTGCCCAACAAATGAGGATCCTGGTAAGTCCATATGGTCATCACCATGTAACCCCAATCTCATTTTTGATTTTGTTGTATATATGTAATGTAATGTTATGTTATGAAATGTAATGTAGTCTTATGTATGTGTCTATGGTTAGTTATGTTGTAATATTATGTTAATGTTATGTTTATATATATATATATATATATATGTAAGTGCGTGTGTATTTATATTTATATCTTCAATGTCATTTATGTAGACGTACTAAGAAGAAAGTGGACGAGCAGAACAAGGATAGGGGGAAGAAGAGTGTGAAGATACTTAAGGAGAAACGGAATAAGAAGAAGGGGTATACGGTAACCTAGGGGTTATAATAGATCATACAGGAAAGGTGAGTGAGAAAGTTAAGGCAGCAGTGAAAAAGGCAAATGCAATGTTAGGTATGATAAAAAGAAATATTAAACATAGGAGCAAGGAAGTGATAGTCAAACTGTATAAAGCATTAGTTAGACCTAGATTGGAGTACTGTGTACAGGTATGGAGTCCTTATCATAGAGGGGATATAAACATTCTGGAAAGAATACAAAAATGAGCGACAAAGATGATAGTGGGATTCCAGAATTACAGTTATGAGGAACGACTCAGAAAAACCGGCCTACAGTGTCTCGAAGAGAGAAGAATTCGTGGTGACTTAATACAGGTTTATAAGATGATCAGAGGAATCGATAAATTAGACTATAACAAGTTTTTTTAAATACAGCCACCTACATTAACACGAGGGCATAGCTACAAGCTGACTAAAGAGAGGTCCAGATTAGATATTAGGAAATATTGTTTTAGTCAGAGAGTGGTGTCTACTTGGAATGCATTGCCAGGGGAGGTAGTGGAGGCAGGGACAGTTAATGCATTTAAGAATAAACTGGATGCGCATAGCTTTTAGAGCAAGGTGATGTAAATGTAACTGGTTGTATACAGACTCTGCAGGGTCTTCTAAACCAGTATAAGGACGTTAAGTATAACGAAGAATGGGAAAAAGATCAAGAACGAAAAGAATATGGAGAATAAGAAGAAAGAGTAGGATAATAAAAATAAGAAGAATAAAGTGAAAAAAATATTTAAGAGAATTAAGACAAAAAATAAACTAATGGTATAATGAGAAAAAGAGCACGGAAAAAAGAATGAAACAAGGAAGAAAGAGTATAATATTAAAGAGAATATCAATAAAGGGAATAAGGAGAAATATGAAGGCAGAAAGAATACGGGGGGGGGGGGGCTGGGGTGGGGGAGGAGAATACAAGGAATAAGAAGAAAGAGTAGAACAATGAAGAGAAAAATAACGAGAATGAGAGAAAGAGTGGAAGAATAAAGAGAAGGAAAATAAGTAACATGAGAGTAGGGAGAAAAAGAATAAATTGTATAAGAATAAAGAGCAGAAGCATCAGTAGATGAAGAATACGCAGAAGAAGAATAAAAAGACGAAATGTGCAAGAAAGAGAACTATGAGAAGACGAATAACGCAGAAGTTGAATAAAAAAACGAAGAGAGAAGGAAAAGAAGAATAGAGAAATGACGAATTGAAGGGAATAAGGAGAATTAAAATAAGGCGAAGAAGGAGTAGAAAAATAGAAAGAAATAGTAGAGGAATAAAAAGGATAACGTGGAATAAGACTCCCTACAGAAGACAACAGCTTCTGTTATGGGTCGACCTTGACCCTAATCCAAGCGCGACTGCATTGTGTTAGAAGCAGAAGTATTTTAAGCGTCTAGAATTTTCCACCAGAAAGGAATGACGTTTTAAACAACGGTGCATTTCGTGATAAACCAAAAGCGTTATATGCAGACGATTTAATATAGAACTTTAACAAAACCGAAACTTCTGTATCATAGAGAATGTGTTTACAATCACCGACTTCCTGGACAACCTTGACACACACACACACACACACACACAATTCACGACTTTGCTTACAGCTTCCTTTGCCCCTGTATGACTTTCGGGAATGAATTCAGCTATAAAAATAGCTCTTTTTTTACGGTTGCTGTGAGATATTTTTAGCCCGTGTGATACGCCAAAGAGGATGAAAGTAAAAGAAAGTTCTTGCTTAACCCGGTATCGCTATGATGAAATAATTATGTGGCTGTTTTAATGCTTAAAAGATTTTTATTTTTAAATACTGCATTATTTAAGTTGTGTACAATTTATTGTACATTATTTTATATTTGTTATTTAAACTAATTATGATAATAAACGCCGGGGTCTTTGTGTATGACAAGGACAAGAATAGCACCACTGCCCCACACAGAGCATGTCGTAAGATGCGACTAACTGTGTGCCATGGCATAACACCGGCCATGGTTAGGTGGTTTGTTAGAACAGCATAGATGGCTCCTAACAGGCTGCGGGTCTACTTTGCTCTAGTGTTTGAGTCTATTAACATGGACTCGCACATCGGTTAACCACACTCCGTAAGCGCTTGTCCCAACGCAGCGGAGTATTAAGCTGCTCGAGTCTACCCCGCTAAGCAGGAAACCCTTTTCCCGGCTACATCCAGCTCCTACCAGAGCTGGGACCTGCACAGGGGCAACTACTCCTGTAGAAGTACAGGTCGACTAAGAACTGAGAAGAAGAAGGCGTCTTCAAAGTGTAATGGCAGAGCACTCGTTTTCACTGCAATGTAAGGGGTTCAACTCTCGCTACAGACACGCCCCAGTCGACCCAGCTGTAGAGGTTCATATGTAAATGGGGACCTGACCTGCGGTTTGGGAATGAAAGGCAACGAGGAAGGGGAACTAGCTGACGTTCTTAATGCTTTATCCTCGACAGCAGTGCTTGTTATTAAAAATAAAAATAAAACACTGAGGTAGTCGATGCGTTTTTAGGCCGAGGAGTGCAGGCCGCGTGCCACTGCTGTCGTCACGTCGTGTTAGGTTATGTTTGTTTATTTCACCTGATACAAAAAAAACAACAACAGCCCGGAGTTCGATCCGCTGCCCTCCTTTGTCAACAGGCAGGCATGCATGCATCGAAATCACTAGACCACGTGACAGACTCCAGAACACATCCTGCAAACATGTCAACTGCACCATGGCTCTCGTGAGAAGACCTGGCCCGAGGAAAGAAACATACAAGACTAACTGTGGGGAACCATTGAAGACCTGCGACTGACAACGAGCATACGAAACCGAACGGAAAGAAGAAGATACTGGTTTAGAAGACGCTACAGTGTCTATTTACAACCATATTATATTTTTACATTATTTCCCATTGATGTCTCAAAACTTTAAAGTCGTGTTTATGTGTTATGTCGTACTAAATTCGTGCAAATACGACATTTGTATCCTGCAAAGCTATGCACGACTCGTGGATATCACCCGAACAGATGACACAAGGCTGATGAAACCTCGCCAAACTGTTACAGGCGCGGTCACGCCAGCGAAGTACGTGGCTTAATAACACGCGGTGGCATACGCGGTGACTGTTCATTCGTTTCACAAACTTGCCAAATTCGGTTTGTGCTACGTGTTCCTCTAGCTGGGCAGCTGCAGTTTGACGACACTTCCAGACGTTTCCACGTACGTGACCTGAGCAAGATGGGTTGGGGTCGATTACAAGCGTACGCTATGCGTGGGGCGAGACCGGGGAAGTATCGAAAACATCGGTAGGTGCTTGTAAGTCTGCACGACAGCGCCATGATAGTTGGGCCAGCGTTTCTCAACTTATAAATAGAAGTGTAACCGCGAAGTTATTGTTAGATCTCCTGGAATTCCGCCATTACTATTATCAAATGTACACATGACACTCCGAAACCGGTCCGTTCCAATCGAGTCCGTTGTAAATGGATACCTAACTTACGGTTTAGGACAGAAGAGGCAGTGACGAAAGGAACTGACTTCTTCTTCAGCATCTTCTTCAGCCTCTTCGTTCTTCTTCTTCGTTCTTCTTCTTCCTTCTTCTTCCTCTTCTTCATTCTTCTTCTTCTTCATCGTTTTTCTTCTTCTTCATCGTTTTTCTTCTTCTTCTTCAACTTCTATATCTTCTTCGTTCTTCTTCATCTTCTTCTTCTTCGTTTTCAATCTCCCGATACCAAGCCATGAGATGTGCTTTGAACGTAGCAGGACGTAGAACGGAATGCGTTGTGTCGTAGTTTACAGCTTGACTGCGATATTTACACCTATCGGTCCAACACCGCTTCAATAGTCGTTTTTGAGTACGGGGTTTGCTTTCTATTTTTGACCCCTTCTCCTTAGCCAGTCTGCTCTGTTGCAGCCTGTTATCCAGGATCACTGCGTAGAGGTATAGAAGGGCCTTGACAGCTGACCCTGACCGTAGCGGTCAACTTTCGGTCGCTGACCACAACAGCTCATGCACTGAGAAAGCTGTGACCTGGTACTGTTGTCACAATCCTTCCAAAAGTCCCCCGGTACTATTGTCACACACCATCTCATAAAGCTGTCCCCCGGTACTGTTGTCACACCCCATCTCATAAAGCTGTCCTCTGGTACTGTTGTCACACCCCATCTCATAAAGCTGTCCCCCGGTACTGTTGTCACACCATATCTCATAAAGATGTCCTCTGGTACTGTTGTCACACCCCATCTCATAAAGCTGTCCCCCGGTACTGTTGTCACACCATATCTCATAAAGATGTCCTCTGGTACTGTTGTCACACCCCATCTCATAAAGATGTCCTCTGGTACTGTTGTCACACCCTATCTCATAAAGCTGTCCCCCGGTACTGTTGTCACACCCCATCTCATAAAGCTGTCCTCTGGTACTGTTGTCACACCCAATCTCATAAAGCTGTCCTCTGGTACTGTTGTCACACCCCATCTCATATAGCTGTCCTCCGGTACTGTTGTCACACCCCATCTCATATAGCTGTGACCTAATATTGTTGTCACACCCCATCTCATAAAGTTGTGACCTGGTACTGTTGTCACACTCCCTCACATGAAGCTGTGACCTGGTACTCTTGTCACACTCCCTCCCATGAAGCTGTCCCCTGGTACTGTTGTCACACTATCTCATAAAGCTGTGACCTGGTACTGTTGTCACACTCCCTCACATAAAGCTGTGACCTGGTACTCTTGTCACACTCCCTCCCATGAAGCTGTCCCCTGGTACTGTTGTCACACTATCTCATAAAGCTGTCCCCCGGTACTGTTGTCACACCCCATCTCATAAAGCTGTCCTCTGGTACTGTTGTCACACCCAATCTCATAAAGCTGTCCTCTGGTACTGTTGTCACACCCCATCTCATATAGCTGTCCTCCGGTACTGTTGTCACACCCCATCTCATATAGCTGTGACCTAATATTGTTGTCACACCCCATCTCATAAAGTTGTGACCTGGTACTGTTGTCACACTCCCTCACATGAAGCTGTGACCTGGTACTCTTGTCACACTCCCTCCCATGAAGCTGTCCCCTGGTACTGTTGTCACACTATCTCATAAAGCTGTGACCTGGTACTGTTGTCACACTCCCTCACATGAAGCTGTCCCCTGGTACTGTTGTCACACTATCTCATAAAGCTGTGACCTGGTACTGTTGTCACACTCCACTAATTTAGATCTCTATTTGTCTGATTGATGTCTTAGTTGTGTTTTCTGGCATCCATTGTCTGCCCTCTTCCATCCACTCACTGACTCTTTTCTTGTACATTAACGGTTAAAGCAAAAGGGTACTTGCGTATTATTTCACCTCAAATAAAACAAATATAAATTTTTATCACCGAATTTTAGGTAGTGACGTCACAGAATAGTCCACTTTTTAACTGTTCTGGATGTAAAATATTCTGCAAGAATAGAAGAAAGTTTCTGCCTCCGCTTCTTTGTACGCTAATTCATGCTGTCTTAGATATATATTACTTCAATCCCTCAACGTTAGTCCACGATAAGGAGAGTAGCATCCAGTTTCTACAGCAGTATGGCATTATCCATGCTGCCAGACTATGTAATAACAACCATTATATCTAACTCAAATCCTAACCCTAATTCTAAACCTAACCATAAACCTAGCCATAACTCTGAACCTAACACTAACCATAACCCTAACCTTCCACAAAACTTAATATAACCATCTTTTCTGCACTTATTTCTTTATCTAAGTCCCTACTTATTTTTTTGAAAAAACAGACATGGACCTGTCCTCCCGTTAACCAAAAATGGAATGTCCCTTTACAGTCATCGGCTGTCAAATACGTACGATGGTAACCAAGGGAACTCTGTTTGGGGTGAATTAAGACGAAACTACCAGCAAAAGTACCAGGTTCACATTGTTTCTAGTGTATACGTAATTGGTGCCTCTGAAGCCAAGATGCCAGATCTTTCGTTCCCCTGACATCCAGTAGATCCACACCAGCCCCTGCAGCTTTGATGCCTCTACAGCTGTCATCCACTGATGCCGTAGCCAGCCCTAGTGTACCTTCCGAAGTAGTGATTGGGAGTTTGACAAGGTGACTGCACCTGATAAATAACGCCCAGATAGCCGTATGTGCGCTGCAGTCACTGCTTCCATGTTCTATCTGGCACTTGGGGTTGCTATGCCCTGTCTGCCCTCTCCATCTCGCACTAGAGGTTGCTATTATATATGCCCTGTCTGCCCTCTCACTCTGTGTACTATCATATTTCAGCTGGTTAACTTCGACCTCTGCCCTCCCTTTGCACCACCCTCTGCATTCCCTGACTATGGTTATGCTGACTCTGTTGTAATCTTACGTTCTATCGTCAATATCGACCCATTCTTCTCCCTTGACTATCATCTCACCTGTGGTCACCTGTCCAATATTTCTCTCTGCCTGTGCCATCCATGATCTCCACTCTTGATTCTTGGTTCCTTGATGTCTAAGGTATTATTGTGCAGGGGGTGCCTCCGGTTTGTTGTAACCCTCGTATAGACTTTTGGCATGTGCTAATTTATATATGGATGCATACAGAAGCCCCAGCATGTACCGCATCTTCAAGATCTGGGTATCCCCATTGCGTCCCTCAACCAATCGTACCCATTCATGTTAGATACGTTCCCAACCATTCACACATTAATCTTGATCGTGTGAGAATGCCCAGTTCCTAATCAACAACTGACAGTACCAACTGACGGTACAGGATGAAAAGTAGTCGTTGTTCCAAGGTTGTCGCTTCCATGGTCTTGAGTGCTCCCAGAACTCGCTTGCATCTCAGTGTGATCTGGTCCACGTGGAATATGAAAAGCTGCGATTAAAGGTCGCCGCCACGTATTTCAGACTGTCTCGTCAATGGCACATCCATCAATGGTAACATCTTGAAGGGCAGCATTCACTATAGAGTTGTTCAAAGAAACCACATCATGCATGCCTTGTTAGGATTGATATGGGAGCTGAAATCCGCACAATATTTTGAGATTACCTGCAAGGTTTCTTGGATGTCCTTGACCATTTCATGCCATTTTTAGCCAGCTGTGTACGTCAGCATGTCGTTTGCAAATGGTACTGTTCGACATGGCCTTTTTGGCTTGATTTTTGGCCACCTCTATTGTTAATGTTATGTTTAGATGTATATGTGTGTATGTGTGTGTGTGTATTTATATCTTCAATGTGATTTATGTAGACGTACTAAAAAGAAAGTGGAAGAAGAGAACAAGGATATGTACAAGAAGAGTGTGAAGATTCTTAAGGAGAAACAGAATAAGAAGAAGGGGTATACGGTAACGACGAATTGGAAGAAAATCAAGAACGAAAAGAAAATGCAGAATAAGAAGGGGTATACGGTAAAGAAGAATGGGAAGAAAATCAAGAACGAAAAGAAAATGCAGAATAAGAAGAAAGAGTAGGATAATGATACGTTGAAAAGTTCTTGTGAGAGTTGAGAACCGTCCTGGTGCGGTTCTGGGCATATACACATATGCTCAGATGTTAAAGAGATCCAAATCGGAGTTCAAGTGCTTTCTCCACCAAGGCACCTGATATCCAACACAGCAGTCATATCCAACACAGCAGTCATATCCAACAGGAGTCATGAACTGATTTCACAGTGGTTTTAAACATTGCATCAGGTCCCTAATTCGACCCGATTGTATGCATCTTCGAGGTCTAAAGAGGTGGCGGGTGTGTGTGGGGGAGGACTCAGTGGTCTCGAGGTAAGGTGTCCGCCTCGGGTGCCGGAGGTCACGTGTTCGAATCACGGTAGAGACCGAGAATTTGTTCACGTGGATCTTCTGGTACAAATTCCTCTGATCTCTTGGTAATGAGATCGGACTCCCGTGTTCGAGCACGTCCAAAATTCATTGGCAGTTGGAGATCGAAAAGAGTAGGCTAAACGGCCGCTGCCCAGACAAAATTCAAATTAAAAATCAACCCAAATTATTTGTATCCTACACAGGTGGTTTGTTAAGAGCAGCTATAGAAGTCACCTAGCTGACTGTAGGTCTTCTTAGCTCTAGTGTTTTATTCTATTAAGATGGACTAGCACAACAGTAAAAACCACTCTCCAAGAAACTGGTTGTATACATACACTGAAGAGTATTCTGAACCAGTATAAAGATGTTAAGTTAAGTTAAAACAACTACAGTCGTTTTATGTTTGTGCTGAAGCCCGCATATACATGATGTGCAAATGCCCCAGCATTATCCCATGTCCACTACGTTGGTATGTAACTGCTGTGAATGGGATCACATTATAGATAAGACATTAGGTTTCTGGCGACTTTCCTTTTGAGGACCTTACCATAGCTGTTATGTAGAATGATAGTTATATAGCTACTGAGGAACGTGGAATCATTGCTATGTTTATGGAGTGGGTGCAGATTGCAATGTAGCCAGTGGTCTGGCACTGATGCTTTCTCTATACTGATATTGAAATCTTTCCAACAATTTCTGATCTGTCTCACTCAGCTGCTTAATGTGACACTAATGTACTCCGTCGGGGCCTGGGCTTTGTTCTTGTCATATATCTGTCACCCTCTACTAACTATTCTGTCATATTTATGTCTCCCATCTCACTAACTATTCTGTCATATTTATGTCTCCCATCTCACTAACTATTCTGTCATACTCATGTTCCCTATCTCACTAACTATTATGTCATATTTATATCCCCACCTCACTAACTATTATGCCATATTTATGTCCCGCATCTCACTATTATGTCAAATTTATGTCCCCCATCTCACTAACTATTATGTCATACTCATGTCCCCCATCTCACTAACTATTCTGTCATATTTATATCCCCCATCTCACTAACTATTATGGCATATTTATGTCCCCCCATCTCACTAACTATTCTGTCATATTTATGTCCCCATCTCACTAACTATTCTGTCATATTTATGTCCCCATCTCACTAACTATTCTGTCATATTTATGTCCCCATCTCACTAACTATTGTCACATTTATGTCCCCATCTCACTAACTATTGTCACATTTATGTCCCCATCGCACTAACTATTATGTCATACTCATGTCCCCCATCTCATTAACTAATATGTCATACTCATGTCCCCCATCTCACTAACTATTCTGTCATATTTATGTCCCCATCTCACTAACTATTATGTCCTATTTATGTCCCCATCTCACTAACTATTATGTCATATTTAAATCAGAATTCCCAATAAGAGCGCAAGGTTTGACCAAAATTTCCCGAGTTATGTGTAGTAAGTAATTTATGGTTTTTCCGATCTTAATCAAGAGTGACGGATGTAAATTAGAAATGCTGTGTCGTCACAATACAATAAAGTCTGATGCCCTGTACGCTATCTACAATATGTGGTTTGTAGTAAGATCATTATTCGAACAGTCGGAGATAGTGGTCCCAAACTCCCTCCCCCTCCCCGCCAATCCTCTCCTCACCTTTGATACCCTACACTTTCCATACGGGAGGAGGACAAACAGGGTGGGTGATTTCCCCAAGTTGAGAGCCCCTGTTCTTTACTCTTCATTCAAACCTGGGATACTTCTCCGATACTCCTAGATTCCTGCCTGTATGAATGCCATGGTTTGGCAGTTAAATTCTCCTATAGTCTATGATTGAGGTAGTAAACGACCATTTGCTTGAAAAGGTGTGCCTTACTTTACGGGAATCCAGAATCCTGACAGTCAACAGAAGAATAGAAATGAACTCTTCCAACTCGCCTGACCTGCGACATTGTGAAGCCCGACCTTTGAGCTCTGAATACCAGGATGTAAACACCACACCAAAACACCGCGCATTGCTCGGGTTCAGTTCTGGGTCGAGGACGGTTAACCTTCCTCGTACCTAGGTTTATTTGGTCCTAGTCTCTGATTTGCATTTTGTTCACTCCTAATGGATAGCCAAAGCTAAACGTCACTATCAGGTGCACCATACTGACCAAAATCCCCAGTTCTCGTCCGAATAGTGCTCATGGAAACATGCCTAGCTACTAGCAATCGCTTCTCGACATTTTGGCTGAAACCAAACATCAAATACTGTAGTAAAACTGCTTCTTGGCTGTAACGGCTGTTGTTTGTGAATGACCACAATGCGTAGGTTTACTCTGTCGTGCGCTCTGAAAAGGACGTTAACAGGCGTGCTGCAGTAGCTTTCCTCACATTCGGAGCATGCTGGAGGTGGACCAGGAACCTCAAGGCGCTTGTACTATGCTTGGCTTTATCTGCGTGTCTCTCACTAATAAGGGGATCACGTCGATCTCTCACCTTGTTAATCAGTCTGCCATGAAAACAGCCCATCTTCAGGGATAATTACGAGGAAGCCGAGGTGAGGGTCTTGATCAGTATATTTTGCCTGACCCTGACTAACATGTCTGATCAGTATATTTTGCCTGACCCTGACTAACATGTCTGATCAGTATATTTTGCCTGGCCAGACGTTAGTCTTCTTTCCGGCCGTAACGGCCAAGTTGAAAGCTATAACTCATGGCCCAATTAAAAAATGAATGATGATTGACTACATCACTTTCTCCCCTTGTCATCATCATCCTCATCATCCTAGTCATCATCCTCGTCATCATCATCCTCGTCATCATCATCCTCGTCGTGATCATCCTCGTCATCATCATCCTCGTCGTGATCATCATCTTCGTGATCATCATCTTCGTGATTATCATCCTCGTAATCATCATCATCCTCGTCATCATCATCATCCTCGTCATCATCATCATCCTTGTGATCATCATCTTCGTGATTATCATCCTCGTAATCATCATCATCCTCGTCATCATCATCATCCTTGTGATCATCATCCTCGTCATCATCATCATCCTCGTCATCATCATCATCCTTGTGATCATCATCTTCGTGATTATCATCCTCGTAATCATCATCATCCTCGTCATCATCATCATCCTTGTGATCATCATCCTCGTCATCATCATCATCCTCATCATCATCATCATCGTCGTCATCATCATCATCCTCATCATCATCATCATCGTCGTCATCATCATCCTCGTCATCATCATCCTCGTCATCATCATCCTCGTCATCATCATCATCCTCATCATCATCCTCATCCTCCTCGTCATCATCATCCTCGTCATCATCATCATCCTCATCCTCCTCGTCATCATCATCCTCATCCTCCTCGTCATCATCATCCTCGTCATCATCATCATCCTCATCCTCCTCGTCATCATCATCCTCATCCTCCTCGTCATCTTTGTCATCATCATCATCATCCTCGTCATCATCATCATCATCAAGTCTTTGAGTCTTAGGACTGGTTTGTAAGCTCACGATTATCTGTCCATTTCTGACCTCGGCTGCCAAATGGTCAGCATGTCTTCACCGCCATGTTTCTCTATGCTCGTGTCAAAAAGGTATTTCTTGGTCTGCACCTTCCTCACTTAAATAGTGGTCCTTCTGTCCAAGACTTTCTTTACGGGCTCTAATGACGTATGTTGTGGACGAGCCATGCAAGTCGTTGTTTTTGTATGTTTTGTAGCAGCTTTATTTTCTCTCCCAAGCCCTCCAACAAACCCTTTCGTTTGATTTTCTCTCTGTCCAGCTCACTTTATTCATCCTTCGGTAACACATTAATCTTTCGGAAAAAAATAATCTTTTGGTAACACATTAATTTTTCTGTAACACATTAATTTTTCTGTAACACATGAATCTTTCTGTAACACATTCATTTTTCGTTAACGCATTATCTTTCGGTAATACATTAATCTTTCGGTAACACATTTCAAAAACTAAATATTTCTCCTCTCTTGTTTATTGTCCATTATTTTCAAGTGGCCTAGTTGTGAGAAACTCGCTCGGTTTTCCCTATCCTAACGCACCGGGTTCGATTCATACCGTGTCCCGTTTTGCAGACACTAGATTTTTTTCTGGGGCGATTGATTCTCCACGTACGGAAAGTAAGACAACCTAGTGTACTGCACACTTTCCCAAGAAACTTATAACAGCTAAATATCTGACTGTTGTAAGAAGCAACGTTCTGTAAAGGACATATTACTTATTTTACATAATAATGCTACCTGATATCAGGTTTCAATCTAAACGCCTTCACAAAGCCAATCTAAACGCCTTCACAAAGCCAATCTAAACGCCTTCACAAAGCCATTCTAGTTTTTAATTATCTATGGTATCGTGCATCTTCTGTTGCGATTTCGACCCAGGTCACGTACACACCCACCCATGGACGCGCGCACACACCCACACCCACACGTGTACATCAATCTACCAGCCATATATTATATACGATGGAAGTTCAGAAAATACTGAACCACATATTTTTTCTTAAAAGCTGTTAATTCAAAAGTCTTGACATTTCTACACAATATACGAGGCGTGTTCAAATTAAACCAGACCTAACTGCACCAAGGGCACGTACGTATGATGCGCATGGTAACGTCACTTCTAGTTTATACATCACATACCAACCGTCAAGTCCGCAAAATGTCATTATCCACCGATTCACAGTTTTCTCAGCAGACCGTTGAAAACATGGCGGATGTGATACGGAATCTGCACACAGTTGATCAACAAGCGGTGATTCGATTTCTAATATGTGAAGGATGTCGAACGAGGTGTGTTCACCTGCCTCTATGCGCAAGAGAAACGAATCACCCTCCTCTTCGTATCGCAGCAAGTAGTTCAAACTCCATTCCATGTGTCATTCCTTATGGTGTTTGGTCAGCAACTGAGGTACCCATTGTAAACACCTTCCGATACTTCAGTTTTTTGCTAACAACTATTTGAACTGTCCCTAGGGACACAGCGAATTCCTCTACTAGCGAACGTAAGCTCCGGCGACGGTCCACCCGAATTGCGGCATCAATTTTGGCGAATGAACGCAACAATATGCTCCTGACCTGGTCTCGGAACATGTTTCGTTAACTCGCGTCCTTCTTTAAACATCGGTGTCCAGTTCTTCACTGTTGTCTTCGATACACTTTTGTGCCCATACACTGCCTGCATTATGCGATGAATGTCAACTGGTCGACATCTTCATTTGTTAGAAACCGAATCACCGCTCACTGATCATCTCTGGACGGATTCCACATCACACCCGTCATGTTTTCAACGGTCTGTTGAGTAAACTATGAATATTTTGTAGACTTGACGGTTAGTATGTGCTGTTTACACTAGAACTGCCGTTATAAAGCGCATCGTTCACTTGGTACAGTTAGGTCCGGTTTACTTTGAAGACCACTTGGGCACAAGAAGGTGCAAGACTACCACAACCAGATTCTAGTGTGACCTACGAAGAGTCAAAAAGGCTTATTAGAGCCAGATACATGGCAAATGGGAAACAGAACATACTGGCTACACAGAAAATGATGCCTATTACCAGTTGAACAGAAGAGAGCAGGTCGTGGTCTTCAGACTCCGCACAGGCCACAACAGACTATTCAATAAACTGAAAATAGGTGGCACTGACGAATGCACTTGTGGTACAGGGAAAATGACTTCTGAACATCTGCTGCAAAACTGCCCGATATACGAGGACCAGAGAAAGCACATGTGGCCATCACCAGTGGCAACACTAGACAAGCTCTATGGCAGTGCCGACAGCCTCAGGATGACCGCAGCTTTCTTCGAAAAAATACAGGTTGACGTCTGACAGCGTACGAAGAAGAAGAAGAAGAAGAAGAAGAAGAAGAAGAAGAAGAAGAAGAAGAAGAATACGCCTTGTACATGGATAATTCATGTAAACATCTCTATTATTGAACATAATCCCCATCAACTTGTACAGATTTATGCCAGCACGAAACAAGTGCATGTATTCCTAGCCCGTATCAGATTTTGTCTTGCTCATGTAGCCATTATTTGGCTGCAGGAATCACTTCATCATCTTCAAACCTTGTCCCACGGAGTGCATCTTTGAGTGAACCAAACAGTTGAAAATCAGAGGATGCCAAATCGGGACAATATGGTGGATGGGGTAGTACAGTTCAACCCAATTTGGTGATTGCTTCTCGTGTTGCCAGACTTGTGTGAGGGCGCGCATTATCGTGAGGGAAGGAGAAGCAGGTCTGCTGGATTCTTGTGCGGCCGACCTCTGCGGAAATGTCGATTGAGTTTTTTTCAATGTCTTAATGTAAGCTTGCGAATTAATTGTCTCTCCTTTTTGGCATCACATCCACAAGAACCACACCTTTAATGTCACAAAAGACAGTGATCATGACCGTTCAATCTGAAGGAGTTGTCTTCAATTTTTTATTCATGGTGACTGCGGATGATCCCACTTCATAGACTGTCTTTTTGTCTCAGGTTCAAAATGATGTTCCCAGGTTTCGTCACCTGTAACGATATTAGCCCAACAGTTCTCTCCATCAGCATTGAAACGCTGCTACAACCATTCAGAAGAAATTGTTTTCCTTTCCAATCGGTGATCATGTGTGAGACTTCGAGAAATCCATATTCTTGTGCAAACCCTAGAAAATCTTAGAGTTTTTATAACTTCACTTGCACTACCAATGCTGATTGACAGCTGTAAGGCCAGTTGTTGAGTAGTGATTTTCCTATCAGTAAGAATAATGCCCTCAGCTCATTTCAACATTTCTGAGTTGATGACTGTGACAGGACGTCCACTGCGCGGCCGATCAAGCAGCTCCGTATCTACACTTCCCGATTCTCTGATTCTGTGAACCCAGCGTCTAATTGTACTCCTGTCGACTACAAAACATCTGTACACATCACATAGACACCTGTGATTGTTCACAGCCGTTTCCTTCTCTGCAACAAGAAACGATATAACAATTCGCTGCGTATAATGCAAGATGGTAATGCTTATAATATATGCTCCTTTTCAACGGTTCAGTGCAGTAGTATTATTTGACCGATAGCGGTACAATTTGGTACACACAATCGACACATGCCGTATTTGAAGTGTGTAAAATGTCATGCTTCTTTTTTTTATTATTAGCCGAGAAAAACTACGTGGTACATTACTCTCTGAACACCCGTTGTATATCATCCCATGTAAGGGCTGAAACTTGATTGGTTTCGCAATCCCAACGCAGGTGGTACGAATCTTGCTGTGTCCAGTTTGGCAGACGGATGTTTTTTTTCTTGGTACGATCGCTTTTGGACGTACGAAGAGTAATGGATGGCAACCTAGTGTGGTGCAATCCTGTCAAGAAACTTACAACTGCCATATCGGTTGGCGGTTGTAAGAGTGACGGCCTGCAACGGACAGGCTACTTATATTTTACTTATTAACATACACAATTCTCAATTCTACTAACTCTGTACGCTCTTAATTGTCTGTTCATGTATTGTCAAGTGACGTTATCTAACAGGAGGTCACTGATAAGACTTCAAGATGCCACTCCTATCCATATCTAAAGAGCCCATTATGGATGTTGGCGTACACAAGATATAGGTACTTACGTCTTAATTCAACACAAACAAAAGAAATAGCTATTCTTATCACCGAATTTAAGGTGTGACGTCTCAGAATAGTCCATTTTTTTATAAGCTAGTGGTATCAAACATTCTGCGAGAATTGACGAGAATTTCTGCTTCCGCTGATTTCTGTCTTCTTAGCAATGAATTTCTTGAATCTATCAACGTTGGTCCATGACAAGGAGAGTAGCATCTAGATTATACTTTAGTATGGCAGTATCCATGACGATGTAATAACAACCATATTATCTAAACCTAATCATAATCTTAACCTTAATCATAACCATAAACCTAGCCATAACTATAACCCTAGCCCTTCGCAGAATATATCCATCTTTTCTACACTTCTATCTTTATCCAAGTCTTTACTAATTTATTTAAAATAAAATTATATCGACCTGTCCTTCCCTTAACCCGGTATGTAATGTCCTGTTACATAGGATGGGAATCCAGGGAACACTGTTTCGGGTGAATTAAGATGCAAATACCAAGATAGTGTTCCTGATTGCCTAGAACCCCAGCATAATTAGGGCATTAGGTCCATACCAGTACCTGGGGGTTTAAGCCTTCTGCTGCCATCCATTATTGCCTTAGACAACCCCTTAATTACCTTCCGAAGTAAGGATTTGGAGTGACACGATGACTGGCCTTGTTTAGAAGGTGTCAGATATCCATTCAAGAACCGACGTCACTGTCTGTCATCATCGAATGTGCTCTATAGCATGGCGTGTCCTATAGCATGGCGTGTCCTATAGCATGGCGTGTCCTATAGCATGGCGTGCCCTATAGCATGGTGTGCTCTATAGCATGGCGTGCCCTATAGCATGGTGTGTCCTATAGCATGTCGTGGCGTGCCCTATATCATGGCGTGCTTTACATCATGTCGTGCCTTATAGCATGACTTGTCAACCGTTTTATACTTGGCGCTCACTTTTATCACTTTCGTGAGTGTACATTTTCCATACCATCAAGAAAATCTAAGTTGAAAATTTCATTATCGTCCATTGAGTCTGTATTTTTTATGTTTTTAATACATTATCATCATAATCATGTAGCGTGTCCTTTTGCAGAACGTCGCTCCACCACAGCCCGTCTAAAGGAAACTCGATCTCTTGCCAAATACCCGGGCGTCTACGGAGTCATTGTCCAAGCATTCCTTGACATCTTGGTACCATCCCATTCTTGGTCTGCCTCTGTCTCTTTTGCCCAGCACCATACCTTCTAGTACAGTTATCTCATGACCGTTGTGACTTTTGATGTGACCAAAGTATTTCGATTCTTTGTTCCTGATGGAATTTATGAACCAGTTCTCCTTCTCTGCCAAACTGTTCTGGAATGTCTGCATTCTTTTTTTCTCGGTTCATGTTATACTGAGAACCTTTCTATAACATTTCGACTAGAAGGACTCGAGGTTTGGGTAACTTTCCAAGTTTCGCAGCATGCTGTTCCACGGGTAAAACGCAGATTCTTAAAATTTTACACTTCTTTTGGTTTGATAGAATTCTGCCATAATTTCCTTAGGTGATGTAGCCTATATATTGTTATAATAATAATAATAGGTTTTTAATACAGAATATAATTACTTTGCTACCGCCCTCCTGAAAGCTAAATACGCATACTAGTGGGCGGTGGCATCCATGCTGAAAAGCACTGCTCTATAGTGTACACACAGGTTAGGGACCACTGTTCTTACACGCTCTCCCCGACTGCAGTTCCGGCTATAGAGGATATCCTTAGCCTTAGCTATACAACCACACAACTAAACAATCTCTTAACTGTTCTCACCAATTCTGATCAATCCGCTCGATAGGTAAGAACGGAAGTAAGTTTCCCGAAACTAAATTTAGCTTCACTTTAAAAAAACAACAAAAAACAACACAACTTATTTACTTGACTCGTGACACGGATCCCAGCTGGCCTTTTCGGTAGAAGAAACCGGAACTACAGAGCACAGCTTATTGAATTGCCGTAACAGGGGACAAACATGAAGTGTCGAGAAAATAAGGACAATATTCTGCTTCTTCACCCATATCACCTTGAGCATAGGGTATCTGAAAACCCTCTTCAATGCAACCGCTCTTGTGACATTTTCTCCAGTTCTTTCCAGTGCGTGCTTGCTTTTGTTGTATCAACATCTATGTCTCTTCTCCTTGTGTGCGTGTGTGTGTGCGTATGTGTGTGCGTGTGTGTATATATATATAATCTTCTTTCTTTTCGTTTCTATTTCGCATTTGTTCTGCTTGTGCCTTTCAGCGTCAAACTATTAATAGGTTTCTTGACCCGGACCTAGTATGTGCTCCGAACACGGACATGGGGGAAGGAAGGAATTTTACTGTCTCTATTATTTCCTTTATTCATCTTTTGCGTGGTCGGTCCTTGGCTTTGTGCCATTGTATATGTGTCAGGTCAGGTCAGGTCATCCCGTAACCGGTGAGGTCCTTGGGGCACACATGAAGACATCCTCACATCATCACGCCACCCTTCTCTGTCAGCGGCCGCTGCCTGTGCCTCTTCTGGTCGGAGATTGGTCCATTCTTTTATGTTGTCCTCCCATCTCTTTTTGGGACGGCCTCTTCGTCGTCTGCCATGCACCTTCCTGTGGATGATTGTATTTGCAAGATCATTTGATCTCGATATTTGACCGTACCAAGCGAGTTTCCTTCTTTTGACAGTTGCCAAAAGGTCTTCAAAAGGCCCTATTGCTGTTTTAATTCTATCTCGTATTTCCTCATTTGTAACTCGATCTTTGTACGTGACGTTTAAAAGTCTTCGAGAACATCTTATCTCCAAGGTTTGTATCATTGGTTGAAGGTCAGCTGTAACTGTCCATGTCTCACAAGCATAGAGGAATATTGACAGGACCAGTGTACGAATTAATCTGATTTCGTGCATAGTGCTAACTGTTTATCTTGGCAGATTTTGTTAAGCCGTGCAAGCGCCGCTAGTGTCTGTGATATATGTGTATAAACAAAAAACTGAGAGGGAGAGACGTTCGTCTCTCGGGAAACGGAAGCACGACCGACACGGGGAGGTATCGAATCCCACAAATGTCAAGCGTCACCAGAGAGGCGAGACCAGCAAGGGAGACGAGACCAGTGTCACAAGGGAGGCGAGACCAGCGTCACAAGGAAGGCAAGACCAGCGTCACAAGGGAGGCGAGACCAGCGTTACAAGGCAGGCGAGACCAGCGTTACAATGGAGATGAGATCTGCGTCACAATGGAGGTGAGACCTGCGTCACAATGGAGGCGAGACCTGCGTCACAATGGAGGCGAGACCAGCGTCACAATGGAGGCGAGACCAGCGTCACAGAGGGGACGAGACCAGCGTCACAGGGGAGACGAGACCAGCGTCTGTGAGACTGAGGAAACACTCGGAGATCCCGTTCAAAACCTTCGCATTTAAAAACCAGTAAAAGTATCACGTTAGCCACTGTCTGGGCAAAATTCTAACAAATAGCAGGAAGTAAAAATTGCTAAATAAATAACATAATACGGCTACCTGGCAGCACGCATAACCTGTCTGTTTGAGTTCCTGTATTTCAAATATTCGAAGCTGGGCTGAAAGTCTGTTGGTTTGTTTGTTTCTTGTATAATCCTGTCACTGGCGAATCGGACTTTACAGTTATACCAGACAGTGTACAAGAGATAGAGCAGGATAATACTTACATGACGCCCTCGCATAAGTCTGCAGACAGAGACGCCAATGCTGAATGGGGCTTATGTAATTCTAAACCGTTCCACTGATTCGAACCTAATTTTGTAATGTCCTTACGGAACCCTCAGGGCATGACATGTATACAGGATACATGACAGTGGACAACCCCTCTCTCTCTCTCTCTCTCTCTTCCCCCCCTCCCCCCCCCCCTTCCACCCCTCTATCGCCCATAATCCAGAAAAAGGTTAATTTCAGCATTTCTTGATTTTTTCTTTTAAAAATAGGCGACATTGATAAATATGAGCTGTGGCCACAAGGCACCGACGCAACGCACGTGGCGCAGGACATTTGTCGTTATGATTCCCACGGCGCTTAACTGCATAAGTGGAAAGAATACTAGATGACCACAGTGCCTAATTTGTTTGGCTGGAGGGGTGATGCGCAGTGCATCAGAACGCTAGATTCCTCACGGCTTTCTGTGCATTGGATTATTTGCTGCCTGCTGTTGACAAAAATGGCTTGCTTCCGTCTTGAGTGGCTGAGAGCACCTTAGCGAGATGGATACGGGGAGGGGACGAGGTTTAATGGATGAGGGTTGAGAGCCCCTTAGGGAGATGGATACGGGGAGGGGACGGAGGGAAGGACGATGTTTAATGGATGGAGGGTTGAGAGCACCTTAGCGAGATGGATACGGGGAGGGGACGGAGGGGGGGGGGAACAAGGACGAGGTTTAATGAATGGAGGGTTGAGAGCACCTTAGCGAGATGGATACGGGGAGGGGAGGGGGGTGATGGGGGAAAACAAGGACGAGGTTTAATGGATGAGGGTTGAGAGCAGCTTAGCGAGATGGATACGGGGAGGGGAGGGGGGTTATGGGGGAAAACAAGGACGAGGTTTAATGGAAAAAATGGGGGGAGGGGTGCATCCATGAAATATCGTGTTAAATTGATATGTTACGCCTGAGGTTGTGGGGTAGGGGGATTTTAGAGGGGGTGCAGGGATGATGATTCTAACATTGAACACTTACATAACTATTCAGGACAATATCGGGCACTGCAGCTCAGTTCAGTTCAAGTGCCATCTCCTCATCAAAGGTCGGCTGCAATGGATCTCCAGTGTACTCTATCTCTTGTCCCAATGATGCAATTTGGCAGGCTTCTTTTTCTCCAGTCCATCGCTGGTGTTATCCAGCCACTTATAATGTTGTCTGACTGTTGAACTGTTATTTTCTTTGTCTCAGTCGACCAGTACATCAACACTGCCTGTGTACAGGTCAACCTTTGGGTGAATTTGTCTGTTTAGCGCGCTGGGCTCGAGCAGTACTATGTTTTTTTGGTTTTATGCTGGTCTCATATCGGTTTCCAGTCGATTCTGTCTCGGGCACGGGTTGTCCAGTTCGTGGCTGCTAACTTGTTTGTTTTAGGATCGCGAGTGTTGCGCAGCTCGATCTTGCCATCTAGTGTGGGATCTTCCAGGTGGACTTATCTGGCCAAAATAACTTAACTGTCTGCCTAACTGCAGCTAGCTCAGTATGAAAACGTACTTCAAATTTGATTATATTTATTATGTAAAACGAAATGTCAACAAAAACAAATCTCCCTAGAGAGCATATTGTAACCTTTCACCTATTGTAAACATCCGGGCCGTTGAACCTTAACCCTGCTGCAACAGAAGATATCGCTATCCACTAGACGGTACAGGACAATTACCTCGCAGACATATGTGTCTGACAGCACGCACCGCTTGTAAAACAGAGGGCAAGAAGGCTGCCGTTTAGGCTGTGTTTAGCTATAGCAGTGTCCTATATGTTTATCGCTTCTCGGTTTTTTGGCTAAGATAAAAAAGTAGTCAGACCCAAAACCATACTAAGCACATCTTACCGTTAGTTTTAGAAATGCTCAAATTAATCGCTTCTTGGTCGTAATGACAAGATCGAAGAGCAGTTTCGTTTCTGCGAGAGCAGGTCAGTAAATAGGTCACAATAGCAATTAAAAAAACAAACTAAATGAGATACGAACTTGAAAACCATTTATGGCTTGGCTTGGTTCGTTCTCAATCTTCCGCTACCAAACATTGAAAGGGCTTAAGTAGCAGAATGTAGTCCATAGAATGGAATGCGCTGTGTCGTAGTTTACAGCTTGACTGCGATATTTGCACCTTTCGGTCCAACACATCCGACTTCAGCAAGTATTTTTTTTAGTACCGGGTTAGCATTCCCTCTTCGATCCCTTCTCCTTAGCCAGTCTGCCCGGCTGTAGCCTGTTATCCAGCATCACCGCGTGGAAGTGTAGAAGGGTCTTGGCAGCTCTGGTTCGCTGGCCCTGACGCAAGCAGCCAGCTATGGGTCGCTGACCGCCGCAGCTCATGCGCTTCTCACCATCTTGATCCCAAAACCATTTATGATTATATTTTCATTGTCCTTTATTTCTGAACATAATTTCCAGCACCATTCATACACTTATCCCATCGCTTTATCAGGACATTCAAACATACAGCGTAGAAGTCCTATCTTGTTATTTCAGCCACATTTTCACTTCACTTTCCACCTTTTCGTCATCACAGAAACGTCTCCAGGCAGGTAGGGTGATGCTTTATCCTGTATGATAAACCACGTGAACATACAGTTGCAGTTGTTACACTGTTTGCCATTACTCGCCTGTCATCTCTAATGATCCCCCACACCTGCCAACTTTACCAGCAATATTTGAGATAATGTATCAACCCAAACAAAGTACCGCCTCACACGATACACACTTCTCACCGTAAACAGGTAACCTGTCCTTATGAAAATCCTTACATGAATGTCCTTTTGTCTAAACAAAATCGCACAACAGTACGGTGTTCTTTGATTGTACACTGTATGAGCACGTGTAGCATTATAAAACTAAACTGCTCACGTGTATGCGACACTTACCGTATTTTGCCTACGGTAATCACAAGGCTGGATGTTGCTACCACCTAATACCCCAACTGCATTTTTTAGCTATCCCATTTCAGTTTTTGATTTACTTACTGACTTACCTAAATATATATGTCACACACGAATTGCCTGTTTCCAGAAGGTTTGGACAAATCATCAGGTGGTCTGGGTCTTGTGTTTTCCACAAGTGATTGTCTTATCATCCTTGTATCCCCATCTCTTGAAGTTCTTCCTGCACCATGATACACCGGGACTGTAGGGGCTGTGTTGTCAGTAAGGCATTACTGCACCATGATACACCGAGACTATTCTGTAGGGGCTGTGTTGTCTGTAAGACATTCCTGCACCATGATACACCGAGACTATTCTGTAGGGGCTGTGTTGTCTGTAAGACATTTCTGCTCCATGATACACCGAGACTATTCTGTAGGGGCTGTGTTGTCTGTAAGACATTTCTGCTCCATGATACACCGACGAGACTATTCTGTAGGGGCTGTGTTGTCTGTAAGACATTTCTGCTCCATGATACACCGAGACTATTCTGTAGAGGTTGTGTTGTATGTAAGAAATTTCGTAAAGATTTCAGTCTTATGCGCTCCACCGGGTGTCCAAAAATATGATCCCTTAGATCGTTTACCAGTTTCCCTCGTTAGATTTCCAATTCGACCTTTTTTGGTGTCTCCCGTGGTGCTACCCCGATAATTAGGGGAAAGGTGGGGGGGGGGGGGGGGGGCGGTTATTCAGGGATTGTTCTTTACTTGGTATTTCATTGGTGGTTTGCTCTCTTCTATCTCCCGTATAGATTTTTTAACCAAAGCCCAGGCTCGATTTCGTTTGTTTCCGATCTAATTTTGAATATTTCTCTACCCATTTTTCAATTTTGCTTTAATTTAGAATGTTTGCATCGTGTGATGTGGTTGTGCTTGCATTCGTTTTATCTTATACAACATTCATTATTTTTTAAATTCTAGAATGGCTGATATGACTTTCAACAGCCCCTTGAAATATATTGTGATGCATCTTTCAAGTTGAAAATTTGGAGCGGGGCGTGGGGGTGGGGGTGAGGGGGGCTTGAAGATTTGTATTAATTGATGGATCTTTATTATTAACATCGAAACATACATCTTTCCCAAGCCACTGCGAGGCCACTGGGAGCCTCGACACACAGTTTGAAAACCTATGTTGTTATAGAGCAACAAACATACAAAGAAAATATAAACAACTTCGGTGTCAACCCCCTTGTGATGTTTCATTTCTGGTTTCTTCTTCTTTACGTTCGGTTTCGTGTGCTTGTTTTATGCCCCCAGATGGGCCGCCTCCATGAAGTGACACGTCAGTCGCATGCCCTCAATGGATCCCCACAGTTTGTCTTGTATGTTTCTCTCCTCGAGCCAGGTCTTCTCACGGGAGCCTTGGTGTAGTGGACATGTTTGCAGGATGTGTTCTGGAGTCTGGGGTCTTCTCTGACATGTGCAGTCTGTGCTGCTTTCATTTTATGCATGTGTACATTTAGTCTGCAATGACCTGTTCTGATGCGGATAATTGTGGTATACTGTTTCCTGAGGCAGAAAATTGTGGTATACTGTTTCCTGAGGCAGAAAATTGTGGTATACTGTTTCCTGAGGCAGAAAATTGTGGTATACTGTTTCCTGTGGCAGAAAATTGTGGTATACTGTTTCCTGAGGCAGAAAATTGTGGTATACTGTTTCCTGAGGCAGAAAATTGTGGTATACTGTTTCCTGTGGCAGAAAATTGTGGTATACTGTTTCCCGAGGCAGAAAATTGTGGTATACTGTTTCCTGAGGCAGGAAATTGTGGTATACTGTTTCCTGCGGCAGAAAATTGTGGTATACTGTTTCCTGAGGCAGAAAATTGTGGTATACTGTTTCCTGAGGCAGAAAATTGTGGTATACTGTTTCCTGAGGCAGAAAATTGTGGTATACTGTTTCCTGAGGCAGAAAATTGTGGTATACTGTTTCCTATTTAATCTATTGGTTGGGTCCTGTGGGCATTTGCTGTTTGTTCTCTCTATCCACTATTGTAAAAATTTTTTAAAATGTGTGCCTTGATTTCTAGCAGTGACACTGGATGGGTGAATTTGAAACCCTAGCTTCTAAGATTGGCACATTCTTGTGGCAACCTGACTTCCAACATGCCGAACTATAGGCTATATAGTCTTGTGACCTTAACATACACTCCCCAAATCTACACAAACACAAAATAAAACAAAAGAATCAAGGGTCACGGAAGAAGTGATGGAGATGTATTCATTAGGTAGGTGGAAATGGGCCGCTGGAGAGGTAGAAGGGGCGGGGGTGGAGGAGGGGGGAGGGAGATGTTGCCAGATCTCTGCTTCACCTCCTGTTCTCCCTAACTGCAAGTCAGATACCAATTTACAGCTGATTAACTGCAGCGTGTCGAGATCTAGGAAGGGACCCGGGGTACACCTTTTATCAGTGACTGAGTAGCAGAGAGGTAGAAGCCTCGCATCTCACGGCCTCAAGTGCTGCCTTTGCTAGAGTCATTGAAGTTGAGGTCTGAAGACAAACAATAATGAAGAAGAAGAAGCGAAAGCTAAATGAACAAGCATAACTTTACAAAAAGTAACATAAATGAACAAATTTAAAATATAAATTTGAATAAACAAAATCTTACCTTTAAATATTTTGATTCATACATAAGAGAATGATGGATGTACAAATTAAAATCATGCTTTTTAAATGTTCGTTAAAAAGAACTCGCTTTCGTATGTTAGGGTCCTGGTATAATTGAAGACGTTCGTATGAGGGAGTGTACTTAAAACGGGTGTTCTTACTGCACTAGAAAATAAATATTAATAAATCACAGTTTACTAAGAAAAAAACAAACAACCCACAAGACAAGCAGACTCAAGATTGAGGGCCTGGAAAACCTTGCGATAGAGGATAGAGTCGAGGGCAAGCGAAGTCGAGGAGGACAAAGAAAAGTATTCTGGGGAAGGATCAGAAACTGGATTTGGCTTGGCTTGAAGTCGTTGATTCTCAATCTCCCACTGCCAAACACGGAAAGGGCTGAAGTAGCAGAATGTAATCCAGAGAACGGAATGCATTGTGTCGAAGTTTACAGCTTGACTGCGATATTTGCACCTTTCGGTCCAACACATCCGACTTCAGCAAGCATTTTTTGAGTACCGGGTTAGCATTCCCTCTTCGATCCCTTCTCCTTAGCCAGTGTGCCCGGCTGTAGCCTGTTATCCAGGATCACCGCGTGGAGGTGTAGAAGGGTCTTGGCAGCTCTGGTTCGCTGGCCTTGATGATAGCAGTCAGCTATGAGTCGCTGACTACTGCAGCTCATGCGCTGCTCAGCATCTTGATTCCAAACTGGATTGGAAAACAAAGATATTCTGAAGTGCTGGAACGCTCAATGAACAGGCGGTTGTGGAAGAGAGCAATGACCAACGCCACATGCATGGCACTTGATGGCTATGATGATATGACACAATTACAAACAAATTTAAACAATTTAAAATACCACAACGAAGAGTGGATATTTTCTGAAAAACGATAGCAGTACTTTTTGCTCTGGTGCCCCAACCATGATCCCGCCCCTGGAATTAGCACTTAAACACTATTCTCACAACACGCATGTTGTCCATTAGGACTAGGGCGGCCTTTACAACAAATTGGGACAAATGAGCTGGCAGCTACAGATACGACCAAGGTGAAGGTGAGCAGAGAACTTTGGTTGAATATTGACAGCACCAACTTGGTGAGTGCTCCACAAATGGTGTCCTTTGCTTCCTGTAATCGGAGAGTAAGGCTCACAGATAACTGACCAAGGAATCGCTCAGCATAATTCTGACCTACGTTTTTCTTCTTCTTTCTCTTTCTTCTTTATTGTTTTTTCTTCTTTTTTTATCATTTTATTTTTTATTTTTTCTCTTTTTTTATTGTTTCTTCTTCTTTTTTTTAAATCTTCATTTCCCTTTTTCTTCTTTCTCTTTCTTCTTTATTGTTCCTTCTTCTTCTTCTTGTTCTTCTTTCTTGTTTCTTCTTGGTCTTCTTTCTTTCTTTTACTTCTTTTTTCCCTTCTTCTTTCTTCTCCCTCTCTACCTTCTTCCTTCTCCCTCCCTCTCTTCTTGCTCCTCATTCTTTCTCCATAATTTAAATATATATCCCTGTCTCCCTGCTAAAACTGAACCTAGAGGACGTTTTGCCAGCACAACTTGTGTCACTCACTTCCTTTGCGTAAACATGGGCACGAGCTTATAACAGACATGTACATTCCGGCCTCACAAAATGTGGGAGTAGTTACGTTACGTTTTCTTCGTTCTCTCTCTCTCTCCCGTCTCTCTCTCTCTACTCTCTCTCTCTCTCTTTGTCTCTTCCTCTGTATTTCTCTCCGTATTTCTCTTACTTTCCTTATTTTTCCGACACGCCCTCTCGCCCACTTTCACCAGAACAACGAAGCACAAGTAGCTAACCTGACCACACATCTCACGCATAAAACTCAAAGACTTTGTCATCTGTTCATCATGTATATTGTTCTTTAACGTTGAGTACAAATAATGAACATAGCATAGTTACCAAAATATAAGAAGTGTTTTTTTCCCCACCTTCAGTTTTCGTTGTCGAACAATCGTGGGTCCTCTTATATATGTGCATGAACTAACATATCAGCACAATGTCAACACTTTTATCATGTATAATACTGGAATACATGTTTATTTCAAACACAGACAATATTTTTCATTTCAGCAGATATTTTCATGGTAAAATATTTGATGTGTGCTATTTTCAGCAATAACGATGTACTGTGCTAAGTATTTGATATCATGTTGGCCACTTTCGAAGCTCAATAACAATACTAAAAACTTGAAATGTTTTAATGGTTACAGATGCCCTGGCCGTGGTTACAGCACTAAAAAACCAGAAAAATTCTGAACTTAATGATTTAAGAGCAGTACTCTGTCAACTATGCCAGCAGTCCGCACCAAAAAGTGTAGTAAATACAGTGAGTTCCATCCCACTGTAACATCCAAGGCAACGAGGAGGCAGACAGACTGGCAAAAGAAGGTGCAAGACTACCACAACTAGATTCTAGTGTGACCTACGAATAGTCCAAAAGGTTTATTAGGGCCAGATACATGGCCAAATGGGAAACAGAACATACTGGCTACACCAAAAATTATGCCTACTACCAGTTGAACAGAAAAGAGCAGGTCGTGGTCTTCAGACTCACAGGCTACAACAGACTGAGGTACCATCTATTCAATAAACTGAAGATAGGTGGCACTGACGAATGCACCTGTGGTACAGGGAAAATGCCGCTGAACATCTGCTGCAAAATTGCCCAACATACGAGGACCAGAGAAATCACATGTGACCATCACCAGTGCCAACACTAGACAAGTTATATGGCAGTGCCGACAGCCTCAGGATGACAGTTGCTTTCTTCAAACAAATTCAACTTAACGTCTGACAGCGTACGAAGAAGAAGCAGAAGAAGAAGAAATGGTTGAAAAAGTTGAAAAATAACAAATGTTGACATAAGCTTATAATTAAAAATGAACTGTAAAATGTGTTTTCTACGCAGTTGTAGGCCTACGAGGCTGATACTTTCATGTGATTTATAGCAGTAATACAGTAATGACACATTGTCTTTGGTCCTGTACGGTCTTCAACAAGGAGCTATGTCTTGTTATACGACCAAAATAACGTAACTGTCTAACCATGGTTTCGGTAATTAATTTTCTTTTCAATGCGACCCCAAGAAATGCGACCACAAGAAATGCGACCCCAAGAAATGCGACCCAATCTTCTAAATACCCACATCTCGAAGGCCTTGATACTCTTTTCCAACTTGTTATTCATTGTCCATGTTTCTGAGCCATAAAGTTGTAACGAGTATACAAAACCTGACAATTCTCATTTTCAAATTCTGATTTATCTGTTTGGATGTCAGTATGTGTACATGTTATCGAATACCATCCCATCTTGACCATACCTATTCTCTTTCGGATTTCTTTTTCACAGCTGCCATCTTCCGTTATTTTATGACCTAGATAGGAGAAACTCTGTACCTGTTCAAGTTGTTAATCTTTTATTTTTATCTGCATTCATGGTTTCTTGTCACTTTTCCTAATTATCATAGTCTTTGTTTTCTTTATGTTTATGTCTAATCCTAACCAAGAGCTAACATAGAAGAACAATAAGCAGTAGTAGAGGAAGATGAAGAAAAAGAAGAAAGAGAAGGAGGAGGAGAAGGAAAAACAACAATAACAAGAATAACAAGTAGGTGTGAACAAATAATAAATATAGGTTTAACAAGAACGGAAGTGGCAACTTTTAATATTACCCAAGTGAATATTTGTTTCTTATCTGCGCGGACGGCGCTATACTTAGCATCTGGGCAGTATCTCAAGGCAGCAAACCTCATAGGTAAGCCGTAATGATCCAAGCGGTGCAGTTTTATACAATCATTTTTGTTTGTTTTTTAATGCTTGTGATAAATGAAATTAACAATTTACATTGTCTAAAAGGTAAACAGCAGAAGATTCCTACATAATAAAATATATTGAATTATGAAGTCTTGTGGACATATAGAGGTACTCAGTCATTGTCTCGTGAACTAACATTTGAGAGGGATGATAAGATCCGCCTCTATTTGTTGAATCTGGTACATGCAGCTGAAAAGGATCAGATCCTAGGAATACTTTGGAAGAAGACGGAGCATTCCATCATTATTGATTTGCGCTATACATAACTTCTATAAATATTGAAGAAACTATGTTGTGGACAGAGAACCAAAAGACAGCGGAGGGGACTACTAGTGGTGTAAAGGAAGACAATCTTCTATCGCCTTATATTTTCATAGTTCGCAAGATCGATGCGGTCTACATTAGTAAGGGGCGGGGGGGGGGGGGGGGGGGCAACAAGTGTGTAGTTGGGTACCAGGAGATGAGACCAGTTGTGATATTAGCTGTTAAATCGGAGGTGGAATTTGGCAATAAGATGGCTCGGATCACCAAATCAAAGCACATCTGCCGACCATCAGCCACATAACAGAAGCCGTAGAAGAATCAAGAGGGGAGAAAATGCATTCAATTACCTTGGAAAAACACCCATTTTAACAGGTCGACCAGTTCAAATACCTTGGAGCTGTACCAGGCGGAACAAAAAGTTCACCATCAGAAGAGCAGCAACTGGTAGAGGTTTCCACGAAATAGGGACATGGCTTGGCTTCGATCATTCTCAATATCCCACTACCAAACCTTAAAAGGGCTTAAGTTGCAGAATGTAGTCCAGAGAACGGAATGCGTTGTGTCGTAGTTTACAGCTTGACTGCGAGATTTGCACCTTTTGGTCCAACACATCCGACTTCTGCAAGCATTTTTTTAGTACTGGGTTAGCATTCCCTCTTCGATCCCTTCTCCTTAGCCAGTCTGCCCTACTGCAGTCTGTTATCCAGGATCACCGCGTGGAGGTGTAGAAGGGTCTTGGCAGCTCTGGTTCGCTGGCCCTGACGCTAGCAGTCAGCTATGAGTCGCTGACCACTGCAGCTCATGCGCTGCTCAGCATCTTGATCCCAAATAGGGACATGAATCCTCAGCAAACATGAATAAGGAGGACAAACAGGGCTGTTGTTGTGGCGGGGAATGCCCATAATGATTAGGTTTAGTAGCGGTATGGGAACGGCGTGAGCTAGTGGTGACACGGCTCACAAACTAAAGGTGCTGGGTTCGATTCCCTTCACAGCACCGGCCGTTACTCCGGGGAAGCAAACCCTTAGAAAATTGCAGGAGGAAGCGGACACTTTCATAAAATGAATGCCGAAGTCGGATGCACTGGGCCGACAGGCAAAAAATAAAAACCGTAGTGCAATGCACACCGCCTTGGGGTATAGAGAAATAAGGCGAATGCAAAAAAAAAAAAAAAAAGTTGTGGTTAATAGTAGCTTTCTTCACATTTCGGCTATGTTTGGCTTCATCACTACTACGGGGATCACGTCTATCCATCACCTCGTTAGCCAGACTGCCAAGAAGGACAGTCCGTTTCCAATGAGAACTATGTGGAAGTCGAAATGGGGAGGGGGTGGGGGGTGGGTGGGTCTTGACCAGTATGTTTTACCTGACCCTAAATAACCTGCCTGATCAGTATATTTTGCTTGATCCTGACCAACATGTCTGATCAGTGTATTTTGCCTGACCCTGACTAACATGTCTGATCAGTTGGTTTGGCCTGGCCCTGACTAACATCTAACATGTCTGATCAATATATTTTGCCCGAACCTGACTAACCTGCCTGATCAGTATATTTTGCTTGACCCTGACCAACATGTCTGATCAGTGTATTTTGCCTGACCAGTCGCTAGTCCCTCTCCTGAAAAGTAGCGTAAACCGGGGTAGGGCAGGGTAGTACAAAAATATTGGGGATACAGAGCTCCCAACTTGGAAGACCACCGAAAGTCAGCTGGATGACAACATGAGACAGCATCTGAAAGATTGAAGATTAAAACTGAAGTCAGTCCAAGAGGACAACACGGATAGAACAGTCTCGCGTCCTATATAACATACATGTGCGTCCCAGAATAGACATCTAACATACCTGCGGGTCCCAGAATAGACATCTAACATACCTGCGCGTCCCAGAATAGACATCTAACATATCTGCGCGTCCCAGAATAGACATCTAACATACCTGCGCGTCCCAGAATAGACATCTAACATATCTGCGCGTCCCAGAATAGACATCTAACATATCTGCGCGTCCCAGAATAGACATCTAACATATCTGCGCGTCCCAGAATAGACATCTAACATATCTGCGCGTCTCAGAATAGACGAGGATCTTCTCTTCTGTGTCTATCTTCTTTATCTTCTTCTTCTTTCTGTCTTCGTTCTTCATCATCTTGCCTTTTTCCTCTTTCCACCAGCCTTCTTCCTTCTTTTTTCTGTCTTTCTTCTTCCTCTTATTAATATTATTCTTATTCTTGGGCGTTCGTCCTATAAAACACGTTGTGGCGTTGTGTCACAGCTTACAGTCAGGCTGCGATATCTTCGCGTTTCTACCCTACACATCCGATTTCAGCCCTACACATCAGATTTCAGCTGGCTTTGTTGGGAATCGGGTTTGCCTTCCTCTGTGATCCCTATTCTCTTAGCCAAACAACACCAGTAAAGTCTGTTCCCAGACCCGCCACCTAGAGGCGTAAATAATCTTGATTAACTCTGGTTCACTGACTCTGACGCAATTAACCAGCTATGAGTCGCTGGCTACTTGCACAGACAAGGAGCGACTATGTAATTCAACTAGCCATGACGTCTGATGTAACATTTACTGAATCTATTTTTAATGTTCCATTTTACACGTGATTTAGCCTCGCTTAATGTGAGAGATAGACTTAACACCAATAATAAAGATTCATGACACGGGTTTTACTATAATAATAATAATAATAATAATAATAATAACAACGAATTATCTCACACCAACAAAATTGCATCATCCGTACGAGCCACGGTTGTAGTAACCTAACCACAACTTGCTAATGATATTCAGGACGAAGGATATGGTGCAATTTTGAACCAAAAAATATATGTGTCGGCAAGATTTGCCTTATGCCTTAGTGGGCATGTTGCCAGGAGATTAATGTATCTGTTATGTCACTATGTCACAGACACTGTTGGAAGCATGTCAGCCAGGATATAGTCACGCGCCAACTCGTGAGCTGTTCACGTGCTGAACAACCTGGGATGATGCAAGTGTTTGACAAGAGTTATTTCCTGGCTGAACTGTGAGTGGTAGAGCGATACTGCCTTACCGAGTATTTAAACCAGAGCCCTCCATTGGCAGATGACCTCGGTTGCTCCGGTTCAAATTACTCGGTAAGACATAGTTGTTTTTTAAAAACTATATTCGACGTAGAATTAAAAACATTATCTGCGCACTACGTGACGACTTCTGGGACAAGCGACCTTTTCCCCACATCCATATAGACCCTCCCGGTGGACCCCATCATTGAGAAATGAGATCATAATGATCGTTAACAAATTGCTTCCTCGCTTCAGACGGCAAAGGCACCGGGCTTGACCCATGTTACCGAAACAATCGAGTAGAAACTGATGTGAATGGGTTCCATTCTTGTTGCTAGGAATCGAAGAGCAGGGAGAAATAGAATTTCCAACCCCACTTTACAAAAATAGAGACCAAAAACAATGATGTTTTCAATCCTTCATTCCCGACAGCAGTGTCTGTTATGTGACAACTTTTACTATAAAAAGAACGTAAGTCACCTTCTCGCTGTTGGTTTCCTCAATCAGTCTCATATAGATTTAAGAGATGCTCTGGTTTCTGAGAACATTTACTACAACATAAGTCTCGCTACTTCAAAGGATTTCTCATAATCGATAAATACAAGACATAAGGGTATGCGCAGTTCACATACTCTCACCATCAGTTGATTGATCATATGGAGGTGGTCAATGGTGGAGAACCCTTTACAGAATCGGGCTTCATCTTGAGGTTGGTGTGCAGAACACCTATCAATAGAGCTATACCATATAAAAGTAACAGCAATTTAATAATGGGAGTAATGATATCCCCTTTCCCGCACCCCAAACCTGACTCACATTCCCCAACCTGTCACTTCCTCTCTCTTACACCGGTCCACCCCCCCCCCCCCTCTATCTTTCAACATCTTTGTCTCCATGATAATAAGTTAAATTTTGTCGTCAATATACAACCAAGCACTTACATTGAATATACAACTAAACACTTACATTGAATATACAACCAAACACTTACATTGAATATACAACCAAACACTTACATTGGATATACAACCAAACACTTACATTGAATATACAACCAAACACTTACATTGAATATACAACCAAACACTTACATTGAATATCCAACCAAACACTTTCATTGAATATCCAACCAACCACTCACATTGAATATCCAACCAAACACTTACATACCAGACCAGAAAGCTTCTCCGCACTAAAGGGAAGAAGGCCCACGACAGTGTCGAGTTTGTGAACAAGTCAGATGGCTCACCCTGCACAACGCACGAAGAAGTGACGGCTAGGTGGAGTGAGCCTACACGCTTGACGTGAACCATCCCCCAGTCACGGCCTGACTTGACCTGGATGATGCACCTGTAGCAACTCCTCCCGATCCACAGACCAGCACTGACCCTTTAACTCTGGCAGAAGTCCAGGCAGCCATACGCAAGCTTAAAGATGAGCGTGCCGCTGGCCCCAGTCTCATCCCTCCGGAATTGCTGAAATATGCATTTGACCCCATCAGTTCTGCTCTACACCATTTGACCCAATTAGTTTTGCTCTACACCACCTATTCCTTCACGTCTGCTCTACACCACCTCTTCCTTCAGGTCTGGAGGACGGGAAATGTTCCAGCCGATTGGCGTGATGTGATAGTTGTCGCCCTTTACAAAAGAAAGTGTAATCGCAAGGACTGCAACAATTATAGGCCAACAACGCTGCTTTCAGTTCCAGGCAAGATATTCGCTCACGTGCTGTTGGCCCGACTGAAACCGCTGCTGGTCTCAAACCGTCGACCACATCAGTCGGGTTTCACGCCTGGTCGATCAACAGAGGATGCCATCCTCTCGCTCAGTCTCCTGGCAGAGTTACACCTTGCATTTACTCATCCCCTTTCCGCTGCGTACGTGGACTTAAAAGCGGCATTCGACTCGATGAACAGATCGATACTGTTGAAACCCATGCCAGGCATCGGAACTCCTGCTCCGCTTCTAGACATGGTTAAAGCGTTGCATACGAATATCGGTGTCAGAATCAGTCTCGGAGGCACTCTCTCTGAAAGATTTCCAACATCTACTAGGATCAGACAGGGCTGCGTCCTTGCTCCCGATCTCTTCAGTCGGGCTGTCGACTGGCTACTGGACCCCCTCAGCGCCATGGTATCACTATTGATCAAACGTGCATCACTGACCTCGTCTACGCGGATGGCATAGTCCTGCTAAGCCCGGTAGCACATCGCTGCAACAGTCTCTTGAGCATCTGGATAGTACAGCTCGAAATATGGGGTTACCAATTTCATGGGTGAAGACCACAATTCAGTATCTTGGCCCTGATACAAGGTCCTAGAACATAGCAGTTCGCGGTCACACAGCGGAGATGTCATCTGACGGACGCAGTAGCCCAGGTATGTCAAGACGGATTGGCTTCGCTGCTTCGGCGATGAACGACCTCAGCCGAGTGTGCAACAATAGTAGATTATCCCAGAGTTCAAAGCTGCATATCTACCAGTCGTGTGAGGAACAATAGTAGATAATCCCAGAGTTCAAAGCTGCATATCTATCAGTCGTGTGAGGAACAATAGTAGATTATCCCTGAGTTCAAAGCTGCATATCTATCAGTCGTGTGAGGAACAATAGTAGATTATCCCTGAGTTCAAAGCTGCATATCTATCAGTTGTGTGAGGAACAATAGTAGATTATCCCTGAGTTCAAAGCTGCATATCTATCAGTCGTGCGAGGAACAATAGTAGATTATCCATGAGTTCAAAGCTGCATAACTATCAGTCGTGTGTAATTTCAATGCTAATGTATGGAGCCGAAACGTGGACTCTGCTGAAAAAAGACATCTCAAAACTCGTCGAGTCCTTTCATACGCGCAATCAGCGGCGTATTCTTGGAATTCGTTGGTACGATCTCGTTCGTAATGTCGAGGTCTCCACTATGACTAACCTCCCAACTGTATCAGAAGTCCTGGGCCGTCGCCACCTTTCGCTGTTTGGACATGTTGTCCCACTGGATCAGGAAGTTCCAGCTCACCAGATCCTTCTCAAGGCAGTTCAAAGTGCTAAGGGCATCCAACGAGCCGGCTGGAAGTGCAGGAGTGGCCGTCCCCGAAACACGTGTCTTCAACAGATAGCAAAACTCCCCACTAAAAGCAGTGGCGTCACACCGTTCCAACTGGAGATCATTTGTTTCTGCCTTTTGTGCCATATTTGGCGCACAAAGAACATGTGTGTATAAATATATATAAATATATATATATATATATATATATATATATATATATATATATATATATATATATAATGATTAATGGCAATGGAAGTAATGCCCTGACAGAGAGCAAGGCTGCACTAGAGAGATCAAAGTAATACTGCAGAGAAATGTATGAAGATATTGAATGATGTTCCAGCTTAACGCGCGAGAATATGTGAAAAGAACTCGAACCCGCGATGAATATGTGCGATCAGCAAATCAAATCGTGAAGAAAAGAAAATCCCCAGTGTACGATGATATACCGACCAGCATACGATGATATACCGACCAGCATACGATGACATACCGACCAGCATATGATGATATGCCTACCTGTGTACGATGATATACCGACCAAACTTACACTAGCAAGTGAAGAATGTATTATCAGCATTTACCATGCATTGTGCAAGATCTGTGACGGGATAATGTGGCCCAACGCTTGTAAGAGTTCAGTCTGTATCCCACACCATATGAAAGGCGACTGAAAGCGATATACCCAACTACCGAACCATTGTTTTGATCATTCCAACAAAATCGTCCAGTGGATAGAGGATAGGACAACAAACGAGGAGGTCCATAAAGTACAGGGTGTTTCAGGCATGATAGGTAAAAGACATCACATCCTTAATATGAAAAATATCATCGAATAATGCAGAGTACGATGTAGACATACATATTTACTTTAAATATTACGGCAAGGCTTTTAATTGTGTATAGCATAAAGTACTATGAGACATGGAAGACACGGCATTTCAAACGCACCTGACTCGTTTAATAAAATACTATCGGAAACACCGAGCAACGGTCAGAATAACTGGCAAAATGTCAGACTGTTCATACTGTACCATGATACCTGATACGTGGATATGAAACTTTTCGGCTTGACAGAGAGGGCCACAAAGGTGGAGTGCTCATGATAATTAGAAACTCTCTACCATGCAGAGAAGTCCCAAACCATAAGGCAATCAAGCTGAAATCATTGGTGCTGATGTCACTGTAGATGAACAAACCACGAGACTGATGAATCTGTACTGCTCCCCAGATAAGGATCTCACACTGGCATCAATAGAGGTGCAACACTCAAACTGCGTAGTTGTCGGAGACTTCAATAGCCACCCAGAAAGATGGGGATACGCGGAGACTGATACACGCGGCACTGAAGTAGAAGACTGGAACATCGATAGTAACCTACAGCTCATTAACAAAGCAGACGATGCACCCTGTTTTTACTCAAGAAGGTGGCAGTCCACCTCAACACTCGACCTTGCATTTTCGACAGGAGACATCAGTCACAAGATAAACAGAGTTGTACTACACCAATTGGCAGGCAGTGATCATAAACCAATAAAACTGGTGATTAATATAGAACACACAGCCCAAGAACATTAGCCACTGCCCCGATGGAATTACAAAAAAGCGAACTCGAACCTCTTTTCAACGCTGTCAGGCATGTACTGCAGCCAGATTAACATCCGAAATATAAGAATCGGGGAACTAGCCGAAAGCTTCAACAAAGCTGTCCTGAGAGCTTCCCTCGAATCAATACCCCGAGGGGCAAGAAGAGACTACAAACCTGACTGGACACCAGAACTTCAGGAGCTGGAAGAACAACTGACAGAAGCCAGAAGAAGAGCAGAACAGGAAAGATCAAAAGAGGCTAACATCTCTTACAAAGCTAAAGCAGCAAAGTACAAAACAACACTAAATAGCTCAGCGAAAAACAGCTGGATAAAAACAACAGAAGCGCTAAATCTGGACAAAGACGGCAAAAAACTATGGAGGCTAGCCAAAGCCCTAAACAATGAGGACTGCAGGAACCATGAAACCGCAATACAACTGAGCGGGAAAATGCTGACCAAAACACATGCAGCTAATGCATTCATAAAAACATTCTCGCAAGCGAGCCAGATTCATATCCCACCTGAAATACAACAGGCAATGCCTTTAGAGATAGATCTTTAAAAAAAATAACTCATCAACCTTCCCAGAGGAGCATATGACAACCAACCTGCCCAGGGGAGCATATGACAACCAACCTGCCCAGAGGAGCATATGACAAACAACCTGCCCAACATATGACAACCAACCTGACCAGAGGAGCAAATGACAACCAACCTGCCCAGAGGAGCATATGACAACTAACCTGACCAGAGGAGCATATGACAACCAACCTGCCCAGAGGAGCATATGACAACCAACTTGACCAGAGGAGCATATGACAACCAACCTGCCCAGAGGAGCATATGACAACCAACCTGACCAGAGGAGTATATGACAACCAACCTGCCCAACATATGACAACCAACCTTCTCAGAGGAGTATATGACTACCAACCTGCCCAGAGGATCATATGACAACCAACCAGACCAGAGGAGCATATGACAACCAGCCTGACCATGAAGGAACTTGATGCAGCCATTGACTCCCTCAAACAAAGAAAGTCACCTGGAAAAGACGGGGTAACCAACGACATGCTCATGAGATTGTGCGGCACTGCAAAGAAAATACTCCTCGCGATCATGAACTGCAGCTGGAAGCGTGGCATTGTACCTCAAGTGTGGAAAGAAGCACGAATGATCCCCATCTTGAAGAAAAATAAAGATAAACTTAACCCAAATAGCTATAGGCCAATCAGTCTCCTGAGCTGCACAGGCAAGCTCATGGAAAAAATAATAAATACCAGACTCAGTTGCACCTAGAAGAAAAACAAATCATTATACCACAACAAGCAGGCTTCAGGCAGCACAGGTCCACGGAAGATCAAATAATCCACATAGCACAAGAAATCGAAGATGTTTTCCAGGAAGGAAAACACACTGGCTGTATGGATAGACCTGGAAAAAAGCCTTCGACCAAGTATGGAAAGACGGACTGTGTGGAAAAATGCTGCTATATGGAGTGTGCAGAAATATGTACAAGTGGATCAGAGACTACTTAGAAAATAGAGCAGCAAGAGTGCAGGTCCAAGGGCATAACAGCAAAAAGGAAACTACGGAACAAGGTGTTCCCCAGGGTGGTGTCCTCTCCCCTACTCTCTTTCTTATTTACATAAACGACATTGCCAGCAACCTCCACAAACGTACCCACTATCCTCTCTACGCTCTTGACCTGGCCATGTGGACTACTGAAAAACACATCACTACAGCCAGAACACGAATGCAAGGCTCTGTGGCAACCCTTGAAAGATGGTCAAAGACCTGGCTACTAAAAATAAATGAACAAAAAACAACACATACTATCTTCTCCCTATCAAACACACGGTAGCAAGTAAAACTGCAATTAAATTGAAAAGAGATACGGCTAGATGAGGCTCCAACCTTATTAGGAGTTTCCTTAGACAGACGTTTCACCTGGAAAGCGCAAATTTTAAAGACCCAGTTCAGGGCGAGGCTACGCATGTCCATCATAAATAAACTTGCTGGCACTGCTTGGGGTGCTGATGGAAACTTGCTGGTACTGCTTGGGGTGCTGATGGAAACACACTAAATTATATACCGACAGAGTGAGACCAGTTTTGGAATACGGCATTGCAGCTTGGTCCACGGCATCTAAATCAAACTTTGACAAAATTGGACGCACCCAGAGCCAAGCAGCCCGTATCATAACAGGAGCCCTGAAGTCCACCCAAATAAAAGACCTGGACTCTATGACTGGGCTACAGACAATGGAAGACCGCCGAGACTGCAGAATCCTACAGCAAGCGGAAAAATTCAAAAGAATCATGGACCACTTGATGCATCACAGACTAAATGGGTTGAGACGCGGCAGGCTAAAAAGGAAAAGTCTTACAGTTCAGGCAAAAGAAAAAATTTAAAACAATGCTGCACTCTTAAACGAAAAAAAACAAACAAATACCAGCCTGCTCCATCCGCTGCCTCTGGAAAGTCAGACCATTCCCTGATATTATTTGCAATATCCCCAACATCGAAGACAAAAAGACACGAACAGAGGAACAGAAAAAAACACATAATTACAAATTACAACAACCACAAATTTCCCCCAACAGCCTGGACGCACGCCTATACGTATGGCTCAGCCAAAGATGCCATTGGAAACGGGGGAGGAGGCATCACTATAAAACTAAAAAGCAAAGAATTCTCATCAGCATTTGCCACTGGGAGACGCTGCAGCAATTTCAGTGCCGAAGCCAGTGCCCTGAGACAAGCAGCTGATATCCTTATAGACCATAAGGAGCAGGCAGAAAAGGAAGTGGTCATTTTCACAGACGCCCCCGCAGTGTTAATGGCGCTCAAGAACCAGCACAAAAATGAACTCTGTGCTCTGGCAGACTCTCTCGAACGCCTGTCCCAGTGCTTCAAAAAAAAAGCACAGTGCAGTGGATACCAGCCCACTGTAGCATTCCAGGCAACGAGGAGGAAGACAGACTCGCCAGGGAGGGAGGAATGCTGCAGCAGAGATACAGAAATCACATACAATGAGACAAAAGCATTCATCAGGGCAACGTACAGTTCAAAGTAGAAAAAAGATCACCCTGGCTACTTTGTGCGTGCGGCACAGCCCCCATGAAGGCAGAACATATTTTGCAGTCCTGTCCACTGTATATCGACAAAAGAAGTAGCATTTGGTCAACAGCCAGTGTCCTTCCACGAGAAGCTGTACGGAAGCGTACAGAGCCTTGAGTCGACCGCTGCCTTCGTTAGAGTAATTGAAGTTGAGGTCTGAAGATGAACAAGGAAGAAGACTGCTCATACATACAATAGTGTGTGTGTGTGTGTGTGTGTGTGGTGTGTGTGTGTGTGTGTGTGTGTATATATATATATAGGGTGGCTCACCTTGGGGGCGACTCTTCCCCTTCTCTCTCTCTCTCTCTCTCTCTCCTCTGACCTCACTCTGTTTCATCTGACTCTGTCCTACAGTCACACCCTTGCACAACTTTCACACGCGCCCTCGTGGTGAAGCCCTTCCATTGCACTTTGGTTGGTCTAGCTTCTGAGGGCGCACAAACCTAGCATAGGTACATACAGATGCACACATGCATCCAAGCACTGGTTTATGCGTCCTGATATCGCCCAATTGACTACGGTCTGGGGTGGAAAATGGCGCGCCTCCGCCAGTAGAAACTAGTGAGGCAAAGATCTAAGCAAAAAAAAAATTTTTACAAAATATATATATATATATATTTATAATGTATGATTAAACAGTTATGATTGTAAATCTAATGCAATATGGAAACATGTAATCTCATTGACGCCTAGACGGAAATCATCAGACAACGAAATAGACTGACGTGGATACTCGGTTTTGCAATTGGAGAGAAAAGCGTCGTCTAGCCTCTGACATGAAATAGCTTTTATGATTAATATGAGGTAATAAGAGGAGGGGGGGGGGGGAGAGGGGGGGGGTGGTGTCATGATTTTTATCAGATGCAATCAATGGTAATATGTTGCTTACCCTTCTTTGAACACCCTTTTGTTGTCGTTTTACATTCTTTCTCTCTTATCTTTTGTCAGGTAAGGATCGCTTAAGGTTTCGTCGAAATAATGAGAAATGCCTGCAACCAAACCAACTGCACTTTTCACGTTGGTACCGCCTCTTTCTACAAACTCGGCTTTGGCAAATAGTGAGAAACTAGCTCAAACAAAGTTCTCCCAAGTCTGTGAGGGTAAAATCTTATACTGGGTGAGGCAAAACTTACATTAATCTCTGGCAGATCAGGTCCTGCATTCAATGCTACTGATGCTGGGCCCTTTGGTACGTGGACATGTCTCGATCCTCTTTGAGATATCCCTCATGGAGTATCCCTGATTGAATAAGGCACCCTAAGCAGAACCACAATCTGTCCTGGCAATACAAGGTGCCGAAAACGAAGGCAACCAGCCAAAAGGCGCACCACAGAAATCAGGATGCCACGCAAATACGCAATATGAAAGTATGCCTATATCTGCAAAGCGTTATGGCGTTCGGCCTGTGATGGACAACCAGGCAGGTACAGTGCATAATTCTACCTGCTAAATTATAACTGTCCAAGTGATCGTCAACTGGCACTGGATACGATTGCAGCAAAGGAAAGACTGATTATGTGGGGAGACTTCAATGGCCACTAACAAAGTAATCAAATGGATAGGAAGAGTGGGGAGTTAGAAAACTGGCAGGAGGAAAACGGACATCTTGATCAACCAGCCAACTGACCCACCAATCTTCTACTCAAGATGACGGCACACCACTTCTACACCAGATTTCGCATTCCACTCACCATGCAAGGAATGAAACATTACACGCATTGTCGGGAAACAACTTGGAGGTAGTGATCACAGGCCAGTATTTCTAACTGTTAAAAATGAATATGTCAAGGAGAGTAGTAACCTGCCTCTGTGGAATTACAAGAAGGCAGACTGGTCAATGTACCAGCATTGGTCTAGTGTACTGACTAGAGATCTAACAACAGATGAAGTCAAAAATAAGGTATTTGATAATTTCAGCAGATGCATGGTGCCCATGAAACAATACCTAGAGGGGTTCGCTAGCAACAAAGACCATACTGGAATAGGGAATTAGAACAACTGCAAAACGAGGTAGAAACATCTAGAAAGCAAGCAGAGATTATTCCATGCCAAGAACACCACCAAAACAATCGACATGCTAAGGCCAAATTTCAAATGAAAAAGTTGCAGGCTAGAAGAAAAAGAAGAGAAAATGGAAGTCTCTGAACTTTGAAAAAGAAACAAAATAACTGTGGAATTTGGTGAAAGCACTTAATGATGAAGGTACAGAGAGAAATACAAAGATTGCATTAAACAAAGATGGAAACATTCTCAAAGGCAAACACGCATCTGATCACTTTGGGGACTCTTTTGCAAAAGATAACAACATTGAAGTTGACAGAAAGGAACAACAAAGTGTTATTGAAGAATGACAAAATTCAAGACAAGATGGTGCCATACCCGAAGTTATGGAGACACCAATCACATACAAAGTACTGGCGTTTGCAATATCCAAACGGAAAATGAGAAAGCCGCCAGAAACAGACGAAGTGTCCAATGAGATGATACAGATATTTGAAACAGCAACAAGAACAAAGCTGCTGCAGATCTTCAACAATTATTGGACTTAAGGTAAAGTTCCACAGACCTGGAGAGAAGCTATCATGATACCACTCCCAAAACCAGAGAAAGCAGTTCCATGGCATTCAGTTATAAACCAGCCTCATAAGCAGCGTCTGTCAAACAATGGAACGTATCATCAACCTAAGGCTGCAGTGGTACCTTGAGAGCCAAAACCTTCTTGTGCCACAGCAGGCGGGATTTAGGAAATGCTACTCTACTGAAGACCAGGCAACATACCTCTCACCAGAGATCGAGGACGCGTTCCAAGACAAGAAATCTGTATTAGCAGCATGGATAGACTTAAGGAAAGCTTTTGATAAAGTTTGGAAAGAAGGACTTTTAAAGAAACTGAGAAATAATGGACTGATGGGTAGGATGTACAAATAGATAAAAGCATACTTACATAACAGAAGAGCCAGAGTGCAACTAGATGGCCTCAAGAGTAAGAAAATACTACTACGTCATGGCGTGCCTCAGGGAGGGGTTCACTTTTCATAGTCTTCGTCAATGACTTGATTGCTGAAGTATCACAAGGAACAAAAGTTGCAATGTATGCAGATGACTTGGTAATATGGTATACAAATGAGCATGCAACAATGGCCACCAAAATGCAGCAAACAGCTATTGATGCCTTGATCACATGTACAAATAGATTGCGTTTTAACATTTACACAGAAAAATGGAGCACTACGCTTTTCACTCTCTCCCGAAAACAAAAAGCTGGAGTTATCAAGATAAACGGAGAACACACGAGAGAAGATAAACAACCCACATATCTTGGAGTTACATTCGATGAGAGGTTGACATGGAAGGAACACGTGGACAAGGCAGCCAATGAAGCCAGAAGGAAGTTAGCCATTCTGAAAAAAATAAGTGGGACCAGATGGAGAGCTAGTTGGGAAAAAAAAAACTAAACAAAGTTTACCAGCAAGGTATACGGCCACATCTGGAATATGGGTCAGCAGCGTGGTGCCTTGCAGCAAACACTACCCTAAAAGAGGTGGAAAAGGTGCTAAATCAGGCACTTAGGGTCATTACAGGAGCAATGAAATCAACACCTATAGTGGAGATGGAGAAAATGGGGAGGATACAAGCACTAAGAGAACGCAGAGACACAAAGGTATTAACACAGGCAGAAAAGTTCCTCTGCATGACGAGCCATCCAATGAAAGACAGATTTCAAAACTTAGCAATGGGAAGACTGAAAAGAAGTAGTTTAATGCATCAGGGGAAACAACTTCGCAGGCAAATTATGGATCTACCTGAAGTCTGTGCCAGAACAAACCCCCTGGAGAGAGGAGCATGGACTATCAGTATGCATTCAAACAAAAGTGAAAGGATTACTAGAACAAGATAAACAGAACAGTGTGCAACGTAGGATAGTGATCCTCAATTTCCTGGATGAAGAATACCCACAAGACCTCTGGATCAGAGTATGCACAGATGGGTCAGCACAGAATGCAGTAAAGAATGGCGCAGCGTGAGTGTACATAGAATACCTAAACAACACTAGGGATACAGTCCGAGTACCAACTGGAAAAGGATGTCACACATACGATGCAGAAATCCAGGCAATTAAGGTGGCAACTGAGAAACTGTTGAACATCAATGTCGGTCCACAACCTGTAGTATTTCTGACAGATGCACAATCATCACTCAGTGCATTGAAATCCGAGAAACTACCATATTTACAGGCTCTACAGTCTGAACTGAGCAACCAACGCAATATTGTCATGCAATGAATACCTTCTCATTGTCGAGAACCAAGAAACGAGAGAAGAGACCGGATGACAAAGGAGTGTGATGCAGACGAGAAACCAGATGTGCCAGTTAAATACCAACAGAAGATAAAGATTATCAAATCAATCAGAAATCCCTTTATGGTAACACCAGACGATTACCATAAGATGAACAGACAAGAACAAACTGTTGTGTTGCGCAGAACATAACTTACTCCGCAGCCACATGTACACAACAATGAAGATTGGCAACTCATCCATGTGTACATTCGTACAGGTACCACAGAGCACATACTACAGAGCTGCCCCGAATATGATATAATGAAACAATCCCCATGGCCCATAGAAACAAGACTGGAAGAGAAACTGTATGGACCAATATATTGACTACAAAAGACAGTGAAGTTTATGCAAGAGAACATTGCAGATATAGACAATATTTCCAAGCGAACGATAGAAGAAGGAGAATATGCACACTAAAACACACAGAGAGAGAAGAAGAGAGCTAGAAGCAAGAGCAGTAGAGGCACACTAAAACACACATGCAGAGAAGAGCTCCAGACCAGAGAAGTAAAGGCGGACTAAAACACAAACGGAGAGGAGAGCTCAAGAAATGTCAAGCAAGCAGGGACAATGTTATCAAGACTGGAACGGTTGGCGTAGGGAAAGATGGCTTGGTGTGTATTTGTTGAAAACATATGCTCCTAAAGGAGATGACAAGTTTGATTCGATTTGAAGAATAAACTGTATAGCGTAAAGACAAGCGATAGACCGAGACGTTTATCGGAGGGGAAAACATGACTATATTACAGTGACTAAAAACAAGAGAAGGAATGCTAATAGTACAACTTGACGATATTTGTTCATGCAGGCTGCATATTGTCAATACTATATTTATGGTGTGATCAAGATCTTGTTTGTGCAACGAGAAGAAATTCGGTTAAAATAAACAGAAAGGGAAATAACCTGTTTACGAATTCAAATCACGTGCAGAGGAATTGGGTTGGAGGTCGGACAACGTCTGGGGTCACGGGGAACGCTATTCGGAGAACGTCGCCGTGTAATGAGGAGATAGTATAGTAACGCTATACTGTAATAGTATTTGTAGGATAGTATAGTATTAGTTGTGGCAAACATTTGCTGTTATCAATATGCCTAGTGATAAGAACAATCCAGGGCTCTGGAACCCAAATCACTACGAAGTTCGATGACCCCAGACTTGCACATAACAGAACGTTCCACTTTTTCGTTCGTTCTCAAACCCCTGCTAAAGAACGTATAGGAGGTCCGTAACACTGCTTAGATTGTCCTTTTGTAACCAGGTTACAGAGTGTAAAGTCGCTTTGGTTAGTGTCAGAATGCTGACTAATTCCACCGCTCACTTCCATACCCTGCTGTATCCCAGCAGCGGGGCCACCGATGTGGGGAATGACAATGTGATCCATGTAGTAGTGAGTTTGCTGAGAAATCTAGTGTTGCACTGCAGCAAAGAGGGCCATGGTCTACCTTCTTCAGTAGAGTCTGGATTATAAAATGAATAACTACCCAATTCTGCCAGAATAAATACAAAATGTTGAGACAGAAAATTGGCACGAGTAGTCTCTAATAGCAACAGCATCAACTACAGAAACATCAACAATAACAGCTGAAACAGGCAAAAATACAAACAGCAGCAAACAACAACAAAAGCAACCCTAGCGGCCTCAACAGCAGGAAAAATAATAACAGCATATCAACAAAACTAAAAATAATAATTCCAGTATCAACAACAGCAAAAATAATAACAGCATCAACAAAACCAAAAATAACAGCAACAACAACAACAAAAGAAACGATTATAACAGCAAAAATAACAAATGCAGCAACATCAATAGTAACAAAAGCTACAACAGCATCAACAATAACAGCACCAACAGCAAAAATATTAACAGCACCAGCAACCACAACAACAATATCATTAACAACAACATCAGTAATACAATCATCAACAGCAATAACATCACCAACAACAGCAATACCACAAAAACAAAAGCTACATAAAGCAACATCACCAGTAACAACAAGAACAACAGCAGAAACAAGAACAACAACAGAAGCAACAATAACATCAACAACACAAGAATACAAATAAAGCTACAACAGTAACAAGAACAATAACAGCAAGAGCAACAGCAACAATAACAAGAGCAATAACAACAATAACAACAGCAACATATCAACCACAACAACAACCACATCATCAACAATAACAACAACAATACCAACATCAACAACAACGATAACACTAACAACAACAATAAACAATAATAATTAATAACAATGACTTCAAACTCAATGACCCAAAGAACAGCACTAAGACACATGTTAACGGTTGAGTGCCACTCTAAGGTCAAATCTACTGCATTTGTTGCTTGTTGATCCAATATGCAGTATTTTCGTTGTAGTTGTTGTTGTTGTTGAATGCCCAAAATCGGCTGAGCAGCGCAGGGCCAGCAAACCATAGCTGACAAGACCCTTCTACACCTCCACGCGGTGATACTGGATAACAGGCTGCAGTAGGACAGACTGACTAAGGAGAAGGGATCGAAGAGGGAATGCTAACCCGGTACTCAAAAAATGCTTGCTGAAGTCGGATGTGTTGGACCGAAAGGTGCAAATATCGCAGCCAAGCTGTAAACTACGACACAGCGCATTCCGTTCTCTGGACTACATTCTGCTACTTACCCTTTCAGGGTTTGGTAGTGGGAGATTGAGAACGAACGAAGAAGCAGAAGAATGCCCACAATCAGTAGGATTACTCTTTTGTGCGCCCTGAAAAGGAAGTAAAGTGGTGGGTTATTGTAGCTCTTCTTGCATCTCGAGCGTGCTGATGGTGGACCAGGGTCCTGCAGGCGGTTGTGCAAAAGTTGGCTTCCTCTGCGTGTCGCTCACTTCTACGGAGATCAGGTCGATCTCTCACCTTGATAGCCAGTCTGGCATGAAAACAGCCCGTTTCCAGCGAGGACTACTGTGACGTCGAGGTGAGGGTCTTGGCCAGTATGTTTTGCCTTACCCTGACTAACATGTCTGATCAACATATTTTGCCTGACCCTGACTAACATGTCTGATCAACATATTTTGCCTGACCCTGACTAACATGTTTGATCAAGATATTTTGCCTGACCCTGACAAACATATCTGATCAGTTTATTTTTTCAGTATATTTCTTCATATTGTTTCTGTTTTGAAAATAATTAAATTTAGTCTGTTATATTACAAAGTGTGTGTGTATATTTCCTGGGCCCTGTTATATAACATAGTGTGTGTTTATTACCTGGGCCTGTCATATTACGTAGTGAGTGTGTATATTACCTGGGCCCTGTCAAATTACAAAGTGAGTGTGTATATTACCTGGACCGTGTTATATTACATAGTGAGTGTGTATATTACCTGGACCGTGTTATATTTCAAAGGGAGTGTGTATATTACCTGGACAGTGTTATATTACATAGTGAGTGTGTATATTACCTGGGCCCTGTCATATTACAAAGTGAGTGTGTATATTACCTGGACCGTGTTATATTACATAGTGAGTGTGTATATTACCTATGCCCTGTCATATTACATAGTGAGTGTGCATATTACTTGGACCGTGTTATATTACATAGTGAGTGTGTATATTACCTGGACCGTGTTATATTACAAAGGGAGTGTGTATATTACCTGGACCATGTTATATTACATAGTGAGTGTGCTAATTTCCTGGAGTGTGTATATTACCTGGACCATGTTATATTACATAGTGAGTGTGTTAATTACCTGGAACCTGTTATAATACATAGAGTGTGTGAATATTACCTGGGCCGTGTTATGTTACATAGAGCGTGTGTATATGACCTGGATTGAACATGTTATATTACGAAGTGCGTGTGTGCATTACATGGACATGCAAGTGATGGAAAGCATTGCAACACTGTAACTTGTACAGGAAAGGTCGCTATAGTTGAAAGGTAACGCGCTCGCCTGTCAAGAAACGAAGGGTGTGTTCGAATCGCGAAAGTTTCATGCCACACCTAGCCTCAAGACACCGTCGCTTAGTCCTATGGAAGATAGACGACACACGACACACTCGTACACATTATTCACGTCAAAGAAACATTCTCACTTGCTGACTTGCTTTAGTTAATTTGTAGCTATGCTCTCTTGTTCTTGTGGGTGGCCGTATTTTAAAAAGACTTGTTATAGTCTTAATTTATCCATTCCTCTGATCATCTTATAAACCTGTATTAAGTCACCTCGAATTCTTCTCTCTTCTAGACACTGTAGGCCTGTTTGTCTGAGTCTTTCCCCATAACTGTAATTCTGGAATCCCACTATCAGCTATGTCGCTCTGTTTTGTATTCTTTCCAACATATTTGTATCTCCTTCATGATAAGGACTCCAGACCTGTACACAATACTTCAATCTAGGTCTAACTAATGCTTTATACAGTTTAACTATCACTTCCTTGCTCCTTTGTTTAAAATTTCTTTTAATCATACCTAACATTGCATTTGCCTTTTTCACTGCTACCTGAACTTGCTCACTCACCTTACCTGTATGATTTATTATAACCCCTAGGTCCCTTTCCTTATCTATCTTTCTAATATTTTTCTCTCCCATTCTGTAATTATGTTCCACATTGGATCTACCCATGTGGATGACTGTACATATATCAACATTAAACTCCATTTGCCAGCTTACGGACCAATCTCGAATTTTATCTAAATCCGACCTCAATATATGCACTTCTGCTTTAGATAAGACACTACTGCATAGTTTTGTGTCAGCAGGAAATTTTGCAATCCTGTCTATACATTTTAAAATCAACAAAATTCACATCTAATAGTGGCCGACGTGAAAAGAAAAACGTGGCAGCTTCTCCATCTCGTGAAGACACAACAAGTCAAACATTTGTTTGCCGACACCCTTTATTGCAAATATGTACACACATGACATCTACACACCCATAGATAGGAGCGACTAAAGAAGTAGACTGCCAGACGACTAAGGACCATTATGTATGAGGCCATCTACATGTTATGAAGACACTAGAAACATAAAAGAAACCATCTACATCCATGATTGAAGATTGACTCAATCAACCCTTAAATTATGTAACCTCTTTTTGTTTGAATCGTTAAGGATAAAGGTAGTCCCATATAAAAAAAAACTGCTGACAAGGCCGAAGTGTGTTGAACTTCACTGTAACAGCCCTGAGCTAATATAAGGTGGGGAACGCAGCTCACTTATCGATAGCGTGCTTCCCTTAACGCTAGGTAACGTGTTATATCTGGGCAGACTGTAGCATTTCGTTACTACAAAGTAAATATGGAGCCTTGAGTATGAGAAGGAAATAATCCATCCATTTACTGCTCAGACGCCAGTCTTAACGTGGCTCGAACTCCAAGCTTGAGCACCAATTATACACAGATTGCGATCGTGAGTGTTTTTTTGTTGTTTGCTGTTGTTTTGAGTTCGCCTTTTTTCTCAAATCACTAAGGCGGTGTGCGTTGCACTATGGTTTTTATTTTGCGCCTGTCGGCCCAGTGCATCCGACTTCATTTTATGTAATGGCCTGCTTCCTCCTGCATTTTCTAAGGGTTTGCTTTCCCGTGGTAACGGCCGGTGCTGTGATGGGGTTCGAACCCAACACTGAGGGGACGGCGTGGCCTAGTGGTTAAGTGGCACGGCTCACAACCAGAAGGTGCTGGGTTCGATCCCCATCACAGCACCGGCCGTTACCCCGGGGAAGCAAACCCTTAGAAAATGCAGGAGGAAGCAGACCCTTACATAAAATGCATGCTGAAGTCGGATGCACTGGGCCGACAGGCGCAAAATAAAAACCACAGTGTAACGCACACACGCCTTGGGGAATAGATAAATAAGGCGAACGCAAAAAAAAAAAAAAACAACAACAAAAAAACAAAAAAAACCCAACACTTTCTGGTTGTGAGCCATGTCACTAAACCACTAGCCCACGCCATCCCCTGATCGTGAGTGATTAAGGCCAGCTGTAACATACTGATCGATACCCCACCTCCCGTACCCCATTGAGCTCTAGGAAATAGACTGTGGCACAGCAGTCTGAACAACGAGAGAGATGTCCATATTGTCATCCGCATAATGGTGAACTTACTGAGAAGACACGAATTGCAATATAGCCAGGAGAACCGTAGTCCACTTGCTGAAGTGCCCCTTACGGTGCTTGAAAAGCTCGTAACCAGCTAACTATTGACGGTCGCCAAAAGTTAAATTAACTATGACTCGCACTCACTCACTCACTCGCACACTTACTCACTCTCACTCGCACACGCACTCTCTCACTCGCCCACTCACTCACTCACACACTGACTTACTTACTCACTCAGTCACTCACTCGCACACTCCTTCACGCACTCACTCACTCACCTACTCGCACACTCACTCACTCACTCGCGCTCTCACTCACGCACTCACTCGCTCACTAACTCACTCACTCACTCACTCAGTCACTGACTAACTCATGCAAGTGCATTTCGATTGTTTTTCGCACGTTTCACCCCTAGGCTACGCTGCATCGCATACATACATTCATTCATACATACATTCATACATACATTCATACAATAAATGTGGAACAAGTACAGAAGTTTTGCAAATATAAGTTAAACAATTTAGAAGATGCTTGTAATTAGACGGTAATTAAAACAAGGATTGTATTGACGAAAAGGGCCTCAAGAGAAAAAAACAACATTTCTAACCTCAAAGAATATCAGGACAGAACGGAAGAAAATAAAAATCATCACTCACATATGGCCATTTGGACTGTATGGGGCTGTAACATGGACTTGCTAAGAAGGTAAAAAAAAAAAGCTTGAAGGCGTTTGAAATGTGGTGCTATGTAGAATGAAAAGAGTAAGTCGAGCAGAAAGAAGGTTCAATGCCAATGTCTTTAATGAAGTAGGCACATAGTGAACATGATACTTCTTCATCGTACGCTGATTACAGCGATATTTACGTTGCACTGTTTTATTTTGTTAAGCCTGTGGCTCAGTGCATCCGATTTCAACAGGCGTTTCTGTAGGGTTGCTCTCCTTAGCCTTTGGCTGTCCTCAGCCTAACTGCAAGGCAGCAGTTGTTTTTGGTCAGAGTTGTCTCTCTTAGGAAGTTGTATTGCAGGACTATCGAGTCTTCCCTACTCGTGTCTATAAGGTTTGGCAATGATATGATGGACTATGTACTAGTTTGTACTATCCCGGAAGAGAGGCAGTCCAGTGTGACTTTGTCCCAGGATTGTCACGTCCTGCCAGAAACGTAGCATATGCATGTGAGTGAGGTATCTCTTTGCTCTCTTTATTTTCTCGGCTCATCTGCAGTGATGGTACGCCTAGCATTCCCCGCCACCCGGGAGGTTGTCACAATAGGGCAGGAGGTGCAATGTCCGCTGGACTGCATCTCTTTTCTACGTCCACTGGGATGACTGATAGCAGACAGAGGCAAAGAGCGAGGCAGGAGTGCATTTTACCAGGTGTATTTCTGCGGCTCAACCGGGCCTGGCTGAGACGCAAGCCCCAGCCATGTCGTAGCCTCCCATCACAGGGGTACTGAGATTTAGGGCGGGATTCTGGCTTAGAGGCGTTCGGCCGTAGTCCCTCAGATGGTAGCTTATCAGCCAAGCACGTGGATCAAATGTCAGCGACCTGTGATTCCTCTCGAAATAGTGCATTTGACCAGGGGACAAGCCTGGTTATTGCACGGAGATGTTGTTCGCCTGGTGTGCGGACATATCTCATGGTCAAGGGTTGAGTCTCAGCAGTTCGCAGTGAGGTAGCTGATCTACTGCTTAGGGCACCCCGACCGAGAATTAAGTCTTCTACAAATGGTTTCATACCTCATCGCCGTGTGGTGTGAATATCGAGCAGCTTCCCGCCCGCTTTGATCGGCGGACGGCAGAGACCTCATACTGCGGCTCGACCGGGCGGGGCTGGAGCGGGAGCCCCAGGTCCCCACCATGTGGAAGCCTCCCTTTGCAATCGTGCTGAGCTTTTGGGCGGAATTTTGGCTTAGAGGCGTTCGGCCGTAATCCCTCACCTTGTAGCCTCGCGCCGTTGGCTTATCAGCCTAGTACGTGAGAACATGATACAAAAACAAAGACTAAGTTGGCTGGAAAACAATATGCAACATAAAAGTCTCCCACAGAACATACTAGAGGCCAAGATCTGAAGGAAAAGAGCCAGTCAGCGACCAAGAATCATCTTTACATCTAAGGTATGCAGATATATTCAAATGCGAACATATGCTGAAATGGTGAGAGCCGCAGAAGGAAGCGTCGAATGGAGAGAGATTCTGAGACAACCTAACAACCGGTCTTAGGTTTAAGACTGATCAACTAGTTTAGGTCTCGTCAACCTTTTTATACCTGGCGCCCACTTAAAACTTTTGTGAGGGTAAATCTTCCTTACTACAACTTTTATAACCTTCGTGAGGGTAAATCTTCCTTACTACAACTTTTATAACTTTCGTGAGGGTAAATCTTCCTCACTGCAACTTTTATAACTTTCGTGAGGGTAAATCTTCCTTACTGCAACTTTTATAACTTTCGTGAGGGTAAATCTTCCTTACTACAACTTTTATAACTTTCGTGAGGGTAAATCTTCCTTACTGCAACTTTTATAACTTTCGTGAGGGTAAATCTTCCTTACTGCAACTTTTATAACTTTCGTGAGGGTAAATCTTCCTTACTACAACTTTTATAACTTTCGTGAGGGTAAATCTTCCTTACTGCAACTTTTATAACTTTCGTGAGGGTAAATCTTCCTTACTGCAACTTTTATAACTTTCGTGAGGGTAAATCTTCCTTACTGCAACTTTTATAACTTTCGTGAGGGTAAATCTTCCTTACTACAACTTTTATAACTTTCGTGAGGGTAAATCTTCCTTACCGACCACTCAAATATAAATTGAAGAAAATTTTGCGATCATCCACTGAGTCTTGATATTTTGGATGTTTTTTTAAAACATAAACATCATCATCAAGTGGCATGTTCTGTGTAGAACGTCGCCCGTCTGAAAGAAACTAGATCTCTTGCCAAATCTCCAGCCTGCTCCACTGTCATGTCCAAGTATTCTTGATATCTTGCGCCATCGCCTTCTTGGTCTGTCTCTGTCTCACTTTCCCGAAACTATATATTCTTTCACCATTCTTTCATGACCCTTATGTCTTTTGATGTGTCCAAAATATTTCAATCTTTTGTTCATGGTGGAATTTATGAACCTGTTCTCTTTATGCCAAAATATTGTCGAATGTCTGCATTCTGCTTGTTTTGAGTCCATGGTATTCTGAGAATCTTTCTATAACATTTTTGGACTCTAAGGACTTGATTCTCTTAATTGAGGTTTGGATAACTGTCCCTGTTTTGCAGTCGTATGTTGTCACAGGAAAAAAACCCACTGGTTCTCACAATTTTCGCTTTTGTTGGTTTGCTGGCATTCTGCTATAGTTTCCTCAGGTTGTGCAGCCTCTAGATTGTCATACTAATAATAATAACAATAATAGGTTTTTACTACAGAAGCCACTAGTGGGCACTAGCTTCTAAGATGAAGAACACTGAACTAGATATTAATGATGAGGAAGAATATATATAAACAAACAAACAGCATCGGCTTCTCCATCAGATATTCCCGAACGCGTCAATGCTATGGAAGGAATGTCTATGTTGCCTAAATAATCACGATCTACACATTATGTCTGTGTAACTGTCAACCTAGTCAGCATCCGCTGTCGAAGCAACGTGCCATGTTGACAGTTTGTTGCCCAGGTCAAGGGACATAAGCAGTTGGGCTCTTTGTTGTTGGCGGTTCGTCAGTGTGTTGACCTAGTTTTGGAGGTCAGAACAATTTTTGTCTAGTCTGGGAAAATTGGCTTCAGTGTATGCCTGCACACACACACCCACCCCCCCCCCCCCCTCCGCTCTCTCTCTCTCTCTGCATGTTGGTGAATGCGTGTGTGCGCGCTTGGATTCCACTGTATTAAACAATGTTTGTAAGTCTACCAGAGAATGTGTGTATCTGAGTGAGTAAGATTGATTGTATCGCGTGCACGTACATGTGTTTTTGTGTGCGTGTTTCTCGTGTATTGGGTAAAGGATCAAGTGTTAGACTCTTCGTTGCATGAGACCACAGCTTGTTTATGGGGTGGAGCGGCCAGATCTTTTCCTCATTGCTTTTCATCCCCTAACATTCATCCAGGTACCCACCTACAGCTGGGTCAACTGGAATGTGCCGTGAAAAGCAAGTAATCTTTAACTACGCTTGACGTGTATCGGGTATTGTTTCTATACCTATAGAGCTCTCTTCCAAACCCACAAAAACTACCTCGCACAAGGCAGAGGTATGGACTGCATGGCAATCGGGGTGAGCAGAGCTAATTGCGAATATGCTTATGATTAAGAGTGTTTTGTTTAGTCTAGTCTAGTCAAGTTTAGTCTAGTTTAGTCTAGTCTAGTCTAGTCTAGTTTAGTCTAGTCTAGTCTAGTCTAGTCTAGTCTAGTTTAGTCGAAGAATCAATGTCATTGTACACGGTTTAGCCCATTTTTTTCGTTCGCCTTATTTCTCTATTCCCCAAGGAGGTGTGCGTTGCATTGTTGTTTTCATTTTGCGTCTGTCAGTCCAGTGCATCCGACTTCAGCATGCATTTTATGTGAGGGTCTGCTTTCCTCCTGCATTTTCTAAGGGTTTGCTTCCCCGGGGTAACGGCCGGTGCTGTGATGGGGATCGAACCCAGCACCTTCAGATTGTGAGCCGTTTCACTTAACCACTAGCCCACGCCGTCCCCGGTTTAACCCATAAGTGCTCTGTTCTACTCCATATTTTGGGAGAACCTCAGCGCAATGCAGGAACGCCATAGCACCGACGAGGATGCCGAAATAGATTGGGTACATTTTTTTCATAATTTTGAATTACAAAAAATTATTTAAAAAATGAGTCTTTGAGTGATCTTCGCTACTCGTTCTCAAGGACTCGTTCACATACGACTTTTGAATTAGAACAGTCTGGATCTATCTATCTATCTTCAGTCCTCTTTATGTCGTTAGACGTTGCAGGGAGGTGTGACGTAAATTAGAGCAATGTAGACCCGCAGCCTGTCAAGCGCCATCTATACAGCACCGCTAACCACATAACCAAGAGCTGATGAGAATCCCTAGAATAATTTGAGTAGATTTTTAACTTTGAATTTTGCCCGAGCAGCGGCCGTTAAGTCTACTCTTTTCGATTTCCAACTGCTAAAGTATTTTTAACGTGCATGCCACTGGACACGGGTGTCTGATCTCACTACTCAGAGATCAGGGGAAATATTCACCCGCGACTTACAGCACCCGAAGCGAACACCTAACCTCGAGACCCACTGTCTATATACATTCATTAATTACTTTGTCACTTCTTTTCTATCACGTCGTGTAGATGTTTGCAGGAAAGAGCGCCAGAGTATTATATCCGCTGTCTTCCTCTTGGCTTGGTTCCGGTGGAATCCATGGTCTCTTATGTTGTCATCTCAGCGGGCTTTGGGTTGTCATATGGGCCTCAGTCGTTGGCCCTCTGCTTCCAACGACCGCTGTAGTAGCCGATCTACTTGCCTTCTGCAGAAATGGTCAAACCACAGAAGCCGAGATTGCTTCATTCAACTCTGGAAAGGTGGGGGAGGGATGGTTTCATATCTGTTGCATTGTCTGATTGTGGACCTGGTCTCTTCTTATTACTCGGACCACTTAATCCTGTTCAGGTACCTATTTTTAAAAGTAAATTATTGGATGTTGCCTGTCAGCTCTGGGAATCATGTCCGCTTCACAGTGAATGTGTGCTGCTTAGCATTAGGCGCTCTGTCTTTATTTGTGCGAGATCTGGTACGAAAACTGCAAGATCTGCTTTTTGTGCAAGACGGCTTTTCCAAAGTCTTTCTCGACCATATCCTTAGATCTTGAATGTATTGGATGATTTGGGTGCCGTTTGAAATGGTCTTCCAGTTATAGAACTATGTCATATTTTATATCAGTAACACACCGTCCTTTTGAAGATCTGTTCACAACTATCAAAAGACGAAAGATGGCCTGGTGCGGGCACGTCGCGAGGTCAAGCGGAATTCCCAACTGGATACTCTTTGGATCCGTACCGGGTCAGAGAGGGCGAGGACGTCCAAGGAAGAGATGGGTGGACAACATCACTGAGTGGTCAGGCCTTCGTCCCGGTGAGATACGTCAGGCGGCGACAGACAGAGAGAGCTGGCGTGGGGTTTTCATGTCTTTATGTGTGCCCCAACGACCTGATGGGTTACGGGATGAACTGAACAGAACTGAACACACCGTCTGCTATGTTGTGTTTAGTTAGATACCTCTTAAATACAGTCAATAATATACCGGCCTGCATATATCAGACTTAGCGTCTAATTTTGTCAGCTGTTTATATCTATGAAATACAGAATGTATCAATTATCCCTTCCTTGTATGATAAACTTCATGTGAAAATAATTAATTATAGTATTTATTAGTTTATGTCCCTTATTTATTTCTTAAATTGCCCAATTTAATGGACGTAAGTTTCCGAATATTTAAAATGGTTGACATGTGTAATTAAGTTTATGGACTATGGCGTTTACACAAATATAAATTTACAAAAGTTAATGACTTTGCAAAGTTAATGACTAAGTGCAGAAATGCCAACCTTGAGACGCCATTCGAGTGGTTTATGATCAATGCTAGTGCATGCGTTATGACTAGAGAAACGCCTGGCCCAATTAAGTCCTGATGTGCATGCGCGTGAAGCGTGGTAAGGTTTGAACCCAATTATATCATTATTTTGGTGCATTCCCCGTGTGTATCCCGTGGTCAAGAACGAATATGCCTACTTCTTTTCAATTCGTCTCATCGACGGTCACTAAATAGAGTTGTACGTGAGTCTAGCAACTTAATCGTATAAAACAAATTGCTACAGAAGAAACAGAAGACTGCACAAAAGCACTTTGGTAGTCGTTTTCTGTAAGGTGGTTTTCTGTAAGGTGGCATCTATAATGGAGGTCATATGGGTTAAAGAGAGAAAATAAGGGTTAAACAGTGATACTAAAGGTTAATAAGGGTTAAAGATGGATACTAAAGGTTAAAGGGAGATACTAAGGGTTAATAAGGGTTAGAGATATACTAAGAGTTAAAGAGAATTACTGAGGGTTAAAGAGAAATACTTAGGGTTTAAGAGAGATACTAGGGGTTAATAAAGGTTAACGAGAGATACTAAGGGTTAGATATACTAAGGGTTATTAAGTGTCTAAGAGAGAAATAAGGGTTACAGAGCGATACTAAGGGTTAAAGAGATACTATGGGTTAAAGAGAGATACTAAGAGTGAAATAGGGATACTATGGATTAAAAAGATATATTAAGGGTTAAAGAGAGATACTAAGGGTTAATGAGATATTATGGGTTAAAGAGATACTAAGGGTTAAAGATAGATATTAAGGGTTAATAAGGGCTAAAGAGAGATAATAATGATTAACTAGAGATAATAAGGGTTAAAGAGAGAACCTGAGCGTTAAAGCGATAAAATAAGGGTTAAAGAGAGACACTAAAGGTTAAAGGGAGATACTAAGGGTTAAATGGAGATACTAATAGTTAATACGGGTTAAAGAGGTACTTAGGGTTAAAGAGATACTAAGGGTCAATAAGGGTAAAGAGATATACTAAGTGTTAAAAAAAGATACTACGGGTAAAGGAAATACTAAGGGCTAAATAATAAAGGAATGAATATAGTTCGATTAGCGTGTCTCATTTGTCCACCTATGGCGTTAATATGCAAAGGGTGGTGAAGTTTTATTTTCTATACTTCCGTATAATTTCTTCAACACCATCAGTCCATCCATTTCTTGGTTTCTCTCTTGCTCACAAACCCTGCTGTATGGTGTTACAGCCTCGCGCTACTTATGCTCGAACAGTTTAATTGTTTGTCTGTATTTGTCACACAAGGCGTTGTTCGTGCACTTTTGTTTTTGCCGTTTTATGACTTTGAATTAACTTTGCTGATAAGGCCGATTTCTGTCAGGTCAGAGACATTGAATGCACAAGCCCACATGTGCCCCACCAATTAGGGTTTAATTTCCTCAATACTTTAAACCAAGGTCACTGAATGAGACCCCAGCGTGACATGCCAGCTGAAAATTATAGCAGCAAGTCATTGTACCAGTCGTAGCAGTCATAAAAGCACATCTGTTGGCGCGTCATTAGATCACCGAGGCTAAATAGAATTGTATTATTTTGGTTTTTTTTTGGCTTGATCTTGGCGTAACTCTTATTTCCGCGTCCTATCGAGTACAAGTGAGTAGGGCGTGTTTACGGTCTTGCTGGTGTTGTAATCGCTTTGGGATTATCTCTGATACTGACTGAATTATTTTGTCTTACAGAGTACTTGTCAGTACATTTCGTATTATAGTGTGCTTTTGGGCTACCCGGCAACTGACATTAACATGCATGTTTGAATACCAGGATTCGGGATCAAGTTGCTGAGCAGCGCATGAGCTGCAGTGGTCAGCGACCAATAGCTGACTGCTAGCGTCAGGGCCAGCGAACCAGAGCTGCCAAGACCCTTCTACACCTCCATGCGATGATCCTGGATAACAGGCTGCAGTAGGGCAGACTGGCTAAGGAGAAGGGATCGAAGAGGGAATGCTAACTCGGTACTCAAAAAATGCTTGCTGAAGTCGGATGTGTTGGACCGAAAGGTGCAAATATCGCAGTCAAGCTGTAAACTACGACACAATGCATTCCGTTCTCTGGACTACATTCTACTACTTAAGCCCTTTCAGTGTTTGGTAGCGGGAGATTGAGAACGAAGAAGGAGAAGAATACCAGGATTCCAAGTGTGCATTATAACATTAGAACATTTTTGAAAGAAATAAATTAACATTTTGTGCATAACAAACCGCCAGTGAAATACTAAATGACAACATATATGACACATACACGTATTCACACATTATGACAACGGAGATGACATATACACATATACTATCTTCTCCAACATAATCAATCATGTATGTCTCTCAAGCCAACAATGGAGCCCTCTCTGACGATTGTTCTGCGGAGAATTTCTTTAGGTCTTCCTCTTTTCCAGCTGCCCGATGGTGACCACATAAATGCTTGCAGAGGGAGTCTGTTGCTGTCCATTCTAAGAACATTCCCCATGTATAGCAGCTGCTTTTATCCTGATGAGTGATGAAACATACTGTTGATTGGTGACTTATCTAATTGTTTTGTTGGTTATGAATTGCTCCCATCCAATGTTCAGCAGTTTTGTAAGACACTTATTCTTGAATGAATTTAAACTCTTTCCCAAATGTCTTTGATGTTTTCCAACATTCGCATCCATAGGTGAGTATTGGTAATACGATGAAGTTAAACAATATGAGCTTGGTGTGCGTGCTCAACGTTTTTTGATTTCCAGATGTTCTCCTTGCGTTCAGGATCTTTTGGTCATGCTATATCTGCAGGCCAGTCGCGATGATGAAGTCTGTAGTCTTCACAGATGTTCCTTGGTTGGGTAGAGACACCTCCGGCTAGAGCAATACGGATGAAACTTTTCTTAGATGTATCTCAATCTTGAGTCATTTTGCTTCCTATACAGGTGAAGCTGTCGACTGTTTGCAGTACTTCTCCATGCAACTGGATACAAGTAGGCGTGTACTGAAACTTTATTTCACGTCTTTATTAGATTCTCACGAAGAATAGAACCACAGCCGTTGGCTCCATACAGAAGTCTGCGCCAATGCACTGCTGATTTATATAGCCATTCGTTTGGCGCGAATACGTTTCTAGCGCCATCCACAACTCTCATTAGTCGTCTTGTACAACATGCTAGGAAGATTGAATCGGTAATTGGGGATGGCATGGGGTAGTGGCTAAGTGACACTGCTCACAACCCGATGGTGCTGAGTTCGATCCCCATCACAGCACCGGCCGTTACCCCGGGGAAACAAACCCTTAGAAAATGCAGGAGGAAGCAGACCCTTACATAAAATGCATGTCGAAGACAGATGCAATGGGCCGACAGGCGCAAAATGAAAACAGTAGTACAACGCACATCGCCTTGGAGAATTGAGAAATAAGAAAAACGAAAGAAAAAAAGTGGTAATAAGTGATTTCTCCAGAAACCACACGGATGAACCACCTTGCAGAGAAGTATTCCAAATGCTGAGAACGCCTACTAACAATATGGCCAAGATATCTTCTGGTGCATGGCGTCCATTGATGAAGGCGGTCATATGTCAGCGCAACTTCCTGTTTACGAATACCGTGATTGGCTTTACTCCACGCCAGGATGTTGTAACGTGTAAGTCTTTCTTATATTTGTCCTCTTTATTTCTTCCTCTCTTCCCTCGTCTCTCTTTCACTCCCTCTCTCGTCGACTGGGTCCCCTTATTACTCTCACTGCCTCTATCTCTCTCTTTCTCTCACTCACTCTTTCTAGGGCGCCACTAATTTTCTCTCATTCTGTCCTGATCCCAATCTCTATCTCTTTTATTTTCTCCCTCCCATTAACTCTTTCTTGCCCATACTCTTATTGTCTCTCTGTCTTTCTCTCTCTTTCTCATATTCTCTCACCTTCACTTTTTCTCTATCTCTCATCTATATCTCTCACTAACGCTATCTCACTCTTTCTCTCACTAACGCGATTCTACTCTCTCTCTCACTCACATCTCTGTCTTTCTAATACATCCTCACCTTCTCTCTCACTTTCTTTCTCTACC